>WOVY01000324.1:0-575040 GCA_013436015.1 Rhipicephalus annulatus | reverse complement strand
AAGCATATCATCCCTAAAACGTGACATTGATATTGCTAATCTTTCTGTGCGTCGCTGCACTCGCCAGCCTCTGTTTGTTTCACAAGTTCTTTCACAGTTCCCTCATCAAGCACCTTACATCATCCCCACCAACCCCACTATCTCACCCACGCAAAAACCCCTCCTTATTCCATCGCACACGCACGCGCTACAACTTTTGCTGCCTCATTTTTTCTTCGCACAGCAGTGGACTGGAATGGCCTTCCCTGTGACATTGCAGCCATCACGTGTTCATCAACTTTTGCGCAAAACAATAGTACATATTGTCAGAAGATCACTCTCTGTAACCTCCATTTGTTAACCCACCCCTTATGTAATACCTCCTCACCGGGGTCTCTAAGGTAATAAAGTGAAGTGAAAGTTAGCAATGCTAACCATATGCTTGGCTTGTGCCAGAAATGTCGCACCACTCCTTCCTTTCTTAATGTTAACGTACAATCAAACCAAAACATGTGCACGTATCTGCCTTTAACACATTTGTGTAAACAGATTTGTTTAATGCCTATGAACAAGCCTTACCAATGCCTTTTGGCCTGTTTTGACACTTCAGGCCTTCGATGCTCTGTAAGGGCACAATAAAACTTGTTAGCCTTAAAAGTGACTTGTTTCAAGACTTTGCAATATGATGGTTGAATGAAAATGATAAAATACTGAAGTTGATAAATGAGTTAGTTGTGGTGTCTTGTATAAATAATATGCATACTCTGTGAAAAAGAAGCAAGTATGAAAATTAGTAATTCATAATGGAAAACATAATGACATCAGTGCTAGATTGGTTGTTGTAGTAACTCAACCTGCAGTTTGATCGTAATTATGAAATATAAATGTTTAACTATCTTGAGTTTTAATGAACTGGCATTTAGTTGTGAATAACAGTATGCTAAAGAGCATCTAAATATTCTTGTTTGGTTGTACAATAACAGCGTTCGGAAATATTTTTAAAGAATGAGTGGTAAAAAATTTGGGGCACAAGCCAAGAACATTATTAGCATTGCCTCATTTTGTAGTCAGCCTGGACATTCGAGAATAATTTAACAGACATCTGCCCAGCCAATTATTTAAAATTACCAAGGATGTTTCAAGGGAAGACTACATAATAATTGCACCTGCATGCATGAGCTCGTGTCTCTCAAGTTTCATGCATGTGCTTCGTCATGGCAGAGCAGGGTGCAAATAAACCCAATGGTTGTCGGCCACTGTTTTGTTCACAAGTTGTGCAGCAAAACGAATTTGAAATAAATTTTAACACAAAATGTCTCATTGCTATTTCCCAGTTGATGCATTATTTCCATTGCAATATAAAAAAAAGTACATGAAATACTGGCTGTATCTCCCTTTGCAGCTATGATAAGGACTCCTAGCAATCTTAAAAGTAGGAATCGAGTATCTGGCAAAAACATCAAGCCCTTAAAATCTACAGAAGTGTTAAGAAAGGGTAAGTGACAATTGTATAGGTAGCAAAATCACTTTCCTAGAGCGAAGCAGCCAGCTGCACTAGATAAGCTGTCATGTTTAATGCGTATAACCTGCCAGGGATGAAATTTATGATACATTTACACATTTTCTCTTTATTTCAGTGCACTTCACATTTTAAATTCTATTAAACTAGTAAAAAATATTTAGTTCTACAAATAATGGCAACTGAATCAAATAGAACAGTATTCAACTTGGTATGTGAAATCGTAGAATATTTGCACACCCTTCGAATTTGGCAGTTTCAGAATTTCCCAGGAACATATGCTTCTTTATATGGGCTTTACATGTTTTCTAGAGAAAGCTTCTGGGTCATCATAGTGAAATAATTTTTTTAATTAAGCCATCATAGCAAGAGTTGTACTTCATTTGTTTTTTTGCAAAGCAGTTGTAGGGTTTACATATCTCTATTTTCAAGAAATATGAAGAGAATGAATGAAGAGTATAGTGAGGCAGCTATCTGAATGATATAATGACCCGTATGGACTATGACCCCTGGAAGGGTGGAGCGGGTGTTGTTACACGTGGACTTACAGGCTGTTAAGGGTAGATAGACAAATCTGGCTGATTGTGCATAAGTATTAGGGCATGTCAGTTCAGATTAAATACCAGACAAAGATTACAGGCAGCAGTCCTGGTAGATGTGAGCTCTTGGAAGCAGTTCAAGCTGGAAAAGAAGTGGTGTATTTAATTGTGACACATTTGTTGAGACTTTGAAAACCAGGAAAGTTTCTCAAGCAGGCAATGTTAAGTGATTTTTTTGATGACTGTGACATTGCACACTGTCACTCTGCACATGTGTCTGTTTCCTATATATTTTCTACCAAAGCCACAAACAAAGATAGATGGCAGTTAACTCGCGTCCTGTTTCTTGTCTTATGCAAGTGTCATTCTGCACTTTATTACCTTAGAAGTACTTGCTGCTAGGCAGGTTGGTATAACATTATTAGGGAAAATTTTAGACGATGGGAATGTGTGGTGCAGTGTAAATATTTTCTGCAGTTCAGCTGCGACCGATGCTCTTTTTCTGTGCTTTTTCATTTTTTCCAGTGGTGCTTAGGCATCTATATTTTTCCCCCTTAGCTTAATTACCTCCCTGAAGCTATGCATCATCTTGCCCATTAACAACCATTGTTAACTATTGTATGTGGCATTGTTGATGCAAAATGACCTTAGAGTATATGCTAAAGCTCCTGCAGGATCACCGGCTGAATGTGACAACCAGTTCACCATTCATAGGACCCGAAGTATTGACATTTTCAATATATCTGTTCGCACAGTGCTTCATTGGAGTCATGCAAGCTTAAAATATGGTGCTCCCACAGAGAAATTTTTCTTCCTGTGCTGTGACCAAAGGGAAAACTATGTAGACAATAACGAAAAGAGATCAGAACTAGGTTGAGCTGTGTGATGTCTGCCTCAATAAACATGTAATAAATGAATGCAAGTGTGCTTATATCACCATGGTATTGCCAGTTTATTACTACATGTGATATGCACCTCTGCTCGCTCCACCATGGTGTTCCTAAGGGTGTACACAGTCTTACGTCTGAGACAGCATTGCCAGAACTAATTTCACTGTCACAATCTTGAACAGGTGTGCAACAAGCATGCGCCAGAGCAGAGAACACAAGAGAAGTGGTCACTGCTTGCATGTTCAAGGTCGTATGCACGCACACCGGACTATGATTTTGCAGTGTCTTACATTTTGAGTGGGGTATACATCGTGATGGCTGGAGCAGTCTCTGTGGTCACCAGCTATACTGTCACAATGTGAATATTGTTGCTTGAGACAACTGTTTAGGACAAAAAAAGGGCACCGTAGAAAAAATATTTTTAGGCTAATGTAAGGGCTTGTGGTGAGGAGACTCTCAAAAGGTATATGGTGTTTCATCTTGCAATAGAGAAGCAACATTTCTACCTAGTTTATGTTAGTAGGAGTCAGCTAAACATTGACCATACAAGCTTGTGGCTAGAGAAGGATGATGTCCAGAAGATACCCTCCTGAAATGTTAACCTGCACCCTTGCTCCCTTGCCTTTCTTGGTGCACTGGAATTTTCGCCCTATAGGTACTAATTCCTTCAGTGGGTACTCTTGAAGGGCTTCTGAATAAGCTCACTCTTACCACCTGCTTTACCCAAGGTCAAATCCTACTGTTGGAACTTGTTTGCTCAGCAGAAATTTTAACAGAAAAAGAAGCTTCACTCGTTACACAAATAAAGCTACAGCATTGCAAGATTACTATGATGTTATGTACACAGACCTCCCACATACAATTCACTGAAATGTCACCAATTACCTCTATGGTGAGCCTGATTATGCCTTAAGACAGCATGTAAGTTTCTTGATCCTATACTTTTTAATCAGTACATGAACCTTGAAAAAACAATATCGTCACGTGCAGTCCGTAAAACCAGTGCTTATCAACTGCAATGATGCCATCGAAAGCATCAGCGAAATTAAATTCACCCTGCTGGAAAGCAAATTCTGCGTGAAGCCTGTAAATGTACTGTTAACAAAGTCTTCTCGACAACTTCATTATGTCTATTTCTGCAATTTGCATAATCCTGTTTCATACATACCTTGCTGTTCACCCTATAATTATTGACCTCTGAGTGTTACTCAAGTGACCATGCTCATTTAACATACCTGCAAGCCTCAGTGCTAACCTAATGAAATTGGAGACTTTAATAAAGTAATGCTCTCTAATGCTCACCCCTTCAAAAAAGTTTTTAGCATCCCCTGAAAACCTATTCTTTAAAAATTTGATCATCAGAGATGCGATGTATCTCCCCACCTGATGAATGACAGACATTTGTCCAATTACAGCCACATTATAACAACAAGCAGCCTTTGTAAGATGCGTGAACACGTGCCATCATCTCAGGTCAACATGTTTCCTGAAACCAGCTTGGTCTTAGTTATGCGACAGAATGGTCTTCATAAATCATTTTCTTGCTAAGCTCAACTTGCCCCATGACAAACTCTGTGTTTAATTTTAGACCATTCTTGGGGAGCTATTTTTCTTAATAACTAAAGAAAGCCCGATAAAGTGAAGAATGAGCTTTTAAAAGGAAATTTGCAAAACATGCACAATCGTCTCCAATACCTAGCCTGAGTATATATTTCACTAATAATGATCATTTTCATTTTAGAGCACATATCTGATGGCACAAAATCTGGAGTGCCAAAGAGTCTGTCACAGGTATTTGTCACTTTATTGGGGGCCATGCAACAATTTTAAATTATTCATGCGATATACTAGAAGTTTACTGCAGTGTGAATCACTTGCCACAATTAAAAAAATAATTATGGGGGGAACATATGGACTCTTTACAAAGGTTGAAGTTGGTGCTGATGCCGTCTGTCGCATGACCAGTAATGAGACAAAGCACGGCGCATCGCATTAGGGCTAATAGCAGTGCTACGCTTCCATTTCACACACACACACGCGCGCATAATGTATGCTTTACTGCAATACACTGCAAGCACTTCACCCCATGACACTGCTGTATTGCGGCAATGTTAACTTTTAAAAAGACCTTTACGGGTTAGCAATTGAAGCTCGACAATGCTCCTAGCCATGAAATTTCTATTTTATTTCATTTTTTTCATTTTTATACACTCGCCTAAACTAGTGTTACCAGCCGTCCCGAATTTCGCTGGACTGTCCAAGACTTTGCCCGCACTGTCCCAGTCGGGACAATGTCCCCAATTTGTTCCGGACTGTTCAGTAAACGAAAAAAAAAAAATGGAACGTTTTGCGTTATAAAAGGCATGCCAAATAACGAGCGTCCATCTGATCACATAGACAAAAAATGTTGCTGTGGTTAGCTGCAAGGAACTTTAAACACTTCAGCTGAACTTTAGCGTCAACGTTTACTAGAGCATTCTAGAGCGAGAGGAAGTGTCACGAAGAGCACATAACAAAATTTAGTGCCACATCAAGAGACCGACGCAATGAAGATAAGAAATAACGGATTTGTTTAGAAGGCACCGCAACAAAGAAAACTAATTTCCTCACCCACACACAACTACCTTCACTGTTGGTTACCCCAATCTAAACACACCCTGCTAAGCAAACAAATTGCCATCATCTGCGACTGCTTAATAAAGCCACTCGGACAAGAACGTTCTCTAATTCTAACTTCTGCATTCCGTATCTATCTCGCGCACTTACGCAAGAACAAGCTTCAATGAAAGCGTTGGCACAGTATATACTTCCTCCCAAGTGACACCAGCTGTTTGATCGGTCCTCAAGCAACACGCATGCACCTACCACACATCCGCGTAGTACATGCATCAGACCAACATTCACAAATCGCGTTCCAAAGGCCTTTATTTTATGCTCGTTGTCATTGCTTGTAGATTTGGTGGCAAACACTTCGGGCTGGTAGGTGTTAATTCTGTGCTTCGGGCGAATGACGTTAACTACTCGATAAGCACGGATAAGAAGCTCCTGAACACGGCGACATCACAGGAATTAAAAAAAGCGGAAGCGACTTGCGTATGAATCACTTTCTAACAACAGAAAGCCACCACGACCCCACGGGCAGAGGCGGTTCTCGCCATTTCAAACAGATTACAGTCCAATCCAACATCAACATCGGAGAAAAAAAACATCACGACTAGAATACGATGAACCCGCCACAGACTGTGTGTCACAAGCTAGTGAGGAACTCTACCTGAACCACAGAATAAAGAACGCCCAAATCGCCTGAAAAATGTTTTCCAACCCACCGATTCTAACGCTATTTATTTATACACTTTAAGCCAAATCAAGCCGGTTTTAAGCGGCTATTGGGTGAACCAAACGCTTTGTTCGTGCCACCGGGAGAACCGAAACACTTCCGTTTCTGTGTGGGGATGGCTTGTGCACCGCGCGGTGCAGCAGTCTCTGCCGTAAATATGTTTTTGTTTATTGATGATGATAGTACTACTAGCGCCATCTCGCCTCGCGGTATTGCAGTTCAGTGCGCCGCCGCTACGTATTTGCATGTTATTTTGATACAACAGCCCAAAGGTACAGTTTCCGTTCTATAATCTGGTAGTTAAGGCTGCCAGGCCACTGTGGCGTTTTCTGTGGGCTGCCGTGCTGGAGTGCTCACATGTTGCATGGCGCGTTGTTTAGGGCCGCGTTTGCTGCCACCGGGTGGCACGAACCTTTTCGAGGCAAAACGGTTCGGTTCACCCAATAGCCGCTTAAAACCGGCTTGACTTGGCTGAAAACGTATGAATAGACGGCGACAGAATCGCCGTGTTGGACTTTTTTGGGGGGACGTTTAGGTGGTGGGAACGAAAGGTCTAAAGTTCCTCACTAGCTTGTGAGGATCTTTACCGTGCGGTGGTTATTTTTCCGTGGTCTTTGCTTGGCCGGGAGCTTCATGCATTCGCGAGAACCGCCTCTGCGCATGAATACGTGGTCTCGTTCTGTAATACTGTCTATAAGCAATGTGGTAACGACTTGCCCGATCATGAACACCGTGTGTTAGGCTATTTGTGGATGTATGCCGTACGTGTATGTCTGGTAAGTGCGTGTGTAGCGTAAGGATCGATGTGTCGCTTCGGTGAAGTGTATGCTTGCGCCAAAACTTTCATTGAAGCTTCTTCTTGCGTAACTGCGTGAGACAGATACGAAATGCACTAGTTGGAAGCGATGGACTATTACCAGGCGTTCACACGACGTTATTTTCCAAGTGGCTTAAATATGTTGTCGCCGAATACGATAATCGGTTTTCTAAGCTATGTCTTTTCTTGTGGGTGTATACAAAGAAAAAAAAGAAATAAAGTTGAAGATATGCTGGGAGCACTATAAATATTCGCTCAAAATTGCCACCTTGAGCGTCTTCTTAAAATTAAACAGTGCCGCAAGGCAGTCGTGTCTTGCGGTGAAGTGCACGCTGTGTATTGCGGTAAAGCATACATATTGCGCGCGCTCGTGTTTAAATTGGAAATGTAGCACTGACATTGGGCCTCGTGTGTGCACCTAAATTGTACACGCGCTATCCTCTGCCTCATCAGTGACGATGCGGCAGTCAGTATCGTCATCATCTTCAGCTTGTGTAACAAGCACAGAACAATTTACCTAGTAAAATATATTTTGTGGCAGGCAATTGTGGCAGGCAATTTTGTGGCAGGCAAAATGGGGTGGGAATTAGGTAAGTGCCTGCAGGGATCTGCACCAAGAGACGAAACCTGCTACATCTTTTTCATAAATTTCATTATTTGTGTCAAGCATGCATGCACTCTTCGTTGTTGTGTTCTCTCAGGGTGCAAGTATATGGCATACGCTTGAAATCCATACGTTACCCCTGCGATTTGAAGATGTTATCACAGTGGACATGAACGTGCAATGTAGTTGAAAACGTTGCTGGGCACCAACTTTCTTAACAATCTGAACCCGCTTATACTACAAAAGTTACCATGTGACTTCAGCCAAATAGTTTCTAACTGTTGTGGTTACTGTCAGATAAAAGTAATAATGAGCTAGTTGTGCTTAGACAACAGTCGTGCTTGACTGTCTGTATTAAAATACAGTAATTTAGTACCTGCATATAGAACTGACCACTTATATTTTTTTATTTGTGGTCCTATTTGTTACAGTTTACTTTCAAAATATTTCATACAAGGTGGTTAAGTTTTAAGTCCATACAGTGGGCAAATTTTATCAGCAATACCGCATGCTAAACAATCACTTTTACTTCTCCTAGAAAGCATGGTGTTCCACTATTCCGGTATGTCTCGGCTGGCCTTCTCGACCTCGACGACTGTACATGTCAAACAGTTTGCCAAGTGTAACTACTTACTCCCCCATAACTCTAAATTTTGTCGAGCCATAATAAATAATTGGCAGTAAGAACCAGTTACAAAACCCTTTGTTTATGAAGTGCTCTTTAATCAGGGACCTAACAATTCTGTACATAAACGATGACAGCAACCACTTCTCCACAGATTGAACGATTAGGTTGTACTCATAAAAACATTAATATAATCAGACTCTTTTTTTTTTTTGGAAAGTAAATACAATGCATAAATAGTCTTACCAGTCCGTGATTCAATATTGCAGCTAAACTATCGTTGAAAGCCAGAGTCACTTACAAATGCCATGTGAATTCCCGGAAAGCGCTTGGTAGCTTTATATAAATTGGGGATGTCTGCAAAAAAAGCAAAAAGCCTACGTTTATGTTGAGCAGAAGTCCAAGTGAACATGCATGCATATGTTCATGAACTAGTTCCCTGTAACATGTGGTGCAACAGCTCTAGCTTAAAAGCTTCAGGCAGCTTTTATGCTGCTCCAAAAAGATTTTAGTTGCACCACAAGCTCCGGATATGCCTTTTATGAGTCATGTCACTGTACCTGTTCAGTGTTTAAAAAACAGGTTTGAAGGGGATGGTAAAAATTTTTTTTGAAGGGGTGAGTAGCAGAGAGCACTAATTTATTAAAGTCTTCAATTTTATTATGTTAGCTCTGAGGCTTGCAGGTATGTTAAATGAGCATGGTCATATGAGTAACACCTCATAGGTCAATAATTTTTGAGTTGACAGCAAGGTATGAAGAGACAGGATTATGAAAATTGCAGAAGTAGAAGTAATGAAGTTGTCGAGAAGACTTTGTTAACAGTACATTTACAGGCTTCACGCACAATTTGCTTTCCAGCAGGGTGAATTTACTTTTGCTGATGCTGCCGATGGCGTCATTGAACTTCATAAGCACTGGTTTTATGCACTGCACGTGACGATCTTGTTTTTTCAAGGTTCATGTACTGATTAAAAGTATAGGATCAAGAAACTTACATGCTGTCTTAAGACATAATCATGCTCACCATAGAGGTAATTGGTGACATTTTAGTGAGTTGTATGTGGGAGGTCTGTGTACATAACATCATAGTAATCTTGCAATGCTGTAGCTTTATTTGTGTAACGAGTGAAGCTTCTTTTCCTGTTAAAAATTTCTGCCAAGCAAACAAGTTCCTACAGTAGGATTTGCCCTTGGGTAAAGCAGGTGGTAAGAGTGAGCTTATTCAGAAGCCCTTGGAGAGTACCCACTGAAGGAATTAGTAACTATAGGGCAAAAATTCCAGTGCACCAAGAAGGGCAAGGGAGGACGGTGCAGGTTAACATTTCAGGAGGGCATCTTCTGGACATCATCCTTCTCTAGCCACAAGCTTGTATGGCCAATGTTTAGCAGACTCCTACTAACATAAACTAGGTATAAATGTTGCTTCTCTATTGCAAGATGACACACCATATACCTTTTGAGAGTCTCCTCATTACAAGCCCTTATATTAGCCTAAAAATATTTTTTTCTACGGTGCCCTTTTTTTGTCCTAAACAGTTGTCTGAAGCAACAATATGCACATTGTGACAGTCTAGCTGGTGACCACAGAGATGGCTCCCGCCATCACGATGTATACTCCACTCAAAATGTAAGACACTGCAAAATCATAGTCCGGTGTGCGTGTATACGACCTTGGACATGCAAGCAGTGACCACTTCTCTTGTGTTCTCTGCACTGGAGCTTGTTGGACACCTATTCAAGATTGTGACAGTGAAATTAGTTCTGGCAATGCTGTCTCAGAGGTAAGACTGTGTACGCCCTTAGGAACAGCCATGGTGGAGCGAGCAGAGATTCATATCAAATGTAGTAATAAACTGGCAACACCATGGTGATACAAGCACACTTGCATTAATTTATTACATTTTTATTGAGGCAGACATCACACAGCTAAGCCTAGTTGTGATCTCTTTTCATTATTGTCTACATAGATTTTTCCGTTGGTCACAGCACAGGAAGAAAAATTTCTCTGTGGGAGCACCATATTTTAAGCTTGCATGACTCCAATGAAGCACTGTGCGAACAGATATATTGAAAATGTCAATACTTCGGGCCCTATAAATGGTGAACTGGTTTTCACATTCAGCCGGTCGATCCTGCAGGAGCTTTAGCATATACTCTAAGGTCATCTTGCATCAACAATGCCACATACAATAGTTTAACAATGGTTGTTAATGGGCAAGATGATGCATAGCTTCAGGGAGGTAATTAAGCTAAGGGGGAAAATTATAGATGCCTAAGCACCACTGGAAAAATGAAAAAGCACAGAAAAAGAGCATCGGTCGCTGCTGAACTACAGAAAATATTTACACTGCACCACACATTCGCATCGTCTAGAATTTTGCCCTAATAATGTTATACCAACCTGCCTAGCAGCAAGTACTTCTAAGGTAATAAAGTGCAGAATGACACTTGCATAAGACAGGGAACAGGACGCGAGTTAACTGCCATCTATCTTTGTTTGTGCAGGGTGTCTACCAACCTGGGAAAGTCTGGGAATTGGGGCCTTGCTGGAAAACTGTAGGAACTTTGGTAAAACCTGGCTAATTCATGGAAACTGGCGGCAGTCTGTGCCACCATTACAAAAATAAGCATTACCCTTGATCAATACTCAAAAAGTCACTCCTTCGACTGCAACTACAGTGAACAGCTAGAAGAGGCCTAAAAAAAGGCAATGCATAACTGTTTCTTCTTAGTGTACAAACAAAAGGATACACCGACCAAAATAACACAAAGTTTACTGATGTTTGGGCACCTGATATTGTTCTGAATGACAGCCATAAGAAAGGTACATCGTATTTAAGTATGACTAGGTGCGTGATGTAAGCACCAAAAGTATATGGTCAGCGTTCCATAAATCTTATTGAGTATATTTGCAGCTGTGTGAATGTGCAGAGATTCCAGGTGCTGGCATGATGCAAGCTTGTTTTCTTCGACCAGAACACGGTTGCTTGACCAGTCAATTTGAAAGCCTGTATATTCCGCATGTTCAGCGAGGGCATCCAAGGCCACCCATGATTTGGTGACTTCATTTTGAACTGTTGTGTTGTTTAACTCTTTCATTGAAATCACAGGTCTCATAGACTGACATGTTGTCACACTCGTGGCAGACTACAGTGTAAAGAAGACTACAGAAAGTTCGCTCGGCAGCTTATTCTTCCCATTGACTAAAGCATTCCTTAGCTTCCATGTTGGTACATGCACTATTTTGATGTATGTTCCTTCTACATATCACATATCATATCTGACTTTCCAAGCACAGCATTTCTCACATCGGTAAATTTGTGCATATTTGTCGTGGCCACAAATTCGGCTTGGCTTGAAGGCCTTTTAGTTTGGTGCTTATGTTAGAACTGCCATCAAAAGAGGTTAGCTGGGCTATGTTTTGCCTTGTATAATATTATTGCTATTATTATTATTATTATTGGCGATGCAGCTACAAACGTCCTCCGCTATGCACTTATTGCAGATATTTCAAGAGTAGCACACTCTCTTCTCATTTCATTTCCTTGAGATGGTGTTATTAAATCCGATGAGTATTTTTTATCATTATGTTCATAGAAGAGTACGTAAATGAAGGTAGCATGAAGGTAACCAAAACACGCAACTTAGCTTCACAAAAAAAGCCTACTGGCTTTTTCAGCTTGCCTTTTGTTGTACATAGCCTGGTCACTCCTCACAATGGTGTTCATGCTGTCTGAGACGCATCTGGAAGCTAAGTTGCATGTTTTGGTTGCTGACAAGGAAGGCTTCTTTTCAACTCTAGATGGCTCTATGTATAATGATAAGGTAGCCACTGGTTTGGAAAAAAGCTGAATAAATCATTTTCTGAGCAACTGCAGCCAATCAATTTATGTGGATGGACATGCATCTTCACTTTCACATGCAAGTTTGGTGTTCCCCAGGGATCAATCATGGGACCAGTTTTGTTTCTCATTTACATCAACGACATTGGACATGGTTTGTCATCTACTATCAAATTATTTACATACAACTACATCATTTATAGAATAATTGACAGTACCAAAGCTAACGAGTCATTATAGTTGGACCCTAATAAACTCGCATTTTGTGTCACCATGGCAAATTAACACTTCTAAAACGAAGGCCATGACGTTTACAAGAGCACATAAAACAGAAATGAGTCAATATGAAATTCAAGTGCTCCCCATTGAAAAAGTATCCCTATTTAAATATCTTGGAATTCATTTATCTTCTGACCTGCCTTAGAATAAGCGCATCGATATCATAACTAGTGAGGTGTCAAAAGCACTTGGATTTATTAAAAGAAACCTTTACTTGGTGAACTATACCTCTAAAATGCTAGCGTACACTACACTTGTCCGTTGAAAGATAGAATATGCATCCATCATCTGGAACCCACATCAATCATATCTCATCGATTAACTAGAATCAATACAAAATGAAGCAGCAGGATTTATCACCAAGTAGTATTCTCGCAACTCCAGCACTACAGATATTACACACTCACTTCCATTACCCCTTCTTGAAACACGCAGACTGTCGTTGCTGTTGTTGCATTTTCATAGATTTCATCGTAGTAAATCTGCCTTCGTAAAGCTTGCACAAACACACCTCATAATATTTTGAAACATATTGACAACCAATTCAAAATACAGCCTTTTTTGGTACACACAATTATGTATCAACACTCACATTACTTCGAAGCACACATCACTGGAACACACTGCCGAGCGACATCACTTGATTCATTGATCATGCCGCCTTTGTAAACCAATTCAATATTTTCTTGGACATATGACTTACCTATCTGTGTGAGTTTGTAAGTGCATGTATGTGCTTATTTTTACTCTTCTTTCATTGTAAATATATTTTCTCCTTAAAGATGATAGTCTTGCTTGGGATATTCCAATGCAAAAATTTTGGTCTGTCTGTCAGCAAAAAGGCTCAAGTACGACCACATCCACAGCATCCACCAGTATTGCTCAAGTTTCTGCGTTCATACTTGTACGATTGTCAATAAAAAGCAAATATTGAGCATATTTGAGGCACAATATCAACACGTCAATATTGTGCACTGTGTTTATTTATACTAGAAAAGGTGTAAATAAGTAATTCTAAGCACTGCAGCTGATAATGCGACGCTTCGCATGGAAAGGCGAGTCTCCTACGCTTTTCTAAGACGATACTGTGCTGCTACCTGTCTTAAAATCTACAAAGTATGGCCTCCAAGATTGCACGCATGCTGCGTGCTGGCTATAACAAAGGCCATCCTTTAATTTTCTGAAATTACCGCCAGATGGCACTCATGTCTCACGCAACACCTTCAGGATCCCATTCACCAGTTTTCTCGTGCAAAACATCAAATAAATATTTCTGTCTATTCACTCTTTTCAGGCGAAATACAATAGTCTTTCGACGACATTTTTGGTCAAATATGCAGATAGGGGGCAATTTTTTTCATGGCAATTTTCTGTATATATATTTTTTGCACTATAGCTGTGTCTCTCTTATTGAGTTTTCATTCCTGCCACAATTTTTTTTTTCCTTTTGCATGTTTGTCTATGGAACTGTATTTTACATTGTTTACCACTTTAATTTTATAATGGCAATGTTCTGATTTGCAAATTTATTGTATAACTAAAACCTCCTGCGTAATGCCTGAATGGGCCTTTAGGGTATATATTAATAAAAAAAAGTATTGATGCACAAAGCGGGTGACTGAACGAATAAGTTTATGCCCTGTTACTAACACTTAATCAGGAACATGTAGCGGCAAGTGTGAAAAAAGCAAAAAGGCAAAAACTATCAGTTTTTATTTCAGTGAAGATTCATGTTGCCACTAAGATCTGTTGTTTCAGAAAAAGACACTTGGTAAATAAATGTTTCAGAGTATATTCAAAGAAATTCGGAGCGTTTGAAGACTTGTGATCTGCTAAGAATTTCTAACTCAGAGTTTATCATCTTATCACTAAGTGAACAACCTTCTTTGTGCCGTAATGCATTCGGTATAGACGTAAAAGATTTATATTATTGTTTGCCCCAATGTGAAGATTTGAAGTGTATAAAGCAGTGCATGAGAGAAGATAATGATGAGTTATTGTTTCAGTGCCAGTGTGGCATCTCTATTGCATCGTTTTTAGAGCTCGTGCAGGCCACCTAAATTCTGCCGTTGTGTTTTGGAAGGGAAATAATTTTGTCCAAAAATCTGGTATCTGCATTGAATCATGAATATACCTGTAATTAGTTATATTTTTCTTGGGTATGTAGATGGGCAGCTGCAAAAGCATTTGAATTGGTTATCATCACACGCTGTTTGATATGTCCATGACTTCTTATTTCTACTGGACATTAACAATTGCTCTTTACTGGTTGCTAATATAAAGAAAGGTGTTAAGGAAAACAAAATGTCAGCGTTTCACTTTGGAGTTTCAAAAAATTGATGAGCTACAGTTTCTCGATTTAAGACAGGCTTTCGTAAAAGATCACATATATAGCAATACCAACCTAGATTCATAAAGCCAATTCTGGCCACTCAAAACCACTCAAAACCATACCATACTACTCAAAACCATACAGGGAGCCATTGTGTCAACTTTGCTGGGTGCCGCTCTTCAGAAGTTACGCGAGCACCTTATGGCGCATGCATTTGATGCGCAAGTTGCTCGCCTTGCAAATTCTGGCTTTCCGAGTGACGTGATTTGCTCCTTGTCGAAAAAACTTATTTCAAAGATCGAGGAGTTTTATCATTGTGATTCTAGTGCACTAGAAATTAGCAAGAAAAAGAGGCAGGCAGTTATCCCATACATACACAGGATAGCACATGGTTTGAAAAATGTTGGTGCTCGTTATTGCATAAACTTGTCATTCTCAGCATGTAATAAAGTGCATAATGTGTGTACTTTGGTGGATAGAGCATTGTGTCAGCAGCCAGGGAAAGGGAACAAACGTGTCTCCAGTCATGTCCACAGATATGCTCCTTGCACTACTGGCGTGGTTTATGGGATTCCACTGTCTTGCAGCTGCGAATATTTAGGTGAAATGGGGCATTACATAAACGTGTGCTTAAGAGAGCATGGGCTAATGCCATCAGATGCTAAAATCACGTCTAATTTGGCAGCTCGTTGTAGGCCATGTGGATGTGTGCTCAGGGCTGGGCAGAGATGCCCGAAAAAGTATTCCGGAATGCAGATATCGAAATGTGTGGTTTGGAAGCATAAATTACAGATACTGAGATAAATTTGTAATTCATGTGACAGGATATTTCAGAGATACGTTTGCAAAAAGACAAAAAAGTATTCCAGAATACATATACTAAAATACTTTTGTCTATGTCGGGGATAGTTATACTCCATACAAACATTTGTTATGTGCAGCATAATATTTAAAATGTGCAGCACATTGAAACTTGCAAATGAAATTCATTTATTATATTTTCACCATTCTCCGAGTGTCATTAAGGCATTACAAAGGATGCTTACGCTGCACATAATTGTTAATAACCACATATTTACAGATATCAGTTGCAATAAAAAACTATGCCATATGAGAGCATCAGTCACACGCATTGTACACTGAAATCCGGATCTCGACAGCAACACTATTAGTTATGCTAGAAGGAGCATAGCTCAAGCGAAGTGCTGGAACCATAAACAAACGAACTTCCAGTTGAAGGTTTAGTGTTTTCTAGAATCATCTTAGAAAAGGCAGAAAGAATTAAGAACGGACAAAACAAGGAATGCGAAAGGAAACTCAAAAAGACCTCTTTCGAATCGCTGTTTGGCCATGCTGGCGTTTTTCAGAAATGCTCTGCAGAAAGAAGTATCGTAGATAGCACACGGCACCAAATTCTCTTTAGGTGGTTTGTGGCTTCCGCAATAAGCTCCATTTTTTCAAATGGGCACTGCAAAAGAAAAGTAAAAAAAACGAGAAAAACAAACACTACTCGTTCAATTGGCATGAGGAAATACATTTAAAAAATGGCGCCCATTGTGCAGTATACAATACTCCTCACAATGAAAATATCTGTGCTGGAATTCAATATAGCAGTATAACATTGTTGTCACGCTGAAGCAGGCCATCATTCAAACACATCATGGGATGCGGGTAGCAAAGCAACTAGCTCGCTTTCAAGAAGGTAGGAGTCAGTTTCGCCCTCAGCAGAAATGTAGAAATGGTGGGTGCATATCTTGCCGTGGACTGCCAAGGTCACAGCAGAAATTTTTTTCCCCATTGTCAACACGTCTCAGCTCATTTACGAAAAAAAAAAGTAACAAGATACCCGTGTCCTGGATAGTATCGCGATACGTGTGATACACCGTAAAAGTATTTCACTACTGAGATACAAATACATTTTTTAAAAGTGCCTCGATACAGCAATACAGACACTCAAAAGTATCTCTTAAATACTATTGCGATACTACCCAGCCCTGTGTGTGCCCCACTTGTAGAAAACAAGTATCAAATATTGACATGTTGATTAGCGCATGTGTGAAGTAGCCGAAGCATTTTCATTAGGTCTAACAACAAGTGCATAAGTATTTCATGTAACACTCGTCTAGATGAAGAACATAAGGTCTTAGAGAAGACATGAATCATTCTGTGTTGTAACACATGTGTACATGTGCATAGTTTTGATGAGTCAATATTTTTTATATATGTTCTTTCCTTTTCCAAATAAATTTCAGTTGTGAAATCAGCGCTGTGACCCTCTCTGACTGCTTCTAACCCGTTCCTATGTAAAATATTCTACGGTGAACATTCACCAATTCGCCTAACTCACAATTGTGCATCTTTTATTTACCTATGGAATCGGGGAAGCTGTTGCGGCCCGACAGATTCCTTTTTTCCACCCCATATTATAACATCAGCGCTTCAAACGCTACCCCAGCTTTTATTGCAGGTGTCTGAGGACTTTCATTATGCTCCACGTGTCAGAACCCAGAGAAATAAAACACCAACAAGCATGTCTGCATTGTGTAAAAAAAAAGCAAGAAAGTGAAAGAAAGGATAAAGTAAATTTCGCTGGACGGTTTCGTTCCTGCCCCGCCACGGTGGTCTAGTGGCTAAGGTACTCGGCTGCTGACCCGCAGGTCGCGGGATCAAATTCCGGCTGTGGTGGCTGCATTTTCGATGGCGGCGGAAATGTTGTAGGCCCGTGTACTCAGATTTGGGTGCACGTTAAAAGAACCCCAGGTGGTCGAAATTTCCGGAGCCCTCCACTACGGCGTCTCTCAAAATCAAATAGTGGTTTTGGGACGTTAAACCCCACAAATCAATCAATCATCAATCATGGTTTCGTTCTTGCGACGTTGTTGTTAGTCGTTGTCAAGACAAGGTTGCATAAGATACGTAAGTACTCTTTTTTTGCTGAAAAGTATGTTTTAGACGTGTACAAATTAGACGGAGATGCAAATCATTAGTAAATACAGTAATCTATGTCAAGGTAATCTAATTCAATCCTAAATGGCCTGCAGGCTATAGCCATTATAATGAACTGGAATGTGCTCCAGTAAGCCAACTGGCCGGGCTGTTGCATCCTTGTTTTATACGAATGCCGCGAGATAGTGCCACCTTTACGTTTCCTAGCAGCATTGGCTGCACTGTTGGACTTTCGCAGGCTCCTTCAAACTTGCAGCTGCAGTTGATTTTATTTGTGTGGTTGTGTTCTGGTTGTTCCAAAAACCAAACAGCCAACTTCCTCAGTGCCTGGGTCACAAGTTTTGTTTTGACCAGATACACACATTTTTTCATAATTACCACATACACTCACAACATTATGAGTGTGTGTGTAAAATGTGTTCATTTGTTTTATATGAGTGCCTCTGATTTTGTTTTTTTACTGCTAAACTGTTCTTTCCACCGCACATTTTCCAAGAAGACATTATGGTCACTAATTATAAGTACTTGGGGCTTTACATATCGAATGATCTCTGCTGGAACAAACACATTACACATGTAACGGCGAATGCAACTTACAAACTGTTTTTTCTATGTCGTGCTCTCAAACTATCCACTCCTTCTGTCCGCCTTTTAGCGTACAAATCAATTGTTTTACCAATATTAGATTACGCCGCTATTATATGGGATCCTTTTACTAAGACTAACATTAACAAATTAGAAAAAATGCGAAAAAGAGCAGTTCGTTTTGTCTACAATAATTTTTCGAGGACTTCTGTTACTGACCTATTAAGCAGAGCTCAACTTTCACCTTTATCATTAAGATACCGTAACTCAAGGCTTAAGTTTCTGTACCAACTAATTAATGGCCAATATCAAGTAGACATAGCCGATATTTTTTCTTTTTCTTCTGGCTACTCTACCAGGCAGAGACATGACCTCACCATAACCCCCTTTCCCACACACAATAATTGCTTTAAGTATTCATTTTTTCCTCGCACCATAGTCGAGTGGAACAAACTAACTAATGCAATTGTTTCAGCACCCTCATTGGCATTGTTTTCCTCGGAATTAGAAAGTGCACTAACCAGTTGAATTGTTGAATCGTATTACATACCACTGTACATGCTTTATAATTGTAGTCTTCTATTTTTTTATTGTATGCTATTGCCAGTTGAAGTTTGTATTTGCCCTATGCACATTGTATAACCTGTATATATTATATGTCATTGTACTTGCCATTTGTTCATGACTAACTTCATGTACCACCCTGCTAAAATCACCAAATGGTGATTGCAGTATCTGTAAATAAATAAATAAATAAATAAATGGTCATGGAGTTTGCTTTTAATCTATGTGAAAAACCTGGAAAAATCACTAATTTTGAAAAAAATTTAAATTGATAAACACCCTGTTGTGGCTTTGCTAGCAAGTATGTTAGGAAACAGACACCGTGTGCAGTATGGAAGTGTGCAATGTCACAGTCATGTATTGTCAAGAAACGTCACATACCTACACTTGAAATACTTTTCTGACCTTCCAAGTTTCAACAGATGTGTCAATGACACATCACTTCTTTCCTAGGATGGAATGCTTTCAAGAGTCCTATCAGGACCCCTGCCTGTGATCTTTTTCAGGTATTTAATATGAACTGACATGCCCTAATGCTTGCATACCTACACAACAATCTGTCAAATTTTCCATACACTCTTAACAGCTTGTAAATTCACTCCTAACAACACCACCTCCACTCTTCCAGTATAGGCCAAAAGGGTGATTATTTACAATACCATGCTTGTGGAACATTACTATCCATGAATCTTACAATTGTTTGGTGAAAAAAATTAGGGGACCCTCAAGGTTTGAGTAGAACACAGCAGTGATATCCTATCCCTAGTGCATACTCCAACCACCTAGTGCATACTTTTTGCAGGGTAACATTACTTGAAAAGTTTATAGTGCAGATTATTACTACGTAATCAATGTTTAAAGTGGCTTGTGCTAGTAAGGGTTTCGCATATAGTTGCAGTCTGCGTAATAGATTTCTAAATGGTGGCTAAGCGAGCTTCTTGATACGTACACATAGTTACTTCGAAGAGCGCAGAGATGGGACACAGGATAGACCACGCAATACAGGTACTG
Source organism: Rhipicephalus annulatus (assembly GCA_013436015.1). NCBI lineage: Eukaryota > Metazoa > Arthropoda > Arachnida > Ixodida > Ixodidae > Rhipicephalus > Rhipicephalus annulatus. The sequence goes on along the minus strand of WOVY01000324.1, from coordinate 555,169 downwards.
TGTAGTATGCTTTAAATCATGAGCAACTATGCGCATGAAATGTTTTTAAACTTGATATGCACCCAGTACATGGTCCTAAGAGAATACTCCAGTAGCATTTGTGCCTTTTGTTTTTTGTGGTTGCTTTAAACAACGAAGTCATTGTGATAATCACACGTTCTGATGGCCAGTGGCAATGCACATTTGTACCATGAAATACTGCGATATTACAGATTGTATTGTGAAGCGTGTATACTAGACGCGTGTATTTGTAAAGCATGAAAATTATTTTTGAGCAGGCACGTGGCTTTGTGGTAGAATGCCTGCTTGCCACACAAGCAGCTTGGCTTCTATTCTCACTCAGACCTAGAAGGTTTTATTTGTTATCCTTTTTATTTCCATGTTTTTATATAATAGACCAGATGTAAAGTGAACATGGAGAACATGGAGATGTAAGTGAACATGGAGAATGGAGAACACTGCAGCTGTACAGGTGGAATCACACTTGTCCAGAGCAGCGGAGCGCATGGCTCTTGTTAGTGACAGCTTCTACGTCACCTTAGCTACATGCTTCTCTTCACGCTTTAATTATCGCACAAAAGCCTACTACGCCGTATGCCATGTTAGATATTCATACGGCGTCGGCATTAACATATTTCTGCAGAAAGCAGCAACTGGAGCGGTCGGCTGGGTGTTTTAGACAAGTGTGATTCGATCTCTACAAATATTAAGTGATTTAACACTCCAAATTTAATTTTGTTGTGTTCGATTCAACAGTCATGATTTGCAAAACTGTATATGTTTTAAAAGTTTACTAATGTTTTAAAATGTTAAGTACACCAAAATAAAAGAAAACTTGTGCAACAGTATGATACACAGCATCCGCCCTGGCACATTAAAAGAAAAAAGACTTGAGAAGTTGTGTAGCGCAGCTGGCTACTCAGCTCCAGGAATGTGCTTGTACCAATGAATACTTACCCTTTCTTAACGGTTCTGTGGATTTCGAGGGCCTGATTATTTTCTATGGCCAATCAATTTTTTTAATGTGCATTTCTTTTATGTCACTGGAAAGCTCGTAATTCAGAATGTCTAATCACGCATTGGCAACACAAAAAAGGTAATGAAACAGTTTTCACCAACCGTTGCTGATGGAGTCTTATATGCAACACATGTTGAAAACAGTGGCCTACAGCTGTTCACTGCATTGGTACTAAATTCTGCCATGACAGAGTGCATGAGCAAAGTGCTGGAGAGATGGTGTGTGCATGCACTGTGGTTCAATGCAGGTTTTTTGTAGCTGTGGAGGAAACTCCACTGTTGAGCATCAATTTCTTAACCTTTTGATGGTTAATAGGATGAATGCATCCCACTTTTTCCTCAGTAAAACTTTCTCTGCCACTTTACGTTGCCATCAGCACAATGCCTTCCAGTTGTGGTGTACCAGAAACATTAAGGAAACTGAGAAACTATATATTGCACATTTCAATGCATGGTATCAGTGATACGTTGAGTTTAAAATCTCTGATTCTGTTAATATTTTTTTTAAGCCGGTGTCATATTGCATACCAGTTAGCTAAGTTTCAAATTTATGGTATTCTTCTGTTCAGATTTTTAAAGAATTTTATCATGCAACTATAGATTTTCTTTCTAAATTGCAAAAATTATATCTGCCTAAAATCATTGTGGAAGTGCACTCGAATGAAAAATGAAGCAGTTCCTTGCATAGCCTAACAACATAGCATACATGCATAACTGTTTTTTCATGTTTGATGGATGCCACAAAACAGCACATTCTTTGATATTTTTTATCATTATGAGGAGAGGCAATGAGACCAAAAGCTGTGACTAAGACACTGTTGCTAAAATTTCGTGCCAAAGCAAAAATATGGCAAAATTGCTGCTTCATACAGCCAGGAAGCCAAAGAGAACACGAATTTTCAAGATCATCAAATCATCCAAGATATATGAGAAAAGCAAATATGTCACACCTGAATAGAGTTCACGAATATGATGCAGCATTTGTTAACACACTTACAGCATTCAGTGCATTGACACCACGTCAAAGTGGCTTGCCATGATTCATTACCACAATTTTAATTACCTATTTGCGAAAATGCAGGCTTAACTGAGATGTTCGCCCTTATTTATTGCAGATACAAGACAAGACATGCATAGACACAGCTTCGTTAAAGGTGAATGAAAAGCAATATTCTCCTTTTTTTTATTTTCATATGAATGAGTGCACTCTTCGATGCCTGCTGTTTTCTCCTTGTTTTCGACGAGTTTCAATATTATCGCCACCTACCGACAAGACAGACACAAGCTGAAAGGGTACGTGTATGTGAAGACCTTGGGACAGAGCCGCTAGACTCAATGCCACAGGCAGAGGCGCAGAATTGCGTAGAAAATCTGAAATTAAGGTTCACTGCAATTTTTCTCCCACAGTTTTAGAAGTGTTCCTCTGTACTGCTTCCATTGGGCCTTTTTGGGCAAGAAATTTGGCAGCAGAATTACAGCTTAGTGCCCTTATGAAACAATGTGACATGTGTTGCCCCACTTATTCAAAGATGCTTCTTGGGTCGATGAGCCACATGCGTCCCACTTTTTCTCATAAACTGATGGCCATATTTTAGTGAAGATTGTGTCACACTATTTTTAGGCATGAAGTTCTGCAAATTTCTGTTATTATGTGAAAAATATCGATGAATTCACAAAGGGTAAGTTAAATTGCATAATAAGCAAAATTGAAAGTGAGAATGCAATATATATACTATATATTTTAAGCCAGATTAACGATTGTTTGAGCTGCAGCAGGCAACGAGCAGAAATTCTCCAGAACTCGATACTAAGCTTTTGCCATGAAGCGGTGTAATGGCACAGCTGCTGTGATTTTCAAACACCATTTCAAAATACATATACAACTCAAATTACTCAAGGGAAAGGGAGCTTAACTTTATCATATCCTGCATGTTTCCAAATAAAGAAAGATCTATTTACACTTCCTGGCCAGTTAATTGCTGTACCCCTAAACAGACATAAAAGTGAAAACCATGACATTTGGTAGTCTAACAATAGACCTAGGGATTTCAACATCACACCAATGTGATTTGGCATAAGCTGTAAAAGCTTATTCAATCAGTCATACATTGTTACCCTTTTATGCCAGTTTTAACGCGATAGTTTTAAAAATCTCGTGGGCATCGTTGATTGTGAGTGATGAACCTTGTGAGCAACCGGAAAAATCAAGAAAGATGCAAATAAAATAAGTAATAAAAAATTTCCCAGTTTGCGGGAGGATCAAGCTCAGGCCGTTTGCATGGCAAGCAGGCGTTCTACCACACAGCCACACATCTACTTGGAAATTAAGGAAAATAACTTCATCTGCTTGAAAATGCAGTGAAAATAATGTTAGGCTTTGCAAACACATGTGTCCTGTATACTGTCTTCACAATTCAATATGTAATATCACAGTAATATTTCTTGGTACAAGTGTGCATTGTAATCAGGCATCAGAAGATGTGAATATCTTAAGTACTTCATAGTTAAAAGGTGGCCAGCCATACCAAAACGCACACATTTTGCTGCACACATTTCCTTCAGACCACATAGTGAGTGCATACCAAGTTCGAAAATATTTCATGCACCAAGTGCTCTAAGTACGCACTAGGGCCAGGGTATCATTATCGTGTTCAATTCTTGAAAGCGAACCTTAAGGGTCGCCCAATTTTTCTTTTTTAAGTGATGGAAATGAAGCATTATTCTAACCATGGATATTTTTATGCCAGCAATTAGACTAGTAGGTTAGCTCAGTGAGCCATTTTTGCATTTACATCAGGTTTATTTGACTCAAGGAAAGCAATATTATTTTCAAATGGCACTGTGTGCCAAAGACCTGACATGGTGTCTATTGTTGGACATTAATCTCCAGGTATCCTCGGCCCTCCCTCTTTCTCTTGTTGAAGGGCCTGTTTTTTGTTTAAGAAAAGGTGGCAACCCTGGTGGCTGCAAAGTGTGAAAACAGTATAAAAATATTGAAGCAGGTTGTGTAGACAATCTACAGACAGTGAGTGGCATACAGAATTGACTTGGCTGTCTTTAATGTGTGTGTGGGGGGGATGGGGGCATAAAAAAAGCTGCTACAGGGCCAAAACAGATGCCTTAATTGCAGTGGCAACTATGCAAAGGGGCAGCTGGAAAGTCTACTTAAATCTTCCAAACATGAGCGTCTCGAATTCGCTGTAGTTTTATCTCGAACAAATTAGGACTTGAAAAAAAAGAAAACCTAGTCCTCATATATTTGAAACAGGCACATATTGCAAGAAGGCTGTTGATAAACCAGGAACAAGTTTAGCCATGCCTTCATTGTTGTCAATTGTGAGCACACAATACATACCACAACGATACTTTTGGGAAGCACACCTTGATGTGACCGAGGTTAGCGGCACAGGCTTTCACCCAGGTGCCGGGGAAGAAGACACCTTTGAGAGGCTTTTTGACGACAGAAACACACGATTTATTTACATATTTACAGGTGTAAAAAACACAAGACGTCGAGATGCGCTTTTACAGGAGACAGGACTGGCCGTAACGAAGGCCACAGAGAGAGCCCTGAGTGCACACGCGCACGCTTTTCGTATCCTCGGTCCGTGCATGCGCCTCTCCTCAAACACGAACTGTCTGTCCCAGCGACGCTGATGCGTGTTCCCTGCAGCACACCCAGACACCTTTTGCGGTTCTGCTGGACGCGTACCACATTTGGCTGGTACGCCAATGAGCGTCTATTGCAGACTTGGTCCTTGCACTGCCAGTCATAACATTTGAATGGATACTGGCAAGCTAACTGGCACCTCCGAACCTGTGCCGCTTTAGAATACGGGCCCCATCTGCAACGAACCACTTATTAGCAGCAGAAGAAAAGAAAACAAGAATACTTCTTGTTTTTTTTTTTGCTTACCCGAGGCAACGTTTGAACCAGCGAATTGAAAGCTGAGCATAATAACTCTTCAGCTATTTATGCATGGTGACAGAAGAAATCATAGCCTTAAATAGTAAATAGTATAGGGGGTGGGAAAGGCAAGGGAGGATGCAAAGGAGAGAGTGAAAAAGATGGGAGAACCATTAGAAAGAGGAGAAAGAGAAAAAACAAGGGGAGAAATCAATTGTGTAGAGAGAGCAAAAAATACAAATATATTAACTAAAAAAAAGCAGGGTTGCGCAAATATTCAAATGCTTCGAATATTTGAAGGAACAGTACTGTATTCAAACTCGCTTCGACTGGATTTTAAATTATTAAGAATTTTGAAGTATTTGCAATGAACAAATAGTTAACATTGATCTGCACATAACCTCCTGTGAAGGTGATTTCACTGAAGCATAGAGTGCTATGCTGTGAAAGCACCTATCCAAGAGAATTCGCACTGCCGCAAAACCTCTTCAAAGTTTAAGGGGCACTGCAACTCTTATTGAATATGGCCGTAAAATGCGGCCAATCGGTAGTCAAGACTCACGAGAACAGGTGAGCCAAATATTGTTGTGCAGCACAAGGCCACAATTTCTCAATAAATGTTCAAATTCACCTGAAAATTGCTTTCCTTTCACTTAACAAATTGCGCTACAAGCTCAAAAATTACCCATTACAGCTATTGTACCAGCGATTGGCTGATTCGAGCATGGCACATTGGACGTTAATGGGGCCAGGCTCACTTGGACTATGATCGAGTCGTGAGTTTCAGTGAGTACAGCAGAGTAATATTACATGAGTTTGAGTTAGAGTGAGTGTGGCTAAGGAAAATTTTAATGAGCATGAATCCGAGTGAGGAAAATATTTGCAAGTCTGAGGTGGTGAGCCCTAAGCTCAACGTGTATTTCTTGGTTGAGCCTTAGTGAGCACCACATTTTATTTCTGACCTATGTTCCTATATACCCGCCTATCAGCATAACTATCGACATCATATTTGCTTACATTGCAAATCAAGTCTGTTCAAGCATACATCAACACACAACCGTTCATGCGGTTATTGCACAGAGGCGCAAGTTAGGAGATAAGGGGGTCGCCAAGACCTCCCTTCACAAACTCACTCATGGGACATTCATGGCGAAAATTTCTGATGTGAGCTGCATATTTCATAAAAATATTTTTATTGGATTGCGACTAGTGACAGCTGTTCGCTCACTCGGACACAGGTCAAATCGCGAGTCTGAGCGTGCAAAACTGAGTAATATGTTGGTAAATTTGAGCCTAAGTGAGAGTGGTTGACAAACAGTTTAGCGAGTCCCAATTAGTTCTGTTGAGCTAAATTTAAGTGAATTTCAGTCCAAGTGAGTTTCCATGGTGAAATGTATTTCTTGAGTGAGTTTAAATAAGTTCCACTTTTTCTACCGGCCATGGCTGCTGCTCTCAAACATCAACACTTAATCCTTGGGCAGCATTGAAGTAGCTGCAGCCATTCAGCCCTCATGCCTGCGATGCAGGATCGTTTTACTGAGGCAGGGTCTCGTTTCAGGAAAGGATGAGCCAGTTTTCCACACACAAATGTCAAACATTTAAAATTAAGGTAATTTTAAATAAAAGCAAAACAATCACACTGAAACTGCATCCATTACCAAACTACTAAGATAAGTATAGCTTTGTAATTAAATGAAGTTCTGCTGAACATTTGAAACAAAAACAGTCACTAGTAGCTTTAATGCTGGTGTCATCCACAGTGGCAGACTCATTCTTTGCAGGTGTATTTGTTGGCTGAAGCAGATGAAAAGCCCAATTCACCCATAAGTCATGGGCAGAAGTGCTTCAGTCACAGTGTGAAAACAATCTCCAAATGTGAGCAGAGAGATCAGAACATCTGATAGATAGAGCTGCAAGAGACAGGATGTCCCTTGCAGCTTCTGTTTCTTCTTTCTTTGTCTAGTTGTAGTGCTGTTTATAGCAAGTTCACGACGTATTAACAAGCCTGCATTAACACTTTATATCAGACAGATCTACCCATGCATGCACCATGGTGGCTGGTCACTGCACCATCGTGGCTGGTGACCAGAAGCAGGAACCCGCTCGCCAACCTAGACGGCTGAGTCAGCCTCCCAAAGGCAGGTCAGGACCAGGACATGATGGCTGGCAGCAGGTCCTTGTTATGTTCTCATGAATGGTAACCAACATGAGCACTGCACTGATGTTACACGCACATCACAATGTCTAAGTATATGCACTGACTTAAATTTGGGTGATGTGTAAAAACCAATGGCCGCTAACAGCAGCAAAAATATGGTTGTCACTAATATAAACCATGACTATATGCCTGTTGGTCCGCGGGCATAACTGCCTGTACCATGATATGAAGCAGCTTTGTGCAACTTCACATCATAAAACGTTTCTCTATCCGCCACCCGAGAACGCGCTCTCTAGCGGTCAGGCTCCGCCCAGAGACTTACACAATATGAAACTAATACAGGCCATGCTGAACTGCTGCCTCAAACTGCAGCCAGTCTAATGGAATCAAACTTTGCCATAGCAAACATTTAGGCTTTTACGAGAAATGATGCTGTTTTCTAGGAAATGTTCAGAATACGAACTATTTTTTAATGCATTAGGAACATCTTACATTGTAATACAATCACATAAAAGTTATTTACAGTTGGAAAAGTAAATTTTCACCAGCTGCCCGCATTAGCTTTCATTTTGCCGAAGTATGTGTTTCCACATAGCACAGCTTAGAAAATGAAGTCAGGCATTTAATCACAAAGGAACAAATTTTCTTCATCTGAAAGGGACGCTAAAGGCAAAAAATTTCTCTTGTTCGAATGATGAGTAAAAGTTTAAGAACGCCTAAACGTCAGTATTATCTACAGGGCTTAGTTCACCAAGAAAGAAGTAAATGTATGATAAGGCTCCAGTCACCCATGCCATATTCTGCGAACTCTGTAACACTATAAAATGACGTAGTCGAGTCCCAGAAAAAGTAATTACTGAAACTGTCCACAGTAGAAAAGACAATTTCAGCGCCTTAAAATCTGGTATGAAATGCCTATTTTTTTATAAGTAAGGTTTAACGTCTCAAAACCAGCATATGATTATGAGAGACGCCGAAGTGGAGAGCTCCGGAAATTTCTACTTCCTAGGGTTCTTTAACGTGCGCCCAAATCTGGTATGAAATGCTGCTTGGTTCTTTCTATTTCTTTCTTTGAACTAAGAGCCGCCGACAAGACTCATGGCTAGCTTCAATCATCCCCCAAAAACGGGGGGGGGGGGGGGCAGTGAAAGTTCTCTCAAATTACCTACCTGTGCCACAGAAGTTTCTCCGAAGCTACTGACCGGTGTCTGCTCATAATAGCAAAACTTTCCTTCTACCATGCCTGCTACTACTGTATTTCACACCACCTAAGAGACAAAATGTCAAGAAGACCTACTTGGAAAGTTTTTTAAATACCAGTTGTAGCATGCTGACCACTTAATATATAACTTCTTTTTAAACAAGGCATTTTCTTAGCACGGAACAAACAGTGCACCACAAATAGTGCACCAACAGTATGCCTTTAGGGCCCCTTTAAAAGGTTTCATACATTTATATAATTAAGCATCTAAAAAGGTTGCAACATGCTAGGATGCTCATGGTCCCTAAAATATACCGCAAAATTAATAACTTTCTGGCCTGCGTTATTTACACAGTTCATTTTATTGACCGATAGGCATCAAAATTTATTAACTTTTCCTCAGACAACTTAGTTTTTAAAAGCAAGGTGCATATAGTATAATGGTTTGCATTATTTTCTGGATAAATAACGCCTGTAGAAAGTTATCTCACTGGATAACATGGACCAAAGAATGTCATTTTAAAATTCTTTGTGAGGCAGAAGAACTAAGAATGCTAATGATGATGACCGAGTATATTATTAACCTAGAGTTTTCGGAATCTATAGAAAGGTCTCAAATCAGCAGCTATAGAACTATATGGTTTCAGTTTAAGGCTGATTTTTTTAATGGTTTAAACATGTAATATTACTTTGCAACAAAAAAGCAACTTGACTTTGGTTTTATTCTGGGCACTTGCATTGTAGCAATAGGGAAATGGACCATCTCATTGTCTGCAAGACATGATAATTAATGCCTGCGCATTAAGGTCTTATCAAAAGCAACGGTGCACGGGTCGACGCCAGATGCAATGATGAATGCATTAGCAATGGCAAAAACGCCACAGTCATAACAGTTCTCTTGATGCTGTAGTGCCTTAGCGTGAATGGTGAGAGTATTAGAAGCTAGACTCATTATGTTCATAACTTGAGTTGCTACACTTGGCATAATGTCCTGGTCTAAGAATCATACAGAAAAACACTGTTTGTAGGGGCACCATAATTTGTCACTGTAACCCAATGCCCAGGAATATGCAGAATTTGAATAAAGTTGTCTCGCTTCTCAAATGTCAAGCTCTCCCCAAGAAGAACATCCTGATAATTAATTAAGTAATTAAGTAAAATAGAGACAAATTTTATGTTTGGCCAGTGCCCACATATCTCTGGAATTGTTGCATTTTTGTTGCAGAGTAGAAAACAATAAAAATACAATATCCCATTTTGCTCATATGCAAGTGGATTGGTAAGGATATATAATATTTCAAGTGACGAGATGCAGCAATGCAATCGACTATATAGACATGACAAAACACCATGAATCACCTCTTTTTCATACTAACCAAACAATAAGTCTTAGCAGAGAAGCCACGTTAGTAAACAATAATTTATCCTAAGACTAATATCCTAAACTGAAAAGGCAGACGTAATTAAATACTTCTTGAACACTAATTTCTCGTGAGAAAATCAAGCAAAACTTTGGCCACATACCCAGATGTCCTGCTCAGTTCTCACAAGCCTAAAAAGAAGGCCAGTGCATGAATAAGTAAAGAATCTACATCGCATTTCATCTGTTGCTTGTCAATCACACATAAAATAACACCTCTCACGAAGGCAACAGCGAAGTTATAGTTAAAGAGCAATGATATTAATAAAGAACATGAACCAAGGAGAAGGAAAATTTAGTTTAACAGAACTTAACTATGCCAAATGATCAGCTATGGAGCTGCATTGTGAGTGATCGTCGTTCAGTCCCCGACACAACTCACATTTATTTATTTATTATTTATTTATTTATATATACTGCAGCCTTATTCAGGGCTATCGCAGGAATGGGACGTTATATAATACTAGGCAGCGGAGAAAAAATAGAAACAAATAATACAAATTGTGAAGCAAGTACACTCGTAACAATACAAAAGTAAAAATTAAGTTAATTACACGTCAGTAAGATATTCATCGACAGCAACTATGAAGTCGGTTAGTGGTAAGGAGCGAATGCTACCAGGCAGGGAATTCCACAGTTCTGTTGCACGCGGAAAAAAACTGTATTTAAAGGTATTAGTACGAGCAAAGAAAGGTGTTACATTCAAAGCGTGGGAACTCCGGGTACAACTATCATCAGTAAATGTGATGAGGTTACCATGACCAAGGCCGGAGGAGGAGTTAATAATTCCGTATAAAAATTTCAAAGCTTCGTTTTGGTATCGCGAGAGTTGTGATGGGATGTTTAATGATTGAAGTGCTGTGGTCGGCGAGAAGTTGCGGCTATAGTTATGAAAATTAAACGGATAGATTTTCGCTGAATGTTATCTAGCAAGCTTGTTTCACAGTGTTTGAAAGAGAACCAAACTACGGATGCATATTCGAGAACAGGGTGAATGAGTGATTTATATAAAAGCAGTTTAGTATCTCGACGGGCGTTAGGTAAAGTGCGGCGCAAATAACCTAACTTTTTTAGCGCTTTACGACATACATGATCAATGTGGCTAGACCTAGAAAGGTGTTCGGTTAGAATTACTCCTAAATATTTGTACTGTGAAACTCTATTGAGCTGGGTGCAACCTAGAAAATAGTCAAAAGAGAAGGGGTTGCGCCTATTGGTAAAAGACATTACGACTGTTTTAGTGCAGTTAATGTTCATTTGCCGCGTGTCACACCAGTTGCTAAAAGACGTGAGTGATTGCGCGAGATGGTAATGATCGTCAATAGAGTTGATAGTTTCATAGAGGACGCAATCATCTGCGATGAGTCTTATTTTAGATGAGATGCTATGAGGTAAATCATTAATGAAAAGTAAAAATAATAAAGGGCCTAGAACGAATCCCTGAGGAACACCGGATGTGACGTCAATGGGAGATGAATCTGTCGAGCTGAAAGAAACGAATTGTGAGCGCGAATGAAGAAAACTAGCTATCCAAGAAACAATGGGAGGGTTATCGAGAATGAGGTTTATTTTAACAATAGCTTAGAATGAATGACGGAATCAAAAGCTCTGGAGAAATCAATGAAAATGGCATCTATTTGGTTACCTAGGTCTAAGTTATAAGCAACGTCATGCATGAAATCGACTAATTGTGTTACAGTAATATATCCGCGAAGACCGTGTTGAGCTGATGATAGGATATTATTAGAGTCAAGGAATTCGATTATATGTTTGTGAATGATGTGTTCTAATATCTTGCAAGAATAAGGTGTAAGAGATATTGGTCTGTAATTAGAAAGAAGTTGTTTATCGCCTGATTTATGCAAGCGAAGTACTTTGGCAGATTTCCATGATCGTGGTAGTACACCAGAGTCCAAGAAATTCTGAAAAATTAAGGTAAGGTATTTTGCTGTCCATAAAAAGTATCGTGAGAGAAAAGAATTAGGAATGCCATCGGAACCGGTACATTTTTTAGTATCAAGTTTCAGGATATGGTTTAAGACACCATCACAACTAATTGCGATATTTTCTAGTTTATTATTCTGAGCAACATACCTAAAATCCGGAACTGCATGGTTATTGAGGGTGAAAACAGATTTGAAGTACGAGTTGAAAGCATTCGAAATGACATCAGGGTCGTTGGTTATAGCATCGTTTATCTTAAAACAGGTACTGCCAGTCGTACTAGGCGATACTGACGTCCAGAACTTTTGAGGATTTGATTTTAGTAGTTGAGGAAGTTGCACTGAAAAATAGAAATCTTTAGCATATTTAGTAATAGTGCGAAGTTCATCCTTAGCTTTTTCAAAGGAGACGCGAGCCTCGGGATTAGATCGTTTAATTTTACGCAGCCTGCTAACACGTCGTGATAGGTGCAAGATATCGCACCTATCCTACAAGACCTACAAGAACAAACAATGCACATTTCAGCTCAACAATCGGCTGGCCAAACTGTACACCTGTATTCTGGCCATCTTGAAAACGGGCTGCCAAGTCAAACACAGAAACCATTGCACATGGCGTGGTGTATAATTTACCCCGAACCTGTGGGAAGCTGAAGAGCATTCCAGTTCTTGTGTTGCAGTGAGCTTTCAGTGATTGGCAAAGCTGTTTGAGAGCACGACCACGAGAGTTAAAAAAATGATGAGAGGGCTAAACGGAAACACCAAGAAGTGTTGCTGTACATTAGCTATCAAATTTTTTCTCTATCCTAAACTTGAATGAATGCATGTACTGTTGAACTGACTTTCCAACTCAAAGTTTGCATGTTTTGTAACAGTACAATGCCTTGCAAAAAAAAAGGCAGAATTCCTTTAAGGTGATGATTCAAGCTTATACAGAGCAAATGTACTCCAAGAAAATTCCTAATCTGATTTACAATATCAGCAGAATAATATGCACACAAGTGAATTACTCCTCTGACTTGTTTCAACAAAACCAGTAGGAGGAGGCAGCAATACTTATAGCCGTCACAACCTCGGGATCATTACAAATAAAACTGCAACCTAAAAAAAGAATAACAAGCAAATGATTTCTATGAAAAAGCTGGCATGATCCGTCTGAAGAAACTCCTTGTAAGCTCCATGAAAAAAGGGGACACACCTGCAACAGGATGAAGACCACAAGTCAAGCAAGTCTGCTCAAGGACACAAACAAGAACTTTCACGCCTGGTATCTACCACAGCTACAGATAACAATCAACTTACGAAGCATTATGCTTCACATTTTTTTTCCAGAGTAGTAACAAAACCTGCTAAAACACAGGCATTCAATGTATACACACTCACATGCGTCCCAGCATGTTGCATTGTTGGTGTTGTGTTCGACAATAAAAATAAATAAATAAATAAGTGACTTTTAAATTTCCCTTTTCTTAATCTTTGCCAAAAGTACACCACTTTGCATGGCCTGACTGCAATGAATCTGTGGTTAATTTTAAACAATCTTGCACTATTAATCGTGGGATTTCATTGACACCATCCATTAACATAGATGAATGCTTGTCACTCTTCTCTTGTGAATGCATTGTTACCGATTGTTGGGCGTGATGAGATCCTCGAGCAGTGGTGCAATTATTTGCCCGAACGTATCTGTAGATGCGCTGTCATGATAAACAACCTCTTTTCAGCACGGATGGCTTGCCGAAGTTTTCCTCTCCTATGATGGCAAAAAGTAGTGTGGGCTGTTTTTTCTTGATGCTGACTGGAGAATACATCCAGTGCCATCAACTGAATTGGTTACAGAGCCTTGTGCACCTTCACAACAACAAAAAATGAAAAATGTGCAAGGGACTTTGTAGCTTTGTGCATAATGTCGGCCATACATGGCCTCCAAGCAATGTCTTGAAACAAGGTTAAAATGGCATAAATAGCCAAGAGTATTAAGCAAAATCTTTGTAAATGGGGCAGGCAATTCACTCGCCCACCACTGCACCTTTGTTGACATATCATAATGAAATGAAAGAGTACTAAAGGGTATGAAACAGTTTTCTTAAATTAAATATTTAAGCAGTTAGACAACTAAAATACATAAATCCTCAAACCCCATTAAAAAAATCATATTGTGGTTATTTCCTTTGACAGCTCTCGTTAAAAAGCCCTGCAACACTTCTCGAACAGGAAGAAAGTCAGCCAATTGATAGTTGAGGTTCCTGTAGACATATGAGCCAAATATTACAGCATTGTATGTGGCAATAAATTAACAGTTACGGTTCGAAAACAACTTGAAATCACTCTCTTTTGTTAAATTTCGTAACAAACAGGAACATCTATTTGCAGACGCAGAGATGCGGTCATTGGCTTTTGAGCATTTACGAGCTGCATAGTTACCAATGCTGCCACATACACTCAAACCTCATTATAACAAAGCTGAATCTTACACGAAAATGATTTCGTTACATTCAAACATTTGTTGTAAAGATAGCTTTTGCAAAACAATTTTCTATTCACTTCGTTTTAACCATAGATTTTCTCACAAAAATATCTGGAGGAAAATCTGGCACTGGTGATTTGCTGGATACAAAGTAATGCCAAAATATGTGAGAATATATTACGCATGAACGATATCCATTGATAAAAGTTTTGTTTTAGAGAAGCTTCATTTGTGAAGCTGTATCCACATTTGAGCTGAAGCCTCGCTCAACACGAGCCAACACAAGCCTCGCAGACACACATACAGTCATTTTCAGCACTCCAATGAAGACCCTTAAGAAATTCGCATAGACGGTGGCGCCAGATTTCTCTCCAGATATATTTGTGAGAAACTTTATGATTATAACCAATATTTCGTTATATCCACGTTCGTTATATAGAAGTTTGAGTGCACTTGCACCACCTGCTGTGGCGCTAGAATCAAATATTCACAATTGAACTTGCACACTTATGATTCAGTAAGTGAGCTGGCAGGCAAAAATAGAAAAAAAATAATCCAGGTCATGACAAGCAGCGATGTAGATTCTATTCTTGCTCTCCTTTGTTTGTTCCCCCCTTATAGCAATCATTACCTTGTTGAGATGAAATGAGAAAAGAAGTACATGAAGCCTGCCACCACCTGTAGTGGCATTTCTTGCATTTTAGGAATTCTATACATTTTTCCAGCGATAAATTGGTGAAGCAAACTTGTATAGCAAAGCCGTACGGTGATTATCTTGAAAAGTGTTGCAAGGCCAGTTTATTGAAAATGAACACCTGTCAATCACACAGAGTGTAAGGGCATAGGCTGCCGAGCCATGAAACGGTGTCCGCACGGTGCCACTTCTTATCACTTGAGTGCACCTGTAGGTGTCCTGTGATGCTAAGGCAGACAGAATCGTATATACAGACAAAGCACGTTTTCACCAGGACAGACAACATAGATGTAGTCCCCCTTTTTTCTTAACATTGGAAGAATTAGACACACAGTGTCACCAGCATGAAATGGTCAGCAACGTTGTGGACAGTGACCGGTGTTACAAGGGTCAACAAGGGAAAGTTTAGGTTCGTGCTTAACACCCTCTGTTCAAGCCCTTTAGGTACCTTTCTGGCACGAACATAAAAAAGCTAATGTCCAAGACAGCGAAGGGATATCTTCGTACGTGGGCCAGTTATTGTCATGAAACCTGACCTCAATCCTGTTGATATACGAAAAAGAAGAAAATTATGAAAATTTCGAACTACTTGTGCAAAGCCTCAAGGAGGAGCAGAGCTGGGTGGCCTTCTTTGTCTTTGTTGTTTTTCTCTCTGTTTATTTTTCGCTCACTATTTATTGCACCCTCAATCTTTCTTTTCTCTCTGTGTTGCTTTTTTTGCTTTGTTCTTCTTTCTTTGTCATTATGCATCGCTCTGTGTTTCTTCTCCCTTTATTGAGTATTTCTTTTCTCTATCTATCCATTTTATTCTTATATTTTAATTCCATTCATTTCTCCATGTTTTTCCCCTATTGTATTTCCTTCTTTCTTCGCTCTCTGTCTATCCCTCTCTCATATTCTATGTGCTCCTCTTCATCGAGTAGTGTTTTCTCTTAATGCTTCCACCTGCTGTACTCAGTAGTGGTGCTCACCTAATAACTGTGGCGCATGCCCACCTGGGAAATGTTTTGCAAAAAGAGCACAAATTACCGACTGATTGAGCAGCCTTGCCATTAAAAATGCATAAAAGTGTCCCTGGAAAATAACAAGCAAACCTTGTTATGAGCTACTGATGCCAGAAGCGGGCTATGCGAGAAACCCAGCAACGGCAAGTGTACACAAAAAGCAGCGCTAAAACGTGCACCCATTACAGGCGTCTTTATACGCACCGTTTTCTAATGATTGATACCCACTCTATTGTGGACCAGTTAACGAGCAGTCGTATCTAATAAAGCAATCTGAGCTCCTAAAAAAATTGACAGATCCCACAGACAGCTGGAATCGATGATATACGAAGCACGAATGAGATATGTTGATATGTCACTTTAATATCAGCACAACGTTATGAGGTGGTGGTAAATGATGCTGTACATGACTTCCGTGTCATGATTATCATGTTTGGATGTGTCGTTTATCTTCGTCATCCATTCACATTACGTGGTACCAAATTTAGTATATATGGAGTTAGTGAAACGGACGCGAGCACGCTATGAGCGTGGTATGTTGTCATGTTCTTCATTGACACGCGTGTCAGGATTATCATGTTTGCACCAGTCATATATTTCGTCATTCATTGACCTCATATAACACTAAATTGGGTATATGTGGAGCTAGCAAAACGGCTGCGAGCGCTCACGAAGGGCCCATCATACTCCAATGTAGCGTTGATGCACACGCACGATGGGCACAGCGAAGCAACGTTGGCAAAACGCCTATAGTCTGACACCAGGCGCGATCAGCGTCCATCAGCGCGACGTGACGGCAAACTGGCACGAAATGCAACACGCTGCATTTCGTGCCGATGCGTTTCCCAGACAACACTCCGTCTCCCTCTTTTCATGACAAAGGGACACCGGACGCGCTGAAATGTGCATGCGTCAAAGCAACGCAGCGCAGCATGCACCTGTGAGTATATGGCAGGACCGGCACCTGGCGTGGAAACGCCTTCGTGAGGCGGCAAAATGAACGTTGGCGAGCACGCGCACTGCATCACGTCGAAATGTATTGGCGCTTTGACTGTGGTATGTAAGTGAAGCTAGCGAACCGGCCGCGAGAGCAACATCTGTGTGGCATGTAGTCATGTTGTTACATGACACGCATGTCGTGATTATCATGTTTGGATGCGTCATTTACCTATGTCGTCCGTTCGTGTCGCGTAATTCTGAGTTTGGTACATGTGAAGCTAGTGAAACGGCTATGAGTGCATCATGAGCGTAGCATGCAGTCATATTGTTACATGACACACATCTCATGATTATCATGTTTGCACCAGTCACATACCTTTGTCATCTGTTCACATACTGTAATACCAATTTCGGTATATGTAACGGTAGCGAAACAGCCGCGAACACATCATGAGCATGGCATGTAGTCATGTTGGTACATGACACGCATGACATGATTTTCATGTTAGTGTCTGTTGCTTGTGTTCACTATGCAATCATGGCATACCATACCAGTTTTGCAACATGCCATGTGAACGAAACCCCCGCAAGAGGTACAGAACCATGAAATGTGAATCATGACATTCATGACATACATGTCATGATTTCCATGTTATGATTAGTCAAATATGTTCTTCATACAGTTATGTTATGCCACACCAAGTTGATACTATTGATGAAATGGCCAGGACAGCCAGAAGTCCTAGCTGGCTGGCTAGCTGGATCGACAGACAGACAGACAGACAGATGGACGGACAAACAGGCAGACACAGACAGACAGACAGATAGATAGATACGCTCAAAGTCGCTGAAGTTCGCTAAGGAATGATTTGCATTTAAAGAACACTAGGCCTGCAGGGAAGGCGCAGCACAGTCACAACAAAAGCTAGAAGAGCGGCCTTTCAGAGCCCTTTCAAAACACTCATTGAGTAACTACTGCAAGCACACTTAATTGATTCCCACTAGGGTATTATCAATTTTTTTGGGGTAGTAGGTTGGCATTCGCTATGCTATTTTTCATCATTCTTTTGAGAAGGGCGGTATCCGCTAAACACTTGCAAGGAATTTTGTGCCAATTGTTCATGCATTGGCTGACGATGATGAGGGATTATGGCTAATGTGGGTATGCATCACATTTATTTGAGGAACAAGAACAAGCCTTTGTAATTGGTTGGGGCATTGGACAGCCCACTCATTATGCCATTCGCATTGCGCAATGACTGCTTAATCTTTCGTTCTTTTAAAACGCTTTAAAAGTCGCAATAATGTGATTGCTTTCCAGACATCAAGCCTGCCTAAGGCAAGTTTGCCAACAAGTCACAAGCACTGGCGTGGCTCAGTGGTAGAATACTGGGCTGGCACCTAGCGTACCCAGGTTTGAGCACCACTGTGTCATTGGTGCTAGGCTTTTTTTTTATAATTTCGCACGATGTGGTTACGAAAACCGGCAGCGGACAACTGCATGTGACCCGATCGAGTTGCGATCTCATAACAGCTTTTGCTGTAAAAGTTACTGTTGCCACATTTCACTGTTCTCTGCATATAAACGTGTGACTGTCGTCATCGCCTGGTAGCAACTGAAGTGCTGTTAAGCATATGAATGAGGTTCAATAGTAACGATAATAATATTAAATGGAATTTTACATCCCGAAATGACTATGTGTTTATCACAGATGCCATAATGAGGCGCTCCGGAAATTTTGTATATGGTGTTCTTCAAGCTGCAATGAAACCTTACAGTACACAGGCCTTTAGTATTTCACTTCCACTGAAATGCTCCCCTGACCACTGGGATCAAACCTGCAACCTGCATACAGTTCAAATCTCAGATATGGAATAAGGATAATGCTACGAGGGACCATTGTGCAATGCATTTGAAAGAAATGAAAAAAGTATGTCTGCCCCACAAATACTAAGCTGCATTGAACCCCATTTTCCAGTAGAGAAACAGCTCTTAAACATTTTCAAAATTACATATATGAGTGGTCTTACTACAGCTGGTGAAAATTACTCAAATGAAAACTTCAAGAAAGCACCTAGTATTAAGGGCACATTGACCAAAAAAGCAATTGTATAATTTCATGGCTATAAAATAAACCACCATTAACATTTATGCAGTATAGTCATTGGTTTATGTTGTAAGCCCTTTCCGCAAATGTTTTAAAACATATTGGTACAATTTTTACGAAATCAGCTTTATGAAAACTTTCTACACTTGATGTACCTTTTTGGTAATGCATGGACTGCGTTGACTTGGCCACTCAGTGCAGTACTCTTACAAACGAGAAGGGGGCCCATGATAATAACGCTGCAATAACAGTAATGGGCACCTTCATTATAAAGCAGTGACTGTGGTGAGGGAATCAATTAGCACAATGATGTCATAAAAGTCAGGGGACCCGTCAGCGCAGTACTCTCATGAAAATAAGGGGGCCTATCACGATAATATTATAATAAAAGTAGGGAGATCCATTACCATAAATGTGCAGCCATTTTAAGCGCGACCATCATGCAGGCAGCTTTGGCGGCGTAGTTGGTTGTTCACAGTTCTCAACATGGTAGTTCCGCAGGTTATCAGACCAAGTCACCTCTTGTCCACTTTCTTTTTTTCTTTTTAGGATAATGAGTCAGCATTGAAGTTACTGCTCTGATGGAGTTCTAATTTTTCTTTTTAAGAAAAAATCATGTTGGTGTCTGCAGGAGTTGTTATTAAACAGCCCTGCCACTACAATGGCAACGCATGATGCATTGTTGCTTCGAGACCCCGGACCAAATCACACTGACACGAACAAGTGAACACTTTTTACAGCCCTGTTTCAAGTAGTGTTAATTTAAAAAAACAAAACAAAACTGCCTTGGACAACAATCTAATGTTGAGTGGTGGGAGGAGCCCCTGGCCAGCCCCTGGCAGACAGGAGCCCCTGGCAGACACGACTGCAGTAGAGTTTGTAGTCCAATCTTCTTCTGCAGCAAGCTCTTCAGCGATACAAGTGAATATAATATACCTATTACACTGTTGCGGCCACCCTCACATTTATGATGGTACTGCACAGACAGGCCTCCCCTACCATAGTCCATGCTTTCTGGGAAAACTGTCTGAGCGACATTGCTAAAATTTCTCCAGCTGATACTTACATCCCTTTTGACTGGTTTAAATTTAAAGCTTTGAAAATTTGTTTGAGTTACAATTAGGAAAAGGTAATTATTTGTAATGTGTGATAGCATGTGACATCACAGGACCATATCTTTTTTTTTAATATAATTGCAGAGAACTAACTTTAGAGCTAGAAGTGAATGCCACTACTATGGGGAATCAGCTTGCCACAATTCATAATCATGATGTTTATCATTGCTAATAAAGGGTATAGGTGTGAGCAAAAGTGTGCGGACCATGGGAACGCATGGCAGAATGAATCGAAACCCCATCTACCGACGTGGCACATGCGTCAGTATGCACGCCCGTCCCTTCGTTACCAGGTGCACTCACGTCCCTTTGCTTGACTGGGTTACGCCACATCTAGCTACAACAACCGGTTGTCGCTTTCTTTGCTCAGTCTAATATATGCCGTCCTCTTACGTAGCAGCTCTGGTCGGGTCAGTTCAAAGGGCCCCTCACTAAGCCCCAAAACAAATTTTAGTGAGACGCTGGCACTTGAGAGTTCGAAGATGAGCATTATGCATCAAATTTTTCCCAACGTGGTCATTGTGAGCTGAGGAAACCAGTTTATTGAAACGGCACAAAACAACGATGAGAGGAGGCGAGTTCAGAACCCTTGCCACTTGTCTCGCGTAGCCTTCACAAGCCAAATCTCTTCCCTATCCTCTCCGCATCCGAGCTAACGGTCACGTGCAGCATTGTTTTGCTGACCAGAGTTATTTTGTGGTCTGCTGCCCGTTTTTACGGGATGGATTCTTCGATACAAGGTTCCTTGGAAATGCTGGCTTAGACGCGGTAAAATATATGAACATACTGAATGCTTGAACATGCAGGACCATTAATTTCATTTCCACTACGGGCACGTTCTCGGTGTGATAACTTCGCGAACATGAACGCATGCAGAACGCAGGCCCATTAAGCTTGTATCTCGTAGCAACTCATGAGGAAAAATATTTTAAAAATATGCAGACATTCCCTTTTTGTGTCTCATTATTTCTCAAGTTTTATTCATCTATGCAAATAACAAATTACACAAGTTGCATGCATTGTGTGAAATAATTATTCCCCCGACACGTGCTACTGCTGGAGACATTAGACCAGAGTCGTCTACGTAAGGCTATTCCTATGTATATATCATAATCATTTTCTGGGTGCACGCCCGCGAAAAAAAGGGGCAAACAGCGTACATCTTAAAATTTTTGTGGCACGTAGCGTTGCTAAGTTGCTAAGAGGCACGTAGCGTTGCTAAGATAACAACAGCTTAACTTAATTACTTATGCTTGGCTTTATCTGATACCATGCTAAATCAGGCTTGATTATTTCGACTACTCACTTTGACATGACTAGGCTGGTCTAAGTTTAGCTAGTCTTAACGCGACAATGGCAAGGTGGGCTGAACAAGCTTAATTTGGCTTTATATACTTGACTTTATTACTTCATACCGTGCTAACTATGCTTAGTTAGGCTAATTAGCCAGTGTAAGAAACGACGGGAGCCCGGTGCTTTAGTCTCTTCCCCCTTCTGCAGCGGACACGTAAAAAAATGACACTGATTCGACGAAGCAAAGAGAGCGACACCCAGTTGCCTTTTCGGCTACGAATGCCGCGACCCGGTCAGATGGAGCGACGTGAGAGGCCACCTAATAAATAACCACCATGACGGCACGAGCACGCGCACCGCAGAAGGCGTCACGTCGGCAAATGGCGTGTCGATGCATTCTGCCACGCGATCCCGTGGTCTGCACACTTTTTATCACAACTGTACACTTAAGTATATGCCCCTAGTATAAAATTTAGTACACTCAATAGTACAGCAGCAAAATTTGCAGCGTCGAAATCGCAGAAAGTGAAGGCCCTAACCTTCCTCACAGAGCATGCAAAAGTTTCTCAGCAAAATATAAATAAGTTTCATAAATATAAAGCAATAGTCAAGATGTCCAGTTAACTACCCTATTTCATGAAAGGAGCCCTGACACGATTTTTAGATATTTTGGATTGTTGCTCTATATGAAAACACGGCTGTCATGTCATGACCCTAAATATTGTGTACGTCGGAAGTGCTTGGTAATGCACTGAATGAGTATTTCTGAATGGCGTTGCAGTGACGCTTCAACACAAGTCTGGTGTCAAGGTAAGAACAGCGATAATTTTCTGTCAGACTGCTGTCAGTAGCACACGGTTCACGCAAACAATCACAGTGAATGGTCAAATCAAATCAAATCAAATCTTTATTTGTCGCAAAAAATATACACGCATCGGGGTAGTATATACAGAGACAGCGATTTCTACACAATTCGCAAGGCCAGTGAACATTGCGATGTTTAGATTTCATAGCCATTGTAGGAAGCACCAATGCTGATAAAGTAAAATACATGAAGAAGCGTTGCTGAAACTTTTGCAGAAATTGCTCATTTAATAAATAAATAAATAACATTTGCAAGGGTGACAAATACTAATGTTTGTTGCCTTGTATCTTAATCACACTTTTTATTGCGCACATTTGGTACGTAGCAAAAGAAAACAAAAGTGACGCAATATGGCACTGTGGTTCGACCGGATCACGAACACACAAAAACGCAATGACTTCTCCAGAAATAAAGCCAACACGAGTAGCAACGCTGCATGCTAAGGCACACGGTCCCGCGTGTTGCGCAGGTGTCTCAAGGATTATTTCGTCTGTGGTCATTTTTAGCAATCAGAGAAAGGGAACAATGGGAAATCTTATTTCATCTACAAATTCGACATGACAATAAAAAAATGAACACCCACGCACTCGGTCAGCTTACGATCACTAAAAAATGCAATCACCTCTCTCTAATCAGTCTTCTGCCCTGGGCGCTCATTGTGACAATGATAATACCCCCTGACACAACTGTAAGCGTATACATCTGACAATACAGAATTGGTCTGCCGCTTCAAGCACAGTCAGCATGCACAGATAAGTGGTCCCAGACGTCAAACAGTCATCTTTTTCCTTTACGCACCTTTTCTTTTCCTTCCCTGAAAGGAGCCAATGCATAGAATGAATATTGATGGCAGTGGCAAATTACCGACTTTTTCAAATCTTCCGGTGCCACCGACATGCAATTGAAACCCTTAAGCTTTTCCTCCACTAATACATCGTAAACTTCAAAGATGGACACGCCGCCCGCGGATTGCTCCTGGTGCACACTAAACGAGGGTCGTCACACAGTCCACTTGGGTGTATTGTTGTCAATGATGGCATGGCTCTTTTACTAGTACTACATTGTTCACGTTCGCCTCACTCTCTTGAGATGCCGTCCCTTCTTAACCCCGTCACGTTTTTCTTCTTTTCCCCCTTTTCCTCCCTTCCTCTTGCTTCCCTTCTGACAATGTCATCCTTAGCATAAACTTGCACAGAAAATAAGTTGCAGCGATCTACAATGCTTGCTAGTGTTACATTTTACTTATCAAGGTACCTTCCTCTAAAACCTGTTTTTTTTTCTTTAGCTTATTCCCCTAGAGATCAGGACTGACGTCCATATTCAGCAACCCTCTGCAAGCACGCCCCGGATTGTGGTAGGCTTGCTTCGTAATTTTCTCGATCTCTACAAGCCACTGGATATGCAGCAACTAAGTAAGACAACCACATCGGTCACACATATGAAGTTCCGATTGACACGTCCATGAAGGAAAAAAAGAAAAAAAAAGAAAAGCTGGAAAGTTGAAAACCCACTTTAACAGCACAGTGCAATCAGTCGCAGCGCATGTCTTATGCCTCATAACAAACTACACACATTATGCATAGCGATGAATCTGTTAGTGATTTAAACACCTTATACAAATCCAGCAATGCCTTTGGAAAGTGCAACCGTGCTTTTGTATTAACTTATACTTTAATACAATGATCTTCCATCAGTCAGCAAGGGGCGTGTCTAGATTGCACAGTCACTGTAGGTAGTAGCAACACTATGAAATTAAAAGCCATAAAAAAGACTTAACGAAAATTCCTGAATTATTAAATAGGGCACCGATGGAGATGTTGAAAGGACAACAAATACATGCCAATGTCGGCACACGGACACATGCACTACTTCGTTCATTACTTAAGCGCGTCCATTTTTAGCTTAACGTTCATTATCGAAATAATATTCCACCATTTCAAAGTTACGTTTGATACATTGGCGCTCTAACAATGCGTTAATTAAACACACTGCTACACTTGAATGTCAAACTACGTTTTCTAGATTACCCGCCTATAGGGCTCGCACAACATTTCAAACAAGAAATATTATGTGCAAACATGCCTCGCTCGGTTTGGAATCGTGACAAAGAAAACAAAAGTGCAGCAGTACGCCACCTACTAAGCTTGGACTTGCCAGTCGATGCACACGTGAACTCGTTCGCTTGTCACCCATTGTGAGCATTCGGCGTTCCGTGCGGCTATCACGACTGCACCCGAGAACACTTGCCATTGCACTCAGCATTGACGCATCAAATGACACCATGACACCTTCGCATTGTGATGTGTCACCGAGCAAAGACATTGCGCATTGTGACGTGCGACACCGAGCCCTGCGTTGTGAGGCACTCGTTGACCGTATACGTTAAATCAATGCCTCCTAAGAAACTCCCAAGCATTTCCCCGAGGGTGAACATGGTCGCTCCTCTCCGCTCCTCGCGCCGTCGCTAGGAGAGAGGAGGAGGCGCACCGCAGACGGCAGATTCACGCTTATAAAGTGCTACTTAGAAGATTACCCTATGCCTGAAACGTGAGCCACGAACGAGCTACACTACCCTCTGATTTTACTCTTCTTCTTCGGTACGAGACAAGCGTCTCCGATGGTCGCCAAGCAATGCTCTCACAGTTGCCTCCGAGCAGCCGTGATGTCACGTGACAGAGCGGTAGATTACCGTCCATAGAGTTTCCCACAATACTTACTAAAGGGAACTCTAGCCCTAGTGTCTATGGGAGCTGCAACACACGGCGCTTCAGCGAGCATGGGAATGATGGGTAGTACACACATTTGTCTAAACTTCGTACTTGTGGCCTGCTTTTGGCTCCATGTGTGTTCGTGTGGCTTGAAGCTATTTTCTCATGAAACAACAATTAACAAATGTTCAGCGATTGCGCTTCACCACCCTATTATTTTTATATACCTTTCCGAATTGGGTCACAAAGTTTAAAGGGTTGAATCTTTCTTTCGAAACAATATCAAAACACAGCAATAAATGAAGCCGCAAGTACAATTCGCCGCCCGCA
This sequence comes from Rhipicephalus annulatus, assembly GCA_013436015.1. Taxonomy (NCBI): domain Eukaryota; kingdom Metazoa; phylum Arthropoda; class Arachnida; order Ixodida; family Ixodidae; genus Rhipicephalus; species Rhipicephalus annulatus. The sequence continues at coordinate 530,000 of WOVY01000324.1, read as the reverse complement.
AGTATGAAGACTAGGCAAATGTGTGTACTACCCATCATTCCCATGGTCGCTGAACGATCGCAGCGCCAGAGTGCCCTCTAGTTAATTTTGAGAAACTCTATGGTACCGACACACGAACCCTGCAGCCATAAAGCTGAAGCACGGTGAGCTGAAGACATGCCTCCTCTAAAAAGAAGCCTGAGGAATGGCTCGCGCACCCAGCAAAGTGGACCTGCCTTCAGTTTTAAACAAGCTCCGCGCGGTGGCGCTCGCGACCGACACTATTTCGGTTCGGTTCGGACTGTCACGGTGGATGGACGTGTTTTTGAGCGCTCCCGATCGACTGCACAGATAAGTGTTTTTGCATGTTTTGAGCTTGTCTTTATAATTATAAGGCAGCAGTTGAAACCTTCGTAGCACTTATTTTATGGTACGGCTTTTTCAGGGGCCAGTCACCAGGTATTTATTAATTAGTGCGTGTGTGTTTGAATTTTTTGTCGGTTTTTTTTTCTTTTGCCACACCGTGGGAGAGGTGTGCGTACATTGAACACGCAAATTTTTGTAGTAGAGCTTAGACTTTCTTTTTTTTTAGGCAGGGCTCGAGTCTAGTTATTATCGAGTATAAGGACATTTGGTGTCAAAAAGACATGGTTAAAAAGACTGTAAAGTGTTCAGGATGTGGAGTGGTTTTAAAAGTAGACCCAAGGGTAGAAGCGGATGAAGAAGAGGCTGACGCGAAGTGTAGGCAATGTGAGGTCGAGGAAAAAATGGAGAAAATGATTGTTGCTCAGAGTGAACTGCTGATGAGAATCGCCGAGCTCGAGACTGCGTTGGCGAGAACAAGAGAAAACGAGGGCAATGGGAGAAAGGCTGAAGTACGCCGAGGAAGCACTAGCCAAGGTGAACAGAGGAGCGGCCTACGCAGAGAACAGTAGGGAACCGGCAACCAAAATGGCGGAGAAGACAGAGCAAGCAAGTTTAGAAAAAACAGGTTCAGCCGGTTCAATTGTCGCAAGGCCCAGCTTTAGCGAAGTAGTGGTGGGGCTGGGAGGGGACAAAGCAGCCGGCGTCACAGGTGCAGGTAGCCCCAGGTACAGGATGCTCTAGCTGAAAAGTCACAGCATGTGATAATCGCCGGGGACTCGAGTTTAAATCGATGCGTAGAAGCTATCAAAGAGAGGGTAAGAGGTGACAAGAGGGTTGCAGTAGGGGCGTTCCCAGGACGCAAGCTGGAAGCAGTCATGAGGCAAGCGAGCGCAAAACTCAAAACTACAGCTGATAGACAAAACCTCGTGATAATTTCAGGCAGTTTAAGCAATGTCCTAAATGAAGATACAGCAGGACTAGCAACCACACTGGCGAAAGGCGTCGATGACATGCGCGCCATTTCTCCTCAGGTACAGGTAGTGATATGCACGATACCGTAGGTACCGGTGCGTGATAGGAATCTGCAAAGAGCGGTTGTCAACGCAAACCAAGAGAGATGGCTGATGAGTCGAGAGAAAGGCTTTGAGGTGGTGGAACTAAACAGAGAGGTGCATAGGTGGGGTGGTATTCAACGAGACAGAATTCACTTCGATGGGCGGCTAGGTCATGAAGTGGGTTGGCGACTTGCAGGACGCGCAGTAGCTTTTTTGGGGGGCAAGCGGGCCCTTCGGGGTGCAGGATAGCTAGTAACAAGGAAAACAACCAGGGAGACTCTTTGACAGGTGGTATGGACAGATACGATTCCAAAGTAGCACCAGTAACTAGGATAGGTAGAGTCTGGGGCATAAATAGACGTAGCCACGAGCGCCGAGCCAATTCAGACATAGGGTATATTAACATGCAGGATGGTAGGAACAGGCTGAAGTGGGAAGAGATAAAAGAACAGCTAAGGGAAGACAGGCCAATGGTATACGGTTTTGTAGAAACACATCTCAGGGACATGGAACAACCTCCGAACAATCCAGACTACGCGTGGGAATATTGTAATAGAACAGAAGGCAGCAGAAAGGGGGGTGGTATTGGGGCATTCATTCATAAATATACAGAATGGCAAAGGGTCAAGCAGGAATGCAAAGAACATTTATGGCTAAAAGGGAAAGCGGCAGGTCAAATGACACTCCTTGGTTTCGTGTACTTGTGGACGGGAGCAAAGGCCAGATAGGAAAATCAGGCAATGGTAGAGTGTGTATCAAAGGACATACAGGAGTTAGGAAGAGAGTGCGAGATAATTGTACTAGGAGATACGATTGCACACATAGAAGATATAGATGGGTATACCGACCCGACAGGCAAAAAGATCATGGATATGTGGGAAAGGCTTGATTTGATCATTTGCAACAGTACCGAGAAGTGTGAAGGGCAAATAACATGGGAGGCAGGAAGGCTGCAGTCGACGATAGATTATGCACTGATGTCACATAGGATGTATGATAAGCTCAGGGGAATGCACATAGATGAAGGTGGCTCTAGAAGTCTGGGTAGTGATCACAAACGTATCAAGCTATGTTTTGGAAGAGCAGTTAAAGTGGGAAGGAGACAAGATGAGCAAGTACAGGAAATTTTTTATCCAGAAAGGCAAATTGAAATAGCCACTAAATGAATTGAGAAAGTAATCACGGAGGATAATAAAACAGTGTAGGCATACACTTATCTAATTAGACTGTTTCAGCTAGAGCTTGCAAAGACACGTGACAAGTCACCCCGGAAAAGAAGACACAAACGCAAAAGTTGTTGGGATGACGAAGTTAAGAGAACCATAGCAAAACGTCAGGAAGCCTCTAGGGAACACAGACATGCTAAGCAGTGGGGTGAAACGACAGATGATGTTGAAAGAAAATGGGAAACCTTTCTAAGCTGTAGAAGGGACGCATCTCTTCTGATCAATGAAAAGATTAGAAGAAAAGGAGCTCAGTGGCTGGCAGAAGTACATAAAAAAATAGAAAGGCAGCTGCGAAAAAGAAATGAGACGAGCCTAGCACAGAGGTTTATAATTACAGCCCAAGGTGCTAGGCTAGAAGGGGACGAAGCTATTGAATATATAAGAACAAGGGTGACAGAAAAATTTCAACAAAGAAGTGCTTCATGCACCACAATAGACAAGGAAGAATCAAGTGACGCAATGGCTCCATTTTCACAACGAGAGTGGGAAAGGGCTGAGAAAAGGGTTCCTAGTAGTACATCAACAGGCCCAGATGGCATTCCAATTATGCTGATAAAGACATTAGGTCCGAAGTCTAACCAGGCTTTGAGAGAGGCAGTGAGCAGACTAATAATCGATGGTGACGTTCCCGATGGATGGAAACTTAGCAGGATGAGCATGATCTATAAAAAAAAGGGGGACAAAGGTGACATAAACAACTACCGTCCTATAACAGTGACATCAGTGGTCTACAGGCTGGCGATGCAGATTACAAAGGAAAGACTGCAGGCATAGATAGAGGATGAGGGGGTGCTGGGGGAACTGCAGAATGGGTTTCGGAAGCACAGGAGGTTGGAAGACAATCTGTTCTCACTGACACAGTGCATTGAAATAGCAGAAAAGGAACACAGGCCCCTGTGGCTAGCCTTTTTGGATACCAAGGAAGCGTACGATAGCGTGGTTCAAGAGGAACTGTGGGGAATACCGGACACACTAGATGTGGAACATGTAGTCACTAATCTTTTAAAGGATATCTATAAAGGTAACAAGGTAGTTATAAAGTGGGAAAAACAGGTATCCAAGCCTGCAGAGGTAAAACGAAGCTTAGGCAGGGGTGTCCCCTGTCACCCTTATTATTCATGATGTACCTACAAGGATTAGAGGCCAAATTAGAGGCAAGTGGACTGGGTTTCAACCTTTCTTTTGTCAAACAAGGAAAACTCATTGAACAGGCACTATCAGCATTGATGTACGTAGATGATATAGTGCTAATGGCCGACAACAAGGAAGATTTGCAGAGATTGGTGGACATTTGCGGTAATGAGGGAGATAGGTTAGATTTCAGATTCAGTAAGGAAAAATCGGCAGTCATGATTTTTAATGACAATGAAGGTAGTGAGCTTAGAATACAGGAGGTCACGCTAGAGATAACAGATAAATACAAATATCTGGGTGTATGGATAAGCAATGGGGCCGAGTACCTAAGGGAACACGAAATATTCGTGAATACTAAAGGTAACAGGAATGCAGCGGAAATGAAAAACAGGGCACTGTGGAATTACAATAGGTATGATGTCAGAGGAATATAAAAAAGGGTCATGGTTCCTGGTCTGACGTTCGGCAATGCGGTCTTGTGCACGAGATCAGAAGTTCAAGGAAGATTAGAAATTAAGCAACGTGGAATAGGTAGGCTTGCCTTAGGAGCTCATGGGAATACACCAAATCAGAGAATACAAGGTGATATGGGATGGACATCATTTAAGGACAGGGAAGCTAGCAGCAAGATAAAATTTGAGAAGCGATTGAGAGAAATGGGGGAGGACCATTGGGCTAGGAAGGTATTCAGCTACTTGTACATGAAGAATGTCGATACAAAATGGAGGAAGCGAACCAGAAAATTTACTGGTAAATACTTAAAAAATAGCAAGGGGCCAAATCAAAAACAATTATCAATTAGAAGAAGGTGAAGGAAGCTGAGACCGATATGTGGAGAATCGACATGATTAAGAAGTATCTATATATATAAGAAGTATATATATATATATATATATATATATATATATATATATATATATATATATATATATATATATATATATATATATATATATATATATATATATATATATTATTGGCAAGTGTAGCCTAAAAGATATTTTAATTTGGTTTTAAAGTAGGGATGTGTGCTCTTCCGAGTATTCAGGTGCAATCCACATTTTCTACGGTGTCAGGCAGACCAGACAGACCAGGACTCCCTTTGTGGCGTTGCAGGGTCAACATTTGCGGGGCGCACACAATGCCCCAACTGGCACCCGGCGAGGACTAATGTTCGTCACCCCTCTCGCACTGTTGTCGGGCTGCTCTCTAGGTGGTTTTGGCAGCTTACGCCAAGCATGTTTTTTTTTTTTGAGGGTAACACGGTCAAAGCACCCACATAATTTCATTCTTCACCACACGCGGGTCTCAGACGCAGCTCCGTTGCGGGGGGCTAGTTTCTTACAATATTTAGGTGGGCATTTCGAACAATGCAAAATCGTTCTGAATTAATACCGCTATCATTAATTATATGATGTGTTAAAGCATTTACGATAGAATTGTGGCATTACCTGACGCAAAGATACAAATTACTTTAACAAACTCACAACCAAAGTTTTCGCTGCCAGGGGTCTTCTAAGCTTTAATAAACACACATGAGTCAAGGTAAAATAGCCAAATCAAATCAGGCACGGTTAATCATCATATCCCTTTGTTTAGCAGAGCATAATTAGCCTAAATAAGGACAGCCTAATCATATTCAAGTTCCATATAAGCTCACAAAAGCCAAGCTCAGGAAGACACTAAGTACTCCTTACCGACTTGATAAGCTCATTTAAGTCTAATAAGGTTGAAGAGACACAGATGTCTCAATAAGCAACACGCCTCAATGAGGCTTAACTATAGAAATAATTTTCATAATTTCATGGCACCGAGTATCTTGGGTGGGCAAAGTTTGATGTCCCACACAATAATTAGTCATATTTATACAATTTAGCTTAGAGACTCGACTTGGTCAGGAGCAATTAGTTACATTCTGAGCTCAGATTTGCAGAACTCGTAGAGAATATGGCATCAATTACTTTACTTATTTTGGCCTAAAGAGATATGGCTTAACTAGGCATAATTGTGGTCTGATTAGTTGGACGATGAAATGAACAATGGTGCTAAATTACATTACCCTATATATACATTGATGCCTCTTAACTAGCCTAGTTATGCATTAGTGTAATGTCACATGAAACACCAATATCTTGGGCGTGTTGGGTTGGATCTCACGCTAATAACTTATTATCAGTCTCAATTAACACTAGTTAGACCTAGATGAGCTTAATTAGTAGCAAGCATAGGAAATCGAACTTAAATAATCTGTAAATAGACTCGCCTCATTTAGGCTAATTATGCTTGGCTAAATTAAGAGACATCATAGTGAAAAATGCCTCATTAACTTTAGGTATATTTACCTTACCTTATCTAAGCATAACTAAAATTACGATGAAAACAGCAATCTGGACTTGGCTTAGTTATGGAATCAGCTTAACTTAATTACTTATGTTGACCTTATTAGCTGATACCATGCTAAATTAGGCTTGATTAGTTTCGACAACTCACTTTGGCCTAACTATAAGCTCATCTAAGTTTAGCTACGCAACAAATTCGAAGTGGGCTGAACAAGCTTAATTGGGCTTCATATACTTGGCTTCATTGGGTCATATGATACTAGCTAGGCCTATTTTCTCTAATTAGCTGGTGTAAAAACAACGCGATCCCTGTGCTTAACCCTCTCCCCCCCTTCCGCAGCCGACACTGAAGAGAACTACACTCATTCGATGAAGCAAAGAATGCGACACCCAATAGCCTTCTCACCTACAAATGCCGCGACCCAGTCAGACGGAGCGACGTGAGAGGCCACCTAATAACCACCATGACGGAGCGAGCACGTGCACCGCAGCAGGCGTCACGTCGGCAAATGGCGTGTCGATGCATTTTGCCACGCGATCCCGTGGTCTGCACACTTTTGATCACAAGTGTACACTTAAGTATATGCCCCTAGTATAAAATTTAGTACCATAATACCACTCAAAAGTACAGCAGCTAAATTTTCAGCGTCGAAGTCGCATAAAGTGAAGGCCCAAACCTTCCTCACAGAGCACGCAAAATTTCACAGCAATGTATAAATAAGTTTCATAAATATAAAGCAGTAATCAAGATGTCCAGTTAACTACCGTAATTCACGAAAGGAGTACTCACACGAATTTCTAATATTTTTAATTGTTGCTGTAAATGGAAACACGGCCGTCATGACTCTAAAAAGTGCGTACGTCGGAAGTGCTTGAGAATGCACTGAATGAATATATCTTAACGGCGTTGCAGTGACGCGTCAACCCAAGTCTGGGTGTCACGGAAAGAACTGCGATATTTTTCTGTCAGATTGCTGTCAGCATTACGTGGTTCACGCAAACGATCACAGTGAATGATCGCCCAGAGACAGCAATTTTTCTCCCCCCCCCCCCTCCCAACACACACTTCCCGCTAGCGCTTAATTGCTGCACCGTACTGCAGTTTAATTTGCACCTTGCTGCAGTTTAACGCTAATACTTCCTGTTTCGTTTTTTAAAATTATTATTATATGTGCAACGAATTTTTCTGTGCTAATTCCCGGCATAATAACGACCCCATTAGCGGTGCGTTCGCGTTCCTGCAGCTCTGAAATTACCTAGCGCGCATTATGAATAGTGCACCGCAATCGTTTGGTGGCAGATATGAGAATACTGGAAAGTTAATCCTTGAAGGTTAATCACTCTTTTTAGAGCGCATCTCGACCACGAACACACGCACACAAAACGCAATGACTATATACTCCGGAAATAAAGCCAACACGAGTAGCAATGCTGCATGCTAAGGCACACGGTCACGCGTGTTGTGCAGGCGTCTCACCGGTTATTTTGACCGTGGTCATTTTTAGCGATACGGGCAGCATTCAATTTATGTGGACACGTACCTCGATGCGTTAGTGCGGCAACGTATAATGCTACATTCCTAAGACATCAAACGTTCTTAAGATTTCCCGCCCAAATGGTAACGCAGCGGCTCGAAATAAGAAACTACAGAGCATCAAAATTCGATGACGCGCATATTGCATTGTTCATGAGATCAAGAAACATGCCTCAGTTTAAGATGATGACAAAGAAAGGAAAACAAGCCGCCGTACGTCACCTAGGAGAGTTGGCTACTTGACGGTCAGCGCACGCATGTCGGATCGCATGCCGTGCATTGGATGCGTTTGACTGTGCCGACTGCAAGCGTTCCCAATGGGAGACCACAAACTGCCGATGATGACTTTCTCTGGAGGCCACCAGATGGCGACACTCTTCGGGACCGCGCTATTCGAGAGGCGCGGCGCACCGAAGCGCGCGTTAGTACACTCTACGCGCGTTGCATACGCGTCGCTCTAGTCGCTCTTGTCTAGGCACTCTAGTCGCTTGCGCTTTGGATACAGTTCGGATGCGCGTTCGTAAAGCCCGGAGAGCCTTCATGTGCGCCCCGCCAGATACGCGCGCATATGAAGGTTCCCTAGTGAACCATTTCGGTTGCGGTGTAGTTGGGGGGCCTTTGTGCTGTTAAACAGGTAGAGCATGCCTCCGCATGTCCTTGTCGTGTTTCTTCTCTGTGCGCGTTGTTCAGCTTTGTGTCTCTTCGTGAAACCGGGATGTCGTCGCAGAAAAGGACGCGTGAAGACAGCACATGTTTTTTTTTTTTTTTCCCTTCAAATTGTGCAAGTGGATACTGCTCCAACAACGAGCGGGTCTGATTATTCACATCCACTGCTGACCCAGAACGCAAGCCGGGTGGGAGAAAAACATAAAGCGAAAGGATCGAAGACTATTTATAGTGAGAAACATTTTAGTGATTGTTACATTAAGTGCTCCTTCAAAATTACAGTCGATTGTCATCATTTAAAATAACCGTAAAAAACTGAAACCAAAAGTATTTATCATTCATTTTATTTGCAACTCTCTTGATTTATTTCACGGCCAAGATGAATCGGTTCGGCATAGCGCGTTCCCTGCGGATGTCGTCGTCTGGTGGCCGCCGGTGGAAAACGTCATTCTCCGTGCCACCGCCTTCGCGAGTTTCTTCAGCGATGTAAAGGAATCTCTGGAACTTTGAAGACGTGCTGCTTCTTGAATGACGCCAAACATAAGTTCTATCAAGAGTCAGAAAAATGAAAGTGGCGCGTCCGCCTATCTCAGTGAAGAAAACACACGTGCGCACACCGCCGCGGTGGTTTAGTGGCTAAGGTGCTCAGCTGCTGACCCGCAAGTCGCGGGTTCGAATCCCGGCTGCGGCAGATGCATTTTTGATGGAGGCGGAAATGTTGTAGGCCCGTGTGCTCAGATTTGGTTGAATGTTGAAGAACCCCGGGTGGTCGATATTCCCGGAGCCCTCCACTACGGCGTCTCTCATAATCATATGGTGGTTTTGGATATCTATTAATCAAACGCACACACACGTGCACCTGATCGCGCGCTTTTTGCGCCGTGCCATAGTTTTGTGGAAGGGTCTTGACAACACTATTACTTCCGATTAAAAAAAAAAAAATTATGAATGTACGCAACAGATTTTTCTGGGCTAATTCCCGGCAATATGGCGATACTGTTTGTGATGCGTTCGCATTCCCGTATCTTCGAAATCAACTAAGCGCACTGCAATTGTTTGGTGGCAGATATCAAAATACAACTTAGGAATTTTTTTTTGCTTTGTTCTGTTAGCTTCTCAAGGCTTGCGTTTGTCAAAATGATTCGCTTTCTTTCTTTATTTTCTCTTATTTTCGGGCTGAAAGTATGCGAAAAGAAACTTCGAGTTGAACGCGGTAGCGATATTTTGTTCCTTGTGCGTACTTTATACACCTTAGCGTATCAAATCTTTTCGAACTTCGTACAGTTAGTGTATGATTTTTTTTTTCGTAGCGGGTGACTAGTTTTAAACTATGAAGTCGTGATAACCTCATGTTAATTCTGACGCCCGATGACAATGTATGCTTGTACCGCACATTATTACGGCAATATTTTATGCTGTATACAGGGCGTGTGTGTTTGTAAATCATGAAAGTTACTTTCACCGCATTTCCAAGCAGATCGATGTTATTTTTCATCTATTCACAAGCGTATAGGCCTAGCTGTATGGTAGAAACCCCCGCTTGCCACGCAAGAAGCTCGGGTTCGATCCCTACTAAGACACAGAAGTGTTTAGTATTTGTCTGAATTTTTTGGTGACGCACAGATTACTTTTGGCACGTAACCAACGACGTCGGAATTTCTGCGAAAAGAGGTAAACTCCGGCGTTTTTTTTTTTTTGATATTCAACGATTTCAATAAATCTTTGAACGTGTGTTTTCGTCGGTAACGTGGTGATATGTGCCAAATTATACAACCGTAAGTCATTTCTTTTTAGAAAACAAATTTTAAAATTGACAGCCGATCTTGGAATCACACTTTTAAACGCGGGCCACCCTCTGTACGTGACGCAAGGTCGTGCTCTTTTTTTCAAAAACCCCGCTTTTCCAGCAATCGGATGCAGCGCACGCCTTCTACAGCGAGGCGACGACAACGCGAGCACAGTTCAGTTTTGTCAGCTGCATACAGCGTGTAAGTCGTCGTTGACGTCGGGTCTTACAATATTGAGCAACGTGGAAATTGATTCTAACCGTGTCAAATGCTTGATGCGCCGGTGGGTTGAAATCAAAAAGCGATGGTACCGCGCTCAGATAGTAGCTGCAATCATCGCTGAACTTGTCACTGGCAAGTTCAGACGAGCGGGCACAGCTTGATCGCGCGTCGGATGACATCGCCAACTTGCTCTTCGCGCGTCAGAAAAGGAACGTGGACTATAGATATCTTTGCATCCTGGCCAGCCGTGGCGGGATTTGGGTAGTTTAGGGCATAGAGTTTCCCGAAATTAACTATGGTTTAGGGTTCAGCGGATCTCGTGACGTCATCTGATACCCACCATAAATGGCGGAGCACCTCCCAGTTTCTGTTTTGACTCGTCGTTTATTGCTTATAATTAAAATTATTGATGATCAGTGTCTGGAAAAAATGATTCACCCTAGTTTTTGAAGGACTGTCAATACTATTTGAAAACAGCATTACCTCAGTTTGGTTGAAAATGCACTGGAGTTCCTCTTGCCTTAGGCCAACTCCGGCAATTTTTTTACCGTGTCAGGGTATTGGTGCTTTTATGTTCCGGAGACATTCTTGTCAGGCGCCCGATAGCTGAAATGCCCAACAAATTTGAAAATACCTTATAATTATCGGAAAACCATAATACCAATATGCAACCGAGTGCGCTTCTACGTGTGACGTAAACGTTTGCCCGATCATGCCTGTTATGGCGAATATGTGGAGAATCGTGTGTGGCTCACAACACAGCACCAGTCGCCACCTGTCGCACGCCCACCAACACGGAAAAAGAAAATGGCACGCTCAACCAAGAAAACACGCCACAACCCGCGCAATCCATAGGTAGAGTGTAGTAATAACTACAAACAACGATGAGGATAGGGTGGCTAGAATGAGGAGGTGTGGTGAACGCAACACTTTTTGCTTGCCAGAGGGTATTCCTCAGGTGCACTGCTTTCTTCACAGGCAGTAGCTGCTTTAGAAGTACTTCATGAATCGGTGCTTGAGCTGGGTTTCTCCAAAATGTCTGAAGATATCAATTACAAAAAAATAAGACCCAGCGTCACTGCATTTGCCGGGCCGCAGAACGTGATGCCTCAACTCAGCCTATTAAATAGTCCGCAAGAGTGGCAACGCAGATGACTTAAAGGAGAAATCTCTTCTGTTTTTAAAGTTCTGCATGAGATGGAATATGACAAGAAAGACTACAGAAGACTTCCATCTGATACACTAGCAGTGTCTGTCGCTCATGAAATGTACACTGCCTGAGTAGCGGATGGTCGCCCTGTATATAATGTGGCAAGCTGTGCTGCAAGAAATCTGGTACTTCGTAATAATCGTGATGAGTGAAAGAACCCCCGTCTCGTTTCCAGTGTTGATTATAACGCGTTATAAGCAACACCGGTGTAGAAGCTATTGCTTAAATTCTGTGAGTTGTAGTTGTTTGCAAGACGTTCCTGCAACAGTAGCAGTGTGTATCAGTTCTGTTTACAAAATAAAATTTGCTTCTGCTGATAGTACAGGTCACGGAGCGATACCTGGAAAAGCAACGCTAACCTTAAATGCCTTTGCATAAACATTTGCAATTTTTGCGGGTCCCCTATAGGTTAAAGAGGCAAAAATTATTTACAGTGCAAATATCTTTTTCAGCATGCTAAATAGTTTGGGCATTTTTTTTTATTCGTACAGTGCCTCTGCTTATAGTCGGCTAGCAGATGCAAGCTGCCAGAATTACTGTAAATTTGTTGAGATTAGTGATGATTTATTTTCAGGGGGGGTTGATGGTATTATTTATTTCTGCTTTCTGTGACAGTAAGAAATTGATTGAACATGTGCCACGACGTTAAAAGCCATCACGTGCAACTGTACGGTGCGCATCAGGCAGCTGTGTTATACGTCCGGTATCTTGTGCAAAGTTTTTTAGTTACATCAGTAATTCAACTTTCCTAGGAAGATAGTTGTTTTGGTCGCAGACTTCGTTTCTTTTCTTTCAATAAAGGTCACGGGACTAAAAGCTAGAGGGATTGACGAGGTACCGATTTCGTCACATGTTAGCAAAACAGCATTACACGACAGACATTCATGCACGTAGAATACAAAATAAACTTTACAAGTATAACATGACATCAATTACGTAATACAGATGTTACAAAACAGAGTGAAAGAATACACATGTGTAGAGATGAGGTGGCATGAAGCGTGAAAAGCAAGAATTAATAAGAAAGAATGACAGAAACTCCCGGAGATGTGCTGTTCCGGAAAAATAAGTGAGCTGGGCGAAGCATCTAATGTAACGATTTCGATCACACAAAGGATCAAAATTTTCGTGGTTTAAAATGGTTAGTAGCCTGTACGAGAATAATTGTTGATCATAATCAGTTTAGGAGTAGGTGCAATCCACATTTCTTCGTGCCTATGAGATGAACACTTGGGTTTACATTTAGCTTAAAAAATATGTTTAATGAATGCTTTGCGACTTGTCAAATATAAATACGAGGTTTATTAAAATGTTATTCTATATCCCGCAGCGAGGGCGCACAATTATTCAAACTTCTGATCTTGGAGTAGAAGAAGACGCGAGTTGTTTTTACTTCGGTAACGGTAACCCGTTGCCTATCTTGTAGGCAACATAAGGTGGTATATAGTGTAGCGAGTAACTTATCTGGATAATTTTTTTTTCAGCAATACATACAAAACTGTTGGTTTATAAAAGTAAATGCGCCAAGGAATCTCCCAGCCCAGACAGAAGCTGTATCTCAGTGAAGCTTTGTAGATCTGTCGAATTTTCTCGGTGCGATGTTAATGTCTCACTCGATCCCCCCCCCCCTATTTTTTTTAAAGGTGTGACCCGAACATGAGATGAAAAGAAAGAGCAAATAGCAAGGCTATGAGTGTTGTAGTGCATGAACACCTGGCATGCTTGAAAATGAAAAAGCAAGTATGGCGACACGGGGAGTGGCGGCATGAGCAGGTCGTAAGTTTATAGAGGAGGTCGTAATCCAGCCACTTGTTGCCGTCCCATAGCAACGCTCGTAGCAAAACAAGCTGCCGACACAATCGCCATCCCAGCTAGCGTGGCTATCCCATCTGCGTGTTTTCGATCCAGCGAGTCTCTGGCCACATTATTTTCATAAGCGTTGTGGTCGTTTGTTAGGGTGACGATCACAATGGGCGATGAGCGAGTTTTACTGCCGTGTTTAGGCTGATTACACAACCGCGCGGCTGGCGCAGACCTCGAAAGAAAGTGATGGGGTTAATGAATAAAAAACAACAACAAAAGATCGCGTACAATGCATGCAATTTCTGCGTCACGTGTGAGTTGAGCCTCACTCTTTTATGATTTTTTTGTGCTATGCTTACGATAGCTATCGTGAGAATTATGATGTGCGACTTCTTAGGGTTTTCAGTGCTCAAAATATACATGTTTTTTTTTTTCGAGGAAAACTGACCTCGTATAATAAAAGCTTTTGAAAAGGGGCCCCAAACGTTTGGGGCTTCAAAGAAATAGCGTTGAGGCCACTGCGCATGCGCTTAACCAAAAATGCGTTTGGCTCATAGGAGGGGACGCTATTTCTTCAATTTAGCGGGAGCCCCAAAGCCTGCACCTTGAAAGCTTTGTGTCATACGGGACGGCACCGACTTGGGCGAGTATTTAAAGCACGACAGATTCTATTCGAAAACTCTTTATTCTTGTTTTACCAAGAGATCATACAGAAAGGGCTTTGGGGCACCAAACTTTTGGCGGCCCTCTTTGAAAACTTCCTACTGACTGCACCCTAAAGTTTGCGTCAGCTGTTTTGAAAAAAAAAAAATTGTAAACGTAACATGGAATCAAGCGATGCTTTATCCTATCACAGTTCAAAATCTAAAATTATTGACATCCTTCTAGAAGATTTGACCTGTGTTTTCTAAAATAAATACTGGTCTAAGTTTCCTAAGATGTACTTCATGAAACTACAAAGGTGATGGGAAACAAATGTCACACAAGTGCATTATTTAAAACATGCAGTATAACAAAAGAAGTTAACAAATGTCAAATAATATTTATTACAAAGATACAATATACCTTTTAATTCTTTGTGTAATATCTGCTGGCCTGTAAATGATTGCATCGTGAGCACAGCTTAAAATAAAAGAAATAATGCATTAAAAATTTAACTCACACACATTGGCAAGGATGGACGCCGTCTTAAATGACATTGAGAAGCAGTAGTACATAAGAACATATCCGACATTAACAAACACAAGTACTATCTTTTCGGTGCAATCCTAATTTATGCAACTCCCGAAAAGCTAACAAAAATGTCAAACTATATTTTATGAGGAATATCATGTGGAAAAGGCACACATATTCAAATACATTTTGCACACATAATGCTTCAAACATATTTCGCGATAGATAGGCAAGAACACATTCAGCCAGATAGCCTGATCATCTGCACAGCACTCACGAGCACAAAAAGAAGGCTAGTGTTTAAAATGAGTAAAAAATCTGCATCATATGTGATCCATAACTTGTAAATCACAACTTTTATCTTTCACTAAAGCAACTGCAAAATTGTTCATTAAAGTGACTATAGTGCCAAATAGAATGGATTGAAGGAAAAGAAAGCACAGTTAAGAAGCTCGTTATAATAAATGACAAGCTGGAAGACCTTGCAGGGCACAGAGAGTGTGTAATATAGAGGTTTACCAAAAATGAAGGCACAGTTTTAGTTAAATGAGCACTGGCACAATATTGTGAAGGCTAGATAATGAGCAGAGATCAAATTTAAGACTAATCCCAATGCAATGATTGCATGAGATCTCATAAAACAGTTCAAAAATATATTTATTGCACCCTCTATTAGAAACCATATTATTATAGTCCCTGCAACAACACAGAATATAAACACAAACAATGGCAGCATAGAAAAGATGCTTGTATGGGAAATGTGCTTGCCTACCATTGCAGAAGCAAGTGAAAAGTGGTTATGTTGAGAAAACTAATGTGTGGGAATTATATATATAGTGCACCCTCTCTTAAAATCCCAATTGTTATACTCTCTATGACAATACAAAATATGAACACAAACAATGGCAACACAGAAAATATGGAGGCCAAATGTGCTTGCCTTGTATTGCAGAAGCAAGTGAAAAGTGGTTACGCTGAGAAAACTATCATGCAGGAATTAGCGATCGTGAATAGAAGGTAATCAACCTTATCTACTTTCTTGAACTCAGCACTGGAGCACAACAGTAAGCAATCTACATTAAAAGTGAGCAGATTGTTTGACGTAATGGAAAGTGTGTAAAGTCAACCTTAGGCGCTTGGAAACAAAGAACAAATCTGTGGAACAATGATACATGTGAAGCTTGTAGTTAAATAATTTCCCTTCCTCTTCATGTATTTTTCCAGGCATAGGAATCTTATTGTTTCCCAAGTGCAATGAAATATGTGAAAATCACTTATTTTATAAAGGTGGTCAAGGCCTGCCTTGCGATCAACTATATGCCCATATCCATCCTCTCAGTATTTTTTAAGTGTCTCGAAAAAGTAATTACTAGCTCTGCAGACAAGTTTTCATGAAATGCAACATAATTTAAAATTGCCAGCATGAATTTGGCAAAAGTCAATGGAAACAGCCTGATACTGACACACACACACAAAAACAATTATACATAGCAAAAAAAAAAGTTACTCTTAAAGGTTTTACAGACTACATGAAATATTTACGGTAATGTATTAAACGACAATACTCATTTAAAGTAATTGTATTGCTAAAAAGCACCTAGCTCATACCTTGCTTGATGAATACTTCAATCTTCAACAGTGCCTCACAATTGATAACCCAGTGTACCCCTTTGAAATGTTTCTGTTTTCATGAAAATAATGCACTGTAGCGGTCACAAAAAAGGATGCTTTTATATGTGAGTGCGCATGTGGTCCACGAGGCTCTTTTTTAGTGAAAATGACGCCTTGCATTGGTTACAGGAAAAGCGACGCTCTCCTGTATGGATGCGCACGTGTTTTGCGAGGTTCAATTTCCGTGCAAATGATGCCTTGCAGTGATCACAGGAAAAGGGACGCTCTCCTGTGTGAGTGCGCATGTGTTCTGTGAGAAGGTAGGGGCAATTAAAAGTTGCTGAACATAAGTGGCACTGGAAGGGGCGCACGCCTGTGTGTGTACAAAGATGCGCTTTCATAAGACACTTTTTTTTTGTTACGAACTCGCACACACGGCAAGATATCCGTCCAACTTTTGGGGACACAAGAGAATAGTAGAGGTCATAGAAATTCACAGCTGAGGAACCTGCAAATACACAATAAGAAAAGAAAGGCAAATGAAACCATGTCACACATATTGTCTGCAACTGAACCACAGCTGCACTTCTAAATGAAGAGCACAATCACATTCACCTCTACAAACCACATGTTACTGAAGCAGTAACAGTGCAAGGACACAAAACATTTTATAAGAATTCTCATCTTCCAGTAAGTAAATACTTAAGTTAATACTTCTAAGAACATCTAGCGATTCCGCAGGGACCTGATTTATATCCACTTCTGATGAAATGCCTAAGCAGCAAACTTTTCAAAATTATGCTATACATTTTGTATCATTGCATTGAAGATATTACTGCCCTTTCTTTCTCTGCATCATGATGCACAGCAATAGAATCAGTTCATATTGTAACACATAAAGCATAAGAAATAAAATATGAGAAAAGACGCTGTGAAATTAATTGATTTGATTAGATATGTGGGGTTTAAGGTCCCAAAACCACCATATGATTATGAGAGATGCCGTAGTGGAGGGCTCCGGAAATTTCGACCACCTGGGGTTCTTTAATGTGCACTCAAATGAGCACACGGGCCTACAACATTTCCGTCTTCATCAGAAATGCAGCTGCCGCAGCTGGTGAACGAACAGGAGCATATAACAAAAGAAACAAAAATTCATTTGCAAGTGATAGAATGGCATCATAGTTTTGGTGGTCAAGAATACTGGAACATTTGTGTACTTTGCACAAAAAAACTATTCATGCATACTCACACTGTTTACACATTTTCCATTAATGTCCTTACCCTGCTTCAATGATAGCCTAATGATACCATACAACACAAAGTGAAATGTTCATCACATTCTGTTTTAGACACAGCCACACACCAGTAGATATTCTTCTTGGTCACAATATACAAATAACTATACTGAAGAATACAATCACTATACATTGATATATTCTTAGAAAACAGTCTTAGAAAACAGTAATAAATTGCCAAAAACGACAATATATTACAAAACAATCAACTTAACTCAGTGCAGTACTGGCATTTTAAGCAAGATGTGAGACACAAGATAATCAAGAATGAACAATCAAATCATGAATGTGCAAACATTTTTTGATAGGACAAAATAGAGAAACATTTAAGCAAACTTGAGTAGTTATTACTCAATATATGCAATGCCAGAAACAATAAATAAATAAATGAAGTTCGCATGTCAATATTATTTGGAGATTTTGAGCAACACTATAAAGGGATGCATACCGCTTTCAGGGGGCTCAAATGCAAAATGAAACAAAACTGGACTGCCACGGTACGATTGTATCACAACTATGTACATATTGTATACGGGCAATATCAAAGTGCCAATAGCAAGCGTTCCAGTTATTTGAATAAAAAACTGTTTCAGTGTACGGGGATGTGTAAAGATGTGCATTAATGAATACTCAAACTGAACCGTTCCTTTGCAAGACAGGCACAACTTCATTAAACTGATGATTGAAACATATATATTTCAATGAAATTCATTATGTATTGCCAATTTCAATTGACTAACAGTGCAGAAATTATATAGTCAAATTATTTGTTTCAGTATAATCAATTCTTAGCAAAGGGTTTTTAATGATGATCGAATCATTGCTGCAATTTTTGTTCAAAGTGCATTCAGCTACATCATATGTGCGAAATGATAAAAAAAAAAATACCACGAATGGGCTGGTGCAATGCCCTCCTCGCAATATCCAAAGCATAATTCTTCGTGTCCCTTCAGAAGGGATGAACACACAGACCACTGTTATAGCCAGCACCAACAAGTACATTCAAACATACTTAAGTACATTCAAACATACAATATTCAAACATACATTCATTCAAACATACAATAAGTACATTCAAACAACTATGGCCTCAATTAGGCTAGATCCTCAAAAATTCCTGAATCAATACAATTTCACTTACTCGTCACTTACAATCACTTACCACTCTTTCGGTAAATTCATGCAACTACTCTTATGAAAAGGCGTAGACATATGTTAATACAAATTGAAGGAATTTATTTGGGAAAAATATATAGAATTGAACACCTGCAGCAGTGCAATGCAGCAGGATATAGGATACAAATGCTTAGCGGGAACCGAACCAATACACTGGGTATTGGTTTCCTTATGCTGGTGCAGTATGTAGGGGAAAAGCATAATAATAAACAGAACTGTTATAGCTAAATAGTTGTAGGTGCATGAAGTACACATGCCAGGTAATTGAGGTTTCTTTTACACTCTGCAGAACATTTTAGAGATTCTATCTTTGAATTTTAGCAATAACGAAATGGTGCATCACAAAAAGAATCCACATGTACCACTCAGCAAGTTAGTACAAAAATGCCAGGCCTACGCGGAAAGCTTAAAAGCCAGGAAAGCGCAGCACAGTCACAGCGAAAGCTTAAAAGAGCGGCTTTTCAAAGCCTTTTCTAAACACTCATTGGGTGGCTGCTGCGAGCACACTTGCTGGGTATCTACTACAGCATTATTATTAATAATTTCTGAGTAGTAGACCAGCGTTCACTATGCTATCTTTCATCATTCTTCTGATAAGCGTGGTATCCTAAATACTTGCAAGGAATTTTGTGCCAACTTTTCATGCAGTGGCTGACGACGATGAGGAATTATGCCTGAAGTGGGTATGTGCTACAATTAATAGGTGATCAAAAACAATATTGAACTTCTCAGCGCAAAAACTTCTGGCAAGTAACAGAAAAGACGAGAACGAGCACAGACTTTCAACTAAATTTATTACTACTACAACGCACATATATATGTTACCAAAAAGACGATAAGATCACTTGCTTACAAAACGCGAAAACAAAAAACAAGAAAAAACAAAAAAGCACGTGGTTTCTTGCAGTTTCTTGACTTCTGGTTTTTGTCTTTTTTGCACTGGTGTTAAATGAACGGTTCTCAAAACACTCAAGTAAACAATTTAAGCAGCTGCCCATTCTTTCATCTCTGACCACACTTGGCCCTGGAAAAGAAACAAAACTATTGCTTGTACAACTATTTCAAATTTTGAAAAATATTTCGTACCGTACATCATGCTAAAAAATGTATTGCATTGCGAATACATGCAGATACATGAATAAATTAGATGTTTATCAGATATTGGATGCAAGATATTAGATATCCAATATTGGAGTTTGTTTTACCATAAATTTGTACTTCAAGATTTCCTTGAGATGTTTGTGAAAGTCTTTGGCAATGAAAACTATGTCTCTCGACTAGCAAATTAAACAGTATCTGCAGTGGCTGTCCACAACCTAGTAATTCAGCCTAGAAGGCTGAATTACTAGGTTGTGGACAGCCTAGTAGAAGGCTGAATTACTAGGTTTTTGTATTGCCATGTGCAAGGTAAAAAAAATTAGGAGATCTGCCCAAAGCTTTTACAAAATACTGAGACACCTTACTTCAGTAGCTCTGAAAGACCTCTGTGTGTGTATGATAATATTATTATACCTATATAGACATGTTATCACAATATCAGTGATGCAAACTTCTGTGTTCACATGTAAATCTGTACAATCAATAACAAAAGTTTCCAAACCACCTGAGCACCGGCCAAACTGCCTGTTCGCACCACCTAGCACTGTGCCACATATTCTCTACTGCAGGGCTAGGTCGTAAACAAACCTTCTTGTCACTCAGTGGCCTTTCTATTTTCTACTGCCGTGTAGAGCATTGTTAGTGCCCAGTTTCCACACGAAGCAGTCATCTGAAGTATGAACATTGCATTTTTATATGACAGCGGGATCAAAGCTGTCATTGTGCCTCGAACAGTGTTTTTTTTTTTTGTTGCAAGGTATCACTTTGTGATAAACATTGCAACTGATAACAGTTATGCCAATCAACTGCTCTCAAGGCAGAAGCACACAGAGACGCAGATGCCTAAAGAGCATGTCCCGATAAAAAGTGAGAGGTGTAAATTATTTGTACCCGGTCAGAAAACGGACATTAATTGATATGTGGGGCTTAACGTCCCAAAACCACCATATGATTATGAGAAACTTCGTAGCGGTGGGCTCCGATAATTTTGACCGCCTGGAGTTCTTTAACGTGCACCCAAATCTGAACCCACGGGCCAACAGCATTTCCGCCTCCATCGGAATGCAGCCGCCGCAGCTGGGATTCGATCCCGCGACCTGCGAGTCAGCAGCCTTAGCCACTAGACCACCGCGGCGGGGTCAGAAAACAGACAGGTCATAGATTAAGGGTGGGACACTTCTCGAGTGCTGCGAGGCTATCAACCGCCTCTGACGTAGCTGAAGTGTCGCGAGGAGGCTTTCGCTTTGTGCCCCCATGGTCTGTAAACTTATGTGGTCGACTGTGCATTTATATTGTTACTCAAGAAGCCTGTATTAAAATACTGCGAGCAATCATTCTTCCATTTCAACTTAAAGATATCTACTGTTTGACCCTTCAGCAAAATCCAAAAGGAGATTGTCTTATGTCCACAGTGTGTATGTGCGTGTATATATATAAATATATATATAGCTGCTTTTAGGTTTACTAAAGCTACAACACATTTGAATAGTTCGCTAGACCATGAATGTCCGAGTGGGCTTACGAATAAAATCATTATTTGTAGGTTTCATAGACATGCAATTTCAAGAGATTAAGTCAAAAATTATGGTGCACCAGAAAGCAATACTGCCTCATGTCGAACACCATGCGCATAATTTGAAAATCATGGTTTTGATCCCCACCAAGTAGTTTTTTCATCCACTTCGGAATGAACAGTGTTTGTTCCCATGTGCCTACGGCTACTTACCATTTTTTTTCTAATAGAGCAAGTGTTGTTTCAGAGAGGAGCACAGTTGTATGGATAAACACAGCTCAAGGTGGCCTCTAATTGCACCTTCTTTTACAGCTCTCCTTTCTTTTCACAAATTTATGACGTTACTTCCTTGTGGGCAGCCAAACTAAGTTACTTTCCCAATCTTATATCCACTCTTTCATTGTAACCTCCTGTGAACAAACTCTCCCCGTTGACCACTCACTCTTTATCGCTTCTTGTTGGCATGACGACGGGACACGTGCTGTTTGAGATCCAGATTCCGTGAGAAGGATGCGCTGCAGTGGTCACAGGAAAAAGGGCGCTTTCCTGTGTGGATGCGCATGTGGCGAACAAGGCTGTCTTTATGTGAAAAAGACGCATTGCAGTGGTCACAGCAAAATGGACGCTCCCCAGTGTGGGTGCGCATGTGTCTCACAAGGACGATTTTATGCGAGAACGATGCACCGCATTGATCGCAGGAAAAAGGACGCTCTCCTGTGTGGGTACGCATATGGCTTATGAGGTTCGATTTATCCAAAAATGATGCGTTGCAATGGTCACAGGAAAAAGGGCGCTCCCCGGTGTGCAGGCGCTTGTGAACCACGAGGCCGCTTTTCTGTGAGAACGATGCACTGCAGCAGTCACAAGAAAAAGGGCGCTCCCTGGTGTGGATGCGCATGTGGCGAACAAGGTTGTCTTTTTGTGAAAAAGACTTATTGCAGTGGTCACAGCAAAATGGACGCTCTCCTGTGTGGGTGTGCATGTGTCTCTTGAGGTTTGATCTTTCTGAAAACGATGCACTGCATACGTCACAGGAATAAGGACGCTCTCCTGTGTGTGTACGAATATGTCCTGCGAGATTACTGTCCCGAAAGAATGCAGCTGGACACAAGTGGCACTGGAAGGGCCGCTCGCCGGTGTGTTTGCGAAGGTGTGTTTTGATGTTTGCACTGTACTTGGTCACATAGGCGCACTGTCGGCAGGAATGCAGTCCACCTTGTACGGACACGAGGGAATGGTACTGCTCACGGGATGCCGAAGACAAGGCACCTGCAAAGCCACAGGAAATACAAAAAGGCAATAAAAACCAAGTCACACACAATTTCTGTGAAATGGACTACAGCACCAGGCTATGACATATGGTTGCTGCCCTTGTAAATGAAGCATACTATGGAAACCACATGTTATGGCAGTAGTAATCATGTAGTGACAGCATGTTTTACAAAAAGTTGCCATCTCTCTCTACAAGTACTCTATTTACCCCTTCGTAGGTTGGTCTATATCTTTGTACCGATGATGGAAAGATTGGCTGTGGTATAGTAATATATATACTACAAATAAATAGTTTGAAATGAATTTCAAGAAAATCGAGACAAAAGTCTATAAAAAAAAATCAGAGTATTTTCGAAAAATGGCAAAACACTGTTACGCTGTCTCGTTAAAGGGCCCCTAAACCACCCAGAAGTCAAAATTCAGTTGTGGTGGCTAAACTGCACGAGTGTATGACTAGAAGTAACCGTGAGAGTTTTTAAAAACGGTGCAGTAATAGCAAAGTTAGACGCATTTGATTATCAAAACCGCGACGATCCCTCATTCCATTCTCTTCTGTGCTTCTCTCTGCTGGTATCCTCTTCCAAGCCGCTTTACCCACTCGCTGAGTGCCCCACCCCATCTCGCGTAGCATACGTCATCGCTCATGCGCTGCTTGAAACACCGCCTACATCCAATTGCCGCGAATCCAGCTGTCGATCCATCAGTTGCGTTGCAGCTGCTTGCTTGTTGGAAAAGTGCGGCTGCCGTCATCAAGCCGGCATGGACACTGCGTTGCACACACACCATCAAAGGACCGCCCACAAGATGGACCCGTACGGGGACATGCCGGCCACAGTAGCTGACTCGTAAGCAAAGCCACGCACGCAGGCAACACGACGAACAACAAGCAGTGCAGGCAGCTGCTTGCAGACTGACCGGAAGACGTAAGCTCTTGCTCGGCCAATCAGCATATTTGGCTCGGCGCATCAGAAATATAGCATGGCACGTCATGCGGAGTCCCGAAAGGCCTGGAAAAGAGCAAGAATTGTTTCTCGGAATCTGTAACAGGCCGGCGGTTCGTAGTGCTGCCACATGTAGATTCCAGAGTCTGCCACATGCAGACTCTGGAAACAGGACAAAGAGGCTGGTCTAAAGCGAAAAAAAAAATTCGTAAGCGATCATTCAAAATATTACCAAAATCAACCTCAATATAACACTAATCTTGCCCTTCTAAAACACTCTGAAAAAAATTTTCATATTATTACAAAAGCTTAGGTAAAATATGAGTGACTTATAATTTCACCAATTATAACAGGTGCATTGCCGACAACACATTGTTTCAGACACTCACATTACCACTCACACATGTAGATAATCCACCTCATCAGAATGATTAGCTAACTACACTCAATCAAGACAATCACTACAAAATTTTCCACACTAAAAAGGTCAGATTCCACACTAAAAAGGTTATGTTATCTTGGATATATTATGAAACAATCCATTAAACTTGATTTACTAAGTATTTATAGGCACTACCTCAGAGGGAAGCTAATCAATTGGAAAACCAATGACTAAATGAGGAATGGTACAAAATTAGGTGACGCGAGTCAATGGTAGAACATTCGGGTAATTTTCAGTCACTAGGTGGCACAGTGAATAAAATAATGTTTGTTTGTACACATTATTTTTAAGATTCACTTTAGCAGTATACAGAGACATATTTAAAAGTTTTACAGAGAAAACGACAACAAACACCAGGCTGCTGCTGTATGCTTATTAATATTGCATATGTATTAGAGGGCAAAATCTAGGCTGCCACTAACAAGCATGGCAGTTCATCACTTACCAAGCTGTTTTTCTTAGTGCATAGAGATACGTAAAGGCATTCATCAATCATTACCTAACTTGAACCAGTCCTTTGTAAAACAGACAATTTCGTTACTCTGACTGAGACACCCACACTGCACCAAACTGTATTACGCTCTTCCCAGTTTCGATTCGCTAACAGTATAAAAAGTAAATTGTCAACTTCATTCCTGTATTACATAATTCCATCCTTAGCAGAAATCCATCAACATGGTCAGATCACCGCTACAATCTACTGTTCATAGCATATTAGGCTGTGACATTAGCATAAAATGGTGTGTGATTGGCAAGAAGAGGCTGGTTGAACGCATTTCTGGTGAAATTCACGGCATACAGCATTTTCGTTTCTTCATAAAAGGAGTGGACACATCTGAAACAGCACAAAAACCACTGTTAAGACCAGTACAAAAAACACAGTAAGCTAAAATATATCTTTACCTATTGCACCAGCTGAGCTTGACGGTTAAAAATTCTTTAGTAAATTATACTTTTTATTATTGCAATTGAGTTACCACTTTTTCAGTAATTACATAAGGCGACACATATTTTCAGCACTATACTTTTAAAAAATATATGAGGATGAATGTTTGATTGCTCTAGCAAATAACATACAAAAACACATATGTACAGCGAACTAAACTAGCACAAAGAGTATCCATTTCTTGTTTTTAGCAGACTATATATGAGCAGAATAAAATAAATAGAGATTTAGCAGCTGTACACATACTGGTCGTTAACTGTAGATGTCAGAAAATTGAATGTGTGGAATGTTTCTTTAGCACATTGTGGGACATTTCGGGAGGAGTCTTTCTCAAGTCTTATAAATAATGAAGAGCAGTTTTTCAAAGAGAACACAAATGCGAGAGTTAAGCCCCCAAGTATATACAACTGTATGCAATATTCTATCGTACAACACTGTCCCTCTTTCCAATGGAAACATGAAAAGAGTTTTCAGTGGCATTACATGGAAAGAAGGAAGAATCTTCCCAAAATTCTGAAAACGTGTCAGTAAAAATAGCATTCAAGGCTGTAAGGGATTCATTGAAAAGCAGGCTAGATTGTTCCGTAAGCTAGAATGCAAAGGCTATCTATTGCACTTCACTGGATTTCTTTAGTAAAGGTGTTTATGGGTCAAAGGCTACAATGCTCACAGAGTACCAATGAAAGTAAAGTGTAGATGAATTACTGTAATCAAAGATTATAGTGAAATCTAACGCGACTACAATTGGCCGAAAATCAGGTGTACTAAATATGTGTAAACAAATGAATATCATAAAAATATAGTGACAAAAAATGTGCAATGAATGTCAAACATGTACTTTTACTGAGCACATACTATGGGTCCTTGTGTTTGCTATAAACCAGCAATCATTTCAGCACCATGATAGAATTTATTATTTCTAACGTTAGTGTGTAAAATCAATCTACCTGTCCCATGATCGTAACGGAGCTATCCCGAGCAGTGGGGATCACAAATAAACAAAAAAAGCTGGCACATTCATTCCATGTGCATCAAGGGCCACGAACATATCTATTGGTTTCACATATTCGTGGTACAGACCAAGAACCCTCTGATACAACTAAAATACACACAAATATGGAACTTGTGGTTGCTTTCAATAACCGGGCCATCCACTCTGCCACCTCTGATGCAGAACGTGACGAACACGCTGTTTCAGATCTCAGCACGACCCAAGTATCTCATCAGGCCTGCTTCTTTGAGCGGCTGCTGCTGCACAAGTATCTGTTTTTTCACTCCAGTCAATACCGACATGACCTAGTGACTAACGTATCAATAAGTGAAATGCTTCTATATGCAGAAAACAAATCCTTATTAGTATCCTTTTAGACTATTTGTATGCAACTTATAAATTATAAATTAAAGTATGTGTATACATATATTTGTATCAATTGTTTTATTTATTGTCGAAGTTGTACTCTACAATGCCGAGCATTTAAACTCTTATGCCTCCTTGTATCACTAAGTACATAAACGGGGTAAGCAGAGCAAGATATATAGTCAAGTTGGTTTGTGAATACTGCTTTCACATCGCACAATCTGACTGTAAAGCATGTTCACGGCACAATATTCATATGGAATAAATAAGGTAACGACAAAAATGGTTTGTAAATACTAAGAAAGCAAGTACTTTCACGTACACTGCAGGCTGCTACAATAATGATAATAAACCAATAACATAAAAATGGGAACGTGTTCAGATCAAAGAATGGGTTACCAAGTGTGAAGCAATACACACACACAAAGGAAAGGTTGAGATATTTGAAACCACATGATAAATGTGTTTTGAGACGCAAAAAAACAACCATTTCACAGCATTCGGCCCACTCTAAAGTAACTATCTTCACTGAAGAGCATCACGTGTAAATGCGCAAGATCACACATTCCTCCAATGCCAGTGGAATCAGTGAGAATAAAGGCAATACTAAAGGTAATAATGAATGTGCTGTGCAATGAACTATACCTAAACTGTAACAACAGCATATTAGTAATAATATTTTATTTTATTTTTATTTATTTAATACATACTGCAGACCACAGTTGTGGTCCTGGCAGGACGAGCACTTGAATAGCACAATAATACAAAAATAGCAAAAGGGACAAAAAATGAAACGGCGGACATTGCATTGTCAATCCAACACACAATTAACAACACTAACAAAAAAAAAATGGGGCTATACAGTATCTAATAAGTATGGCTCAGCAATGGAATTCCATTCAGCCACGGTACGCGGGAAAAATGAAAATTTGTAAGTATCGGTATGCGCTTGGTATGGTGTTAGCGATCTAGCGTTATGGTGCCGCGTGTGTTTTGTGGTCAGGGCGGATATATACAGGGAGGGGTCGATAGCCAATTCATGTTTAGTAAGTGAGCAGAGGAAATCGAGTCGAAATTTTTGTCTTCTTAACTGAAGCTTGGGAATGTTATTGGCAATCATTAATTCAGAGGGAGAATCCGTGCGACGAGAGCTGGCGAGACGAGGAAGAAGAAGTGCGTTCGGGCATAATTCTGCCTTGAACAACTATCGTTTTTTCTTAAACTGTCAGAATTCCCGACCTTCTCTGAACAAGCGGAACGGAAGACGTCACCCCCCGGGATGGGTGACCATCCATCCAACGAGACAGCGGGCCCTAGCCGTCTGCATAAGGATGGACCGAATGTGGGTGACCGCGTTGGCGCATCTGCTCCTTGTGATGATTCCACCGAGAGCTCATCAGTGGAAGAGATGGAATCGGAAGCCGACTTCAGGACATTCCATACCCGCCGGTTGAAAAGGAAGCTTCGCAGGACGTCATCAACGGCGGAGCCACAACCGGCGCTAGACAAAGGCAAGCGATGTTTCACCATCTCGTATGTGCCCATGTCTACATCAGACAACCTGAACTCACTAAACAGGCAGTCATTGACTAATTATTTCGAGCGAGTTGCACCTGCTCAAGTGAATGAAATTCGTATAAATAGCAGGAAAAACATATTGTCAGTTGATGTGACAAACAAAACCATTCTTGACAAACTGAAGGCCGTCACGCAGCTCGGAAGTATTTCAGTTCGCGCGTTTCTCGCTCACGGGAAAGGAACAACGACTGGCGTGATAAATGACGTCGACGCTGACATCACAGACGCTGACCTGCAGAATCTTGTGACGTCGACAGTCAAAATCGTGACCATACGCCGCTTCGGGCAGTCTCGCTGCATCAAACTAGTATTTGATTCTGAGACTCTGCCTCCTAGCGTGAAGGTTGGATACGTGAGACATCCTGTGCGCCCTTACGTGCCACGGCCTTTGCAGTGTCACAAGTGCTGCAAGTTGGGACACGTCAGCGCAGTGTGCAAAAGTGAGACAACTTGCCAGCGGTGCGGCGGGTCTCATAAGGTGGAAAACTGCGATACTGCTGTTCCATTGAAATGCCCAAACTGCTCTGGTGCACATGAAGCAACGTCGAAGGAGTGCCCAAAGATCAAAGAAGAAATTCGCGTCCTGCGGAAGATGGTCAGAGACAACTCGACACACAGGGAGGCAGTCACGTCCATCCGCCGACACAGACGTCGTCCAAAACGTAGGCACCAGCGAAAGCATAGTGGACATAGGAGTGATGCATCACCATCAGCAACAGATGAACATACGCGTACGCATTATCAGGCTGCTACACCCATGTTGTATGCACCACGTCCCAGGGATGCAGAAAGTGGACCAACGCCCGCGTTGCACGCCGATGCTTCCGATACTGAGTGGCCTTCGCTACCGACTGGAGCAATAAAAAAGACCACACCATGGGTTGCAACTTCAAAGAGGGCAGAAAATGATAGGCAAGACGCTGAGAAGAGCCAAACTATGCTGAAGCATCTATTAAAATCTATTCGTGCGATTCTCAACGAGCTACACACACCAGGAGCGAAAACAGCAGTGCAGATCCTCAACGTGCTGGAACCGCTACTGCTGACTCTTCCATAAACAATATGGCGAATTTCTTCGATGAACGTGTGCGCACCTCTGCCATAATGCAGTGGAACGCACGGGGTTTGCGAAGCCGATTGTCTGACTTTCGACAACGAATGTTTAAATACAAATTTCCGTTGGTTGTAATATGTGAGCCGAATATGATGTCGTCGTTTCGTATTTCCGGATACGTCACTTTGTGGTCACGTGATGATCGAAATGCGAGCAAAGTAATTATATGCGTACGTCAAGATTTAACGTACGTGAGACATGCCGTGGCTCCTCATGCTTCTAACGACTATATTTGCCTATCTATAAAGCACAAGCGACGTTCAATATCAATCATTGGTGGATATATTCCTCCTAGAAGCCACGCAGGACTGTCCCCATCTCTTGTCTGTTCTCCAAGCTTGCCCTGGACCACATGTATTAGTTGGGGATTTTAATGCACATCATCCCATGTGGGGTTCTGCCTCAATGAACACCCGCGGCAGGGACATTGCCGATTTTGTGCTCAATCAAGGCCTTATGTCCATTAATGATGGCTCACCTACTTACCTCCGTGGCGCATCGTACAGCAGCTGTCTAGACGTATGTTTTGTGAGCAGAAGTCTCTTGCCTACCACCTGTTGGTTTGTAGACGTTGAAACACATGGAAGTGACCATCTCCCTACATATATACAGCTAAAAGGTTTCCATCGTTCGTCTCCCCGGCCTGTGAAAAGCGTAGACTGGCCAGGATTCCAAACTTCTGTAAATGCTCAGTGCGGGAACATTCAATCTATATCTGAAATAGAAAGCCTAATTGCATCAGCCTTATCAACGCATACGAAACTTGTGAATGTGTCGCTACCAAGATCACAACTTGACGCACAATATGAATACCTTCGTGCAATTCGTCGCCGGGCAGAGAGAAAATACAGGAGGACGAAATCACCAGCTGACCTATCTAGAGCACGCCAAGCACAGCGACATGTATTGCGACACCTCGATAAGCTCGATAGGCAACGGTGGAGGGTATTTTGTAGCTCTCTTGATCCCAGAAAACCCCTGTCTCGAATATGGCAAACTATCCGAAGCCTTCAGACGCCCACTCAACAGTTGTTCCCTTTCCGATCTTTGGCTCTAAAGCAAGGTCGACCTGAAGTAGAGGTTGCAGAAGATTACTGCCACTTACTCGTAGGTATGTCCTCCTCATCGATATCACCTTCGTATTTAGCCTCACCGCCATCCAGCGACGATCGCCTCGACTTGCCATTCACAATGCACGAACTCGACGCTGCGATTTCTACGTCCCGACGGTCGTCCGCACCAGGGCCTGACGGAATTACTTATTCGGCACTATATCACCTCAGCCAGGAAGCAAGGCAGGCTCTCTTGTCGTTCTACAACTCTACGTGGGAAACAGCGACAGTACCAGAGAGTTGGAAGTGCAGCCGCATAGTGGCCTTACTGAAACCAGGCAAGTGTTCACACGAGTTGTCTTCTTATAGACCCATTGCCCTAGCCAGTTGCATCGGTAAGGTGATGGAACGCATGGTGCTGGCAAGATTGGAATGGCTGCTGGAGAATAATGTCGGCTTACCTCATTTTATAAATGGCTTCCGTAGAGGTCGATCATCTATAGATGGTGTTGTAGATCTAGTTTCTTCTGTTGAAAAGGAAAGACAACGTCGGAGATTGGTAGGGGCCATTTTCTTAGATATAAAGGGCGCGTACGATAGCGTCTATCATGAGGCCATTCTCGACGCACTTGAAGACATCGGCGTAGGTGGCCGACTACACGCATGGATAGGGAGCTATCTCAGAGGACGTACCATTTTTATGTCGACATCTGACGGTGACACGGCCAGGCACCTCGTAAGCCGTGGAGTTCCGCAAGGCGCCGTCCTGAGCCCCATGCTTTTCAACATAGCACTCATTGGCCTTGAAGCTGAGCTTCCCGACGTTGTCAGAATCAGTGCGTATGCGGACGACATATGTATATGGGCATCTGGAGCAACGCGACCACAACTGCGAGCAAGGCTACAACAAGGCACATCAATAACATCTAAGTACTTACGTCGTCAGGGCCTGGAACTTTCAATAGCAAAATGTGCTGCATTGGCATTTACGAAGAAATCAATGTCGCGGTACCCAATCTTCGCTCACGGAGCAGTGATTCCCGTGGTTAAGCACCACCGCTATTTAGGGGTCGTCATTGATCACAACCTGTCCTGGTCAAAGCATGTGGCTGTGCTGAGAAACAAACTAATCAGTTTTGTGTATGTTCTTCGTGTTATAGCAGGACTGAGATGGGGCCCTTCGGAGAAAAGTCTTCTGCAGTTATACAAGGCATTGTTTGTGGGCTATATAAGGTACAGCTCACCTGTGCTTTCCAGCATGCGGGCAACGTGCCTTCGTACTTTAGAAAGCCTTCAGGCACGAGCACTGAGAATATGCCTTGGCCTGCCACGGTGCACATCTACTTCTGGCACTATAGAGGAGTCACGCACGTACCCTATACAGGTTTACACGTCCTGTGAGCCTCTTCGAGTGCACCTTCGTCTGCTGACCCGACATGCACAGCACCCGTTATCTTCGCTACAAGTGGACCAACCAGGCTGTACCTATTCGCGATGCCTCGATACGCATAGGCACATGATCCCGTCAGGCTTTGCACCTGCCGTAATCCCTGCAGTGCCTCCATGGACATTGACTAAACCGCTGGTGTGCCTTCACATACGTGGAATTTCGTATAAGTCGCATGTTTCTTATATTGCCCTCAAGCAACTCACCTTGGCACATTTAGATGACCGATACAGCGACTCTGTGCACATTTACACCGATGGATCCGTAACTTCATCCGCCTCAGCTGCAGCCTTCGTGATCCCTCAACTCGGTATTTCCCGACAGTACAAATTAGATCACAGGTCATCTTCGACAGCTGCAGAACTTGTTGCTATACAAGAAGCCATAAAATTTGTGAACGACCAAGCACCGCGTAAATGGACGATTCTGTCTGATTCGAAATCAGCGCTTCAAGCTATCCATTCTTGCTTAAGAAGAGGCCAATTTTACGAGTTAACGTTAGGAATCGTCCAAGCATTTGACCTAACACACAGGGGCGGTCACTTGATTACACTACAATGGATTCCTGGACACTGCGGCCTGGTTGGCAACGAAACAGCCGATAGCGAAGCAAGAGCGGCAATATACAACGCTACTATGTACGTCAAAATACCCTACTCGCGAGGTGACGTCAACACATTGTTGAGATCACTCATGCGCGAATGCGCTGCCAATTACTGGTTGCTACCAGATCACCGGAACAAGCGCCTGCGGGAAACAGACCCCAGTATGACTTTTCGTCTTCCAGATAAAATCAGCCGAAGACATGCTAATATACTACACCGGATTCGCCTGGGCGTCGCCTTCACTCGTCACTACACCCACCTAATCGGCCGTGCGGACAGCCCAAATTGTGAACGCTGCCAAGTGCGCGAAACGATAGCTCACATATTTTGTGACTGTGCATTATACGTGGCACAAAGAGAAATGCTAACTGCAACGTTGGCAAGCATTGGACGAACACCATTAAGTGAAAGCCACATATTATCAGCAATGAGCGACCAAACAGTGTCAAAAACTGCTACAAAGGCTGTTCTAGACTTTATAAAAAGCACTGGACTAGAAACTAGACTGTAGGGTACTATACAAAGTGGCTACTGTACATACGCACCACCTCTTCTTGTCCCCATCATCACCCTTCATTCCTCTTTCTTTCCCCTTTCCCTTATCCCCTGTGTAGAGTAGCAGGCTAGAGCGAACTAGCTCAGGCCGACCTCTCTGCCTTCTAATAAATTCTCACTCACTCACACTCGTGCGACGAAATTTCGAAAAAATGAACCTGACAGCTTTCTTCTGAATCTTTTCTAATTTATCGATGTTATTTTTGGTATACGGGTCCCATACTACAGCAGCATACTCAAGTTTTGGTCTAACGTATGAATGGTAGCAAAGAAGTTTAACACTTGGAGGCGAATTACGAAGTTTGTGTCTCAAGAAACACAGTTTTCGAAAAGCGGAGGAGCAGATGTTTTCTATGTGCAAGTTCCAGGAAAGATTACTAGTGAACGTTACGCCTAAGTATTTGAAGCTGTTGACTTGGTTCACCGCGCATGATCCCAGTGTGTACTGAAATTGGAATGGAGATTTTTTGCGCGTTATGCGGAGGGAAACAGTTTTCTCTGCATTGACAACCATGCCCCAATCCCTGCACCAACTGTATATATTGTCCAGGTTTGTGTTAAGTTCTATTTGATCTTGCATGCTGGAGATTTCACGGAATAAAATACAGTCATCTGCAAAAAATATCTAGGGTTCTACGACCCAAAACCACAATATGATTATGACAGACTCTGCAGTGGAGGGCTCTGGAGATTTTGAGCACCTGGTGTTCTTCAACGTGCACTGACACTGCACAGTACAGCCGCGGCCACGTCTGTGTAGAGGACACGAACAGCCGTGTTTTGCTCTGCGGGGTGAAACCCTGAGGCAGTATCAGGCTCTGATGTGATCAGCCCGACAACTAGGCCGCGCATGCTCCTGATACGCCCCTTCAGAGCCCGATAATGCGTTAAGGTTTCGGCCCGCAGAGCAAAAACCGGCTGCTCGAGTTCTCAACACAGACATGGCCGCAGCTTTGCACAGACCACTACCTATTCACCTCCATTGAAATGTGACCACCAAGTCTGGGATGGAAGCAGCGACCTTTGCGCAAGCAGCCCAGCAACCTAGCCAAGGTTCTTCTGAGGGGCACTGATAGAACAATATGACGTGTTTAGAATTGAAGGTTATCACAACTTTAATCAACTTTGTGTAAGCTAATGAACAAAAAAAGTGCTTTTTACGCTATGAATGTTCAAAGTGAAAGCGGCAACAACTTTTCAGTATTTGTTCCACATACACTATCATAAAAAGAAAAAAAGAAAAGCAAAAAATGGGCAATAATGTGGCCACCACAATTCTGGCGAAATACCCGGTTGTTCTGCTAAGCATAAGGAAGCCAAAAAGCAGGCCAGTATCGAGGCATTTAGGAGTTCTTAAATTAGGTGCCTTATCTACTTTCTCGAGCTCAGCACTAGAACATGACAGTATGCAATCTACACTAAAACTGAGGAGAAGGTTTAGCGTAATGGCATGTGCGTAAAGTCAACCTGAGGCACTTATAAACAAAGAACAGTAAAGCTGCAAATGGTGATTATGTATAGATGATACACGCGGAGCATGTGGTTAATATAATTTCCCTTTCTTTTGTTCATTTATTTTTTCAGGCATAAGAATCCTATTGTTCCCAAGCACGATGAAATGTGTGAAAATCACTTATTTTATAAAGGTGGGAGAGGGAGCCTTGCTATCAACTATAACCCCACATACACTCTCAAACTATTTTTGAAGTGTCTCGAAAAAGTAATTCTTAGCTCTTCAGAACTCTTTTGCATGAAATGAAACATAATTTAGGACTGCCAGCATGAATTTTGCAATAGTCAATGGAAATAGCCTTATACTGACACAAAAAAGAACTATTCTTCATAGCAAAAAAAAAAAACCCAAGTAACGCCTAAAGGTTTCTACAGACTACATGAAAGCCTTACACTAATGAAAGCCTTACACTAAGGGTTGACGCATAAAAGCTTCTGGACATAAGTGGCTCTGGAAGGGGGGCTCGCCGGTGTGTTTACGTAGATGCCCTTTCATGGCATGCCTTTTTTCATACCCACACACAAGGCAGTATATCCATCCAACTTTTGGGGACACAAGAGAATAATACAGCTCATCGAAATCCACAGTTGAGGGACCTACCAATTCACAGCAAGGAAAGCAAAGCAAACTGTCACGCATATTGTCTACACCTGAACCACAGCTGCACTTGTAAATGAGGAACACAATCACTTTCACCTCTACAAACCACATGTTACCGAAGCAGTAACAGTGCAAGGACACGAACCATTTTATAAAAATTGTCATTTCTTACTAAGTAAATACTTAAGTTAATACTAGTAAAAACCTCTAGCCATTCTGCAGGGACCTGATTTAGATCCACTTCTGACAAAATGCCTAGGCAACAAATTTTTCAAAATTATGCTATACATATTGTATCAATGCAATGAAGATATTACTGCCCTTTCTTTTTCTGCACCATGATGCACAGCAATAGAATAAGCTCATATTATAAAACATGAAGCATAAGAAATAAAATATGAGAAAAGACGTTGTGGAAGAACTGGAGCATATAACAAAAAAAACAACAAAAAGTCATTTGCAAGTGATAGAATGGCACCATATTTTTGGTGGTCAAGAATACTGGAACATTTATGTACTTTGCACAAGAAAACTATTTATGCATACTAACACTGTTTACACATTTTCCATTATTGTCCTCACCCTGCTTCAATGAAAGCATAATGATACCATACAACACAAAGTGACATGTTCATAATATGTATTGTGTTTTAGACACAGGAGCACACACCAGTGGATATTCCTCTTGGTCACAACATACACTGATCTATTATTAGAAGGCTATTTTCATATGGCGAAATTGGCGATACATTACAAAAATATGCACTCAACTCGGTGCAGTACAGGCATTTAAAGCAAGATCTGAGACGCAAGATATTGAAGCAATGAACAATCAAATTATGAATGGTCCAACATGACGGAACAGAATTGACAAACATTTAGGTGAACTTTAGTGGTTATTGTTCCATGCTTGAGTGGTTATTACTCAATGTATGCAATTACCAATAAATAAATAAATAAAGTTTGTCAATATTATTTTGAGATCTTGTGGAGCACTATAAAGAGATCTATACAGCTTTCAGGGGCTCAAATGTAAAATGAAACAAAACTGGACTGCCATTGTACGCTTGTATTACAACCATTTACATATTGAAGACGGGCAATATCAAAGTGACTATACCAAGCGTTGCAGTTACTTAAATAAAAAACTATTTCAGCGTATGGGGATGTGTAAAGATGTGCATTAATAAATACTTAAACTGAACCACTCCTTTGTAAGACAGGCAAAACTTCATTAAACTGATGATTTAAACACACATTTCAATGAAGTTCATTGACTAACAGTGCAGAAATTGCACAGTCAATTTCGTTCATTTCAATAAGACCAATCCTTAGCAAAGGGTTTTTAATGATCATCCAATCATTGCTGCAATCCTTGTTCAAAGTGCATTCAGCTACAAAATAACAGTAAAATGGTGAAAGCTTTTCAAGAAGAGGCTGGTGCAATGCCCTCCTGGCAATATCCAAAGCACAATTCTTCGTTTCCCTTCAGAAGGGATGAACACATCTGCAACAAAACACAGACCACTGTTATATCCAGTACCAACAAGTACATTAAAAATGGCATCAATTAAGCTAGATCCTCAGAAGTTCCTGAATCAATACATTTTCACTTACTCATCACTTACAATCACTTACCACTCTTTCGGTAAATTCATGCAACTACTTTTATGAAAAGGCATAGACATTTGTTGATACAAATTGAAGGAATTTATTTGGGAAAAATATATAGAATTGAACACCTGCAGCAGTGCAATGCAGCAGGATATAGGATACAAATGCTTAGCGGGAACCGAACCAATACACTGGGTATTGGTTTCCTTATGCTGGTGCAGTATGTAGGGGAAAACGATAATAATAAACAGAGCTGTTATAGCTAAATAATTGTAGGTGCATGAAGTACACATGCCACGTAATTGAGGTTAGACAGTTTCTTTTACACTCTGCAGAACATTTTAGAGATTCCATCTTTGAATTTTAGCAATAACAATATGGTGCATCACAAAAAAAATCCACATGTACCACTCGGCAAGTGAGTAAAAAATGCCAGGCCTGCGCGGAAAGCGCAGCACAGTCACAGCGAAAGCTTAAAAGAGTGGCTTTTCAAAGCCTTTTCTAAACACTTATTGGGTGACTGATGCAAGGACACTTGCTGAGTACCTACTACAGCACTATTATTAATAATTTCTGAGTAGTAGACTGGCGTTCTCTATGCTATCTTTCGTCATTCTTCTGATAAGCGTGCTATACTCTAAACACTTGCAAGGAATTTTAAGCCAACTTTTCATGCAGTGGCTGACGAAGATGAGGAATTATGCCTGAAGTGGGTATGCGCTGCAGTTAATAGGTGATCAAAAACAATATTGAACTTCTCAGCGCAAAAACGTCCGGCAACTAACAGAAAAGACAAGGACAAGCACAGACTTTTAACTAAATTTATTACTACTACGACGCACATATATACGTTACAAAAAAGGCGATACAAAACAAGAAAACAAAAACAAGAAAAAACAAAAAAGCACGTAGTTTCTTGCAGTCTCTTGACTTTTGGTTTTTGTCTTTTTTGTTTTTTTGTTAGCGTCTTTTGTAAGCAAGTGATCTTATCGTCCTTTTTGTAACATATATATGTGCGTCGTAGTAGTAATAAATTTAGTTGAAAGTCTGCGCTCATCCTCGTCCTTTGTGTTAGTTGTCGCAAGTTTTAGCGCTGAGAAGTTCAATAATTCATTGCCAACAAGCCCAATCCCTCACTTTAGATCAAGAACAAGCTCTTGTAATGGGTTGGAGCATGGGATGAACAACTCATTAAGCTATTCTCATCGTGTGACACCTGTTTTTTTTTTTTGCTGTTCTAAAGCACTTTATTATGTTTATTTTGATTCCTTTCCCGACATCAAGCCTGCCCAAGGCAAGTTTACGAACAAGTCCCAAGCACCGGCGTAGCTCAGTGGTGGAATGCTGGGCTGGCACGCAGCGGACCCAAGTTCCAGCCCCAGTGTGTCCTTGTTACTAGGTTTTTGTTACTTTGTGCCGCAGTGGTTACGGACACCGGCAGCGGAATGGCGTACAACTACGGAGCCGTGCGTGATCTGAGTCTTGATTTCATAACACCTTTCGCTATAATACAATGTTATGCACTATGCTTTCATGCAGTGCTGTCCCTATTTCGTATACACACATGGAATGAGTTTTGAGTGCTCTTATTGAAGTTTTTGCACTAAAGAAGGAGACATAAGCACAAATTTTGAAAACTATGTGTCAATGAAAATAAACAACACATGCAAGGCCGCAGAGAATACATTGAGAGACATGCCACAATGCTTTGTCAGCTGGAATCTAAAGATTCGGCGACACATAAAGCACGGGCAATCTTGTACCTTTCAATGGTTTTCATTACTAGTAGCATTTATGGTGCAAAGGCTACAATAGCCATACTGCATCAAGACAGAGTAAGGTCTATGTGCATAGGTGTCATCAATGACTACGGTCTATCGTTATGTTGCTGTTAGAAAGCCTAAACTTCTGTGAAATAAACAAGTCTACAATTAGTAAAAATTACAATAGTGACACAAATTACGGGCAATGAATATCCGGCATGTACTTTTATGAAGCATATTCTATGACCATGAATGGTAAGGATATGTGCGTAAATACAGTAATCAGTTTAACAATGCGAGAGAAATTATTTGCAAATTATGTAAAATCAAGTTAGTTTTCATGTGATGATAGTCGAGATGTCATGAATAGTGATAATACAAAACATAAGCACAAAGAAAGGTGGCACATAAGATCGCAGTAGATCAAGGATTACAAATATCTACTTACTTGACATCAAGATGCCTTACCATGGCAGAAACTGACAAACCACCGATACAAGCAAAACACAAACTAAAATGGAGCTTGTCATTGATTTGAATATTCCTTTCCCTCTGCCAGTTAACAGAGAATGTGGCAGACAAGCACTTTCGTATCTTGGTACGGCCCATTAATATCGGCAGGTCTACTTTTTTGTGTGGCTACTGCTACTGAAGCATCTGTTTTCTTGCTCCTCATAACATTTTACCAACATGAACTCAGACCGACAAAGCTGATACCAGATGCGGTATACTTTTTGAAGTTATTAACGACCGAGTCTTTAAGTGGTTTGAGAGTCTGTGATGTATGCACTGTGCTCACTGAATCTGTAAATATGACTACATTGTTAACATTTGACCCAACAAAGTACTTTATCACAGTTCAAATAATTGAGTAGTGTGCATGTTGCAATGTTGTGAATGAGAAAAATTGGCCCCAACAGGAGTTGCAGCTATAAAGGTGGTGTGCTATGGCACAAACAGGGCAGCATTTCGCTAAGTTGAAGTTCATGCACTGGTAAACTGTGACCTGTAGGCTCACTAAGTTAGATGCAAAGACAATGCTTTCAGAGCATGTTGCAATAGCATTGCTTGAAAAGCCTACTAGGAATGCCACTTAAATGTTGTAATATGGAGGCTGAAATTCAGTGATGGTTCCTGCAAACAAGGAACAGAAACAAAAAGATTAATAACTTTTTAAAAAAAATTTTGGATAAAGTGTTTCATAAGATAAATAAAAATTAAAACACATACCTTGAGCCACTCTGCAGAAAACTACGATAACGACGTGAATGAATGCCACAGTGCAACAAGTAAAACGTACAGTAAAAGGAAAAAGTCAACTAACGTAAAGCAATATCAACACAAAGATACAATATAATCCAGGCTAGGTGAAAAAAAATTACTTTTATATAAACGGAGACGAATTTCATGTTTGGTCAGTACCTACAGCTCTCTGGAATTGTTTAATTATTTTCAGGACAGTAGAATACAAAAATAAAATGCAATATCCAAATTTCTCATATGCAAGTGGAGTTCTAAGGATAGATGTTATTTGAGGTGACAAGATGTAGCAATGCACTTGACTATATAGACATGACAAAATGCCACGAATTGCCTCCTTTTCATAGCAACCAAGCAATAACAGACTTAACAGAAAAGGCAAGTTAGTAAACAACAATTATCCTGTGACTAGTATCCTAAACTGAAAAGGCAGACAAAATGAAATACTTCTTGAACACTAATTGCTCTAAACAAAATCGAGCGCAACTTTTGCCACATACCCAGATGTTGTGCCCAGCTATCACGAGCCTAAAAAGAATGTCAGTGTTGAAATCAGTGAGAAATCTACACTGTTTTTTATTTGTTGCTTGTGAAGCAATGACAAAAATAACTACCTTTCACGAAGGCAACAGCGAAGTTGTAGTTAAAAAGCGATGATATTAATAAAGAACATGTACCAAGGAGAAAGAAAATTGTTTAACAGAACTTAAACATGCCAAATGATCAGCTATGGAGCTGCATTGTGAGTGATCGTCGTTCAGTCCCCAACAATTCGCATGACCTGTAAGAACAAACAATGCACATTTCAGCTCAACAATCGGCTGGCCAAACTGCACACCTGTATTCTGGCCATCTTGAAAACGGGCTGTCAAGTCAAACACACAGACCATTGCTCATGGTGTCGTGTATAATTTACCCCGAACTTGTGGGAAGCTGAAGAGCATTCCGGTGCCCACATTGCAGTGAGCTTTCAATGATTGGCAAAGCTGTTTGAGAGTACGAC
Organism: Rhipicephalus annulatus; assembly: GCA_013436015.1. NCBI lineage: Eukaryota > Metazoa > Arthropoda > Arachnida > Ixodida > Ixodidae > Rhipicephalus > Rhipicephalus annulatus. Next base: position 489,748 of record WOVY01000324.1, on the reverse strand, counting down.
CACGAGAGTTATAAAAATGATGAGAGGGCTAAATGGAAACGCCAAAAAGTGTTGCTGTACATTAGCTATCAAATGTTTTCTCAATCATAAACTTGCATGAATGCATGCACTATTGAACTGACTTTCCAACTTGTTTGCATGTTTGCATGTTTTGTAACAGTACAATCCTTTGCAAAAGCTGCCAGAATTCCTTTAAGGTGATGATTCAAGCTTATACAGAGCAAAATTCCTAATCTGACTTACATTATTAGCAGACTAATATGCACACAAGTGAATTACTCCTGTGACTTGTTTTAATAAAACCAGTTGGAGGAGGCAGCAATTCATATAGCCGTCACAACCTCGGGTTCGTTACAAATGAAACTGCAACCTTAGAAACCTAGCAAGCAAATAATTTCTATGAAAAGGCTGGTACGATCCAACTACGACAATGTCTGAAGAAACTCCTTGTAGGCTTTATGAAAGATGGGGGCACACCTGCAACAGGATGAAGACCACTGTTAACTCAAGCAAGAGTGCTCAAGGACAGAAACAAGAACTCTAACCCCCTGACATCAACCACAGTTAGAGATAACAATTGGCTTATAACGTACTATGTTTCACTTTTTTTTCTGCACTTGACTTGTGTGTGTGCTTTCTCTGTTTCTTTTCTCTTTTCCCCGCAGTTTTTGTAGTTATGAATTACCAACTCGCCCAGCATTCACAGCTCTTAACAAAACATGCTAGAACACAGGCGTTATATGTAAGTGCACTCACATGCGTCCAACGATGTTGAACTGTGTTGCACTGTTGTGTTCGACAATAAAAAATAAAAATAAATGAATGACCTTTAAATTCCCCTTCTCTTGTTCCTTCCCAAATGTACACCACTTTGGAAAGCATTTGCCCGACTTCAATTCATCTGTGTATTTAATTTTACATCTACTTACATTATTGATTGTGCGATTTTATTGACACCATCCATTAACATAGATGAATACCTGTCACTCTTTTCTAGTGAAGGCATTGTTAACAGTCGTGTTGGGCATGCTAAGGTCTTCGAGCAGTGGTACAATTAATTAGCTGAACGGAGCTGTAGATGCGCTGTCATGATAAACAGCCTCTTTTCAGCACAGATGGCTTGCCCAAGTTTCCCTCTCCAATGATGGCAAAAAGTAGTGTGGGGTGTTTTTTCTTGATACTGGCTGGATAATACATACAGTGCCATCAATCAAAACGGTTATACAACCTTGTGAACCTTCACAACTACAAAAAATAAAAAATGCACAAGGGACTTTGTAGCTTTGTCCATAATGTCGGCCACACATGGCCTCCAAGCACTGTCTTGAAACAAGGTTATAATGACATAAATAGCCAAGAGTATCAAGCAAAAACTTTGTAAATGGTACAGGCGCTTCGCTGGCCCACCACTGCACCTTTTCTGACATATCGTATAAAAATCAAAAAGTACTAAAATGTATGAAGCAGTTTTCTGAAATTAAGTATTAGACTGCAAATAAAATGCATAAATAATTCGGACCCCAATTCAAGGAAATCATATTATGGTTATATTGTTTGACAGCCCTCATTTAAAGATTCCTGCAACACTTCTCGAACAGGAAACAAAAATTCTGCCGATCACTAGTTGAAGTTTCTGTAAACGTGTGAGCCAAATATTACAGTGTTGCAAGTGACAATAAATTCACGGTTATGGTTTGAAAACAACTAGAAATCACTCACTTTTGTTAAAAATGTCAATAGACAGGGACATCTATTTGCACACGGAGAAAAGCGGACATTGGCTTTTTAGCATTTGTGTGCTGCATACTTACAATGCAGCAACATACATACACTTATACCTAATAATAACAAAGTTGCATCATACACAAAAATAAGCTTGTTATATAACATTTGTTATAAAGGTATCTTTTGCAAGACAATTTTTCATTCACTTCGTTACTTCCACAGGAGAATCGTATACCTAAACTAAACATGTTTTCACCAGAATGGACAACATAGATGCCGCCCCCTTTTTCCTTAAAGCTGGAATAATTATAAACACAGTGTCACCAGCATGAAATGCTCAGCAACATTGTGCACAGTGACTGGTGTTACAAGGTTCAACAAGGGACAGCTTAGGTTTGTGCTTAACATACTCCGTTCAAGCCCTTTAGGTACCGTTCTGGCACAAATGTCAAAAAGCCAATGTCCAAGACAGTGAAGGGATATTTTCATACTTGGGCCAGCTATAGTCATGGAACCTGACCTCAAATCTGTTAACATACGAAAAAGAAGAAGGAAATTGTGGCAACATCGAACAACTAATGGTGAAAAGCTTCAAGGAGGAGCAGAGCTGGGTGGCCTTTTTTGTTTCTTACATCTCTGTTTATTTTTTCCTCATTATTTATTGTAACCTCATTGTTTTTTTTCTCTCTGCTTTGTTTTCTTCTTTGTTGCTCTTTCTTTGTCTTCGTATGTCACTCCCCCCCTTTTTATTTATTTTTAGTGTTTCTTTTCTATTCCTAAGCATTTTATTCTTCTCAAGTTTTCCTTCCTTTCATTTCACCATCTTTTTCATCTATCGCGTTTCCGTCTATCTTCTCTCTCTGTATGACCCTGTCACCTATTTTATGTGCTCCACTTCACCGAGTAGTGTTTTCTCTCAACACTCTCACCTGCTGTACTCTGTAGTGGCATAGAGAAAATTTTTTTTCTTTCTCTACGGTAAGGGCTCGTCTAATAACTATGGTGATAGCCCATCTGAAGAATTTTTTACAAAAAGAGCATAAATTACCGACTGATTGAGCAGCCTCACCATTAAAAAAGCATAAAAGTGTGCCTAGAACATCACTAGCAAACCTTGTAATGAGCTACTGATGCCAGAAGTGGGTTAAGCGAGAAACCCAGCACTTGCGAGTGTACAAAAAATGCAGCGCTCAAACGTGCACCCATTACAGGCATCTCTATATGCACAATTTTCCAACAATTCATGCCCACTCGATTGTGGACAAGCTAACGATCAGTCGTATCTAATAAAGCAATCTGGACTGTTAAAAAGCCACTGTTCCTGCATTTCACTGTTGCCTGCATATAAACATGTGAGTGTCGTCATTCACACAACTGAAGTGCTGGTAAGCATGTGCATGAGGGTCAATAATAACAATTATATTATATATGACATTTCACATCACAAAATCACGATATGATTATGAAACATGTCCTGATGGCGGGCTCCAGAAATTTAGACCATCTAGTGTTCTTCAACGAGCAACAACAACACGCAGTACGCAGGCCTCTAGTGTTTCAGCTCCACTGAAATGCTCCACTGAACGCAGCCACCGAGGTCAAACCTGCAACCTGCATGAAGATCACATTCTTGATATGGAGCAAGCAGAATGCTATGAAAAGCCACTGTGCAATACAATAAAAAGAAAGAAAAAAAATAGGTACGGCCCCCAGACGCCAATCTGCATTCAACCCCACTTTCCAGTAGGAAAACAGCTCCTAAACATTTTCAAAATTACATATATGAGTGGTCTGACTACAGCTGGGGAAAATTACTCAAACAAAAACTGCAAGAAAACACCTAGTATTAAGAAAGTATGGTAGGACACATTGACCAAAAAAGCAATTGTATAATTTCATGGCTATTAAATAGACCACCATGAATGCTTATGCAGCATAGTCATTGGTTTACATTGTAAGCCCTTACGGCAAATGTTTTAAAACATAATCGTGCATTTTTTCCCAAATCACCTTTATAAAAGTTAAACACTTGATGTATCTTTTTTGGAAAGGTATCAACTGCATTGACTTGGCCAGTCAGCGCAGTACTCCTGCAAACAGGAGGGGGCCCGTCATAATAGCTCTGTAATTACAGTAATGGGTGCCGCCAATATGAAGCAGTGACTATGATGACGGAGTCAATGAAAACAGTGTTATCGTAAAAGTGAGGGGACCCGTCAGCGCAGTACTATCATAAAAATGAGGGTGCCCATCACGATGGTGTTATGATGAAAGTGAGGAGATCCATTACCATAAATGTGCAGTCATTTTAAAAGCCACCATCATGCGGCTTTGGTAGCAGAGCTGGTTATGCACGGTTCTCAACATGGCAGTGCTGCAGGTCATCAGACCAAATCACATCTTGTCCACTTGCTTTTTTTCTTTTCAGGATAATGCGTCAGCGTTGACGTTACTGCTCTGAAAGAGTTCTAATTTTCTTTTTAAAAGAAAATCATGTTGGTGTCTGCAGGAGTTGTTATTAAACAGCCCTGCCATTCGAAAGCAAACATGATGCGTTGTTGCTTTGAGACCCCGGAGCAAATCGCACTGACCCGAACAAGTAAACTTTTTTTTTCACCACTGTTTCAAGGAGTGTTACTTTCTTAAAAAACAAAATGACCTTGGACAACAATCGAATGTTGAGTGATGGGAGGAGCCTCTGCCCAGCGAGAACCAGGACGAACAGCTGACCAACAGGGTACACAGACACGGCTGCAGTAAAATTTGAGGTCCAATCTTCCTACACTCCAAGCTCTGCAGCGATACATTACTGCAAATGAATATAATAATAATAATAATAATAATAATAATAATAATAATAATAATAATAATAATAATAATAATAATAATAATAATAATACCTTTTATTTCTTCAAATAAAACAGTACATGTGACTAGGCCTGCTAAAGCCACTTGGTGGCTTGAGTGGCAGTGTAATATACATATTACACTGTTACGGCTGCCCTCACTTTTATGATGGTACCACACCTACGGGCCTCCCAAATCATAGTCCGTGCTTCCTGGGAAAACTGTTTGAACGACTTTACTGAAATTTCCCTAGTTTATACCTAAATCTCTAATGATTAGTTCAAATTTAAAGCTTTGGAAATTTGTGAGAAATACAATTAAGAAAAGATTATTAACTGAAATGTGCGACAGCACGTGATATCGCAGGACAATCTTTTTTAATGTAATTGTACAGAACTAACCTTAGAGCTAGAAGTTAATGCCACTATGGGAAATTAGATTGCCACATTTCATGGTCATGCTGTTTCTCATTGCTGGTAAAGGGTATGGGTGCGAGCAAAAGCGTGCACACAACGAGAATGCAAGGCAGAATGCATCGAAACATCATCTACCGATGTGGCACATGCTGGAGTATGCATGCCCGTCCCTTCGTTACCAGGTGCACTCACATCGCTTTGCTTGACTGGGTTACGCCACATCTAGCTACAAGAACCAGTTATCGCTTTCTTTGCTCAGTCTAATATATGCCGTCCTCTTATGTAGCAGCTCTGGTCGGGGCAGTTTAAAGGGCCCCTCACTAAGCCCCCAAAATATTTTAGTGAGACGCTGGCACTTGAGAGCTCGAAGATGAGCATTGTGCATCAAATTTTTCCCAACCAGGTCATTATGAGCTGAGGAAACCAGTATATTGAAATGGCACAAAACCACGATGAGAGGAGGCAAGCTCGGAACCCTTGCCACTTGCCTCGCGTAGGCTTCTCTTCCCTATCCTCTTCCCATCCCAAATCTCTTCCCTATAGTCTCCGCATCCGAGCTAACGGTCACGTGCAGCATTGTTTTGTTGACCAGAGTTATTTTGTGGTCTGCTGCCTGTTTCTACGGGATGGATTCTTCGATACAAGGTTCCTTGGAAATGCTGGCTTAGACGCGGTAAAATAGATTAACATACTGAATGCTCGGACATGCAGGACCATTAATTTCATTTCTACTGCGGGCACCTTCTCGATGTGATAACCACGGGAAAATGAACGCATGCAGAACGCAGGCCCATTAACCTTGTATCTCGTAGCAACTCATGAGGAAAAATATTTTAGAAAGATGCAGACATTCCCTTTTTGTGTCTCATTTTTCTCAAGTTTTATTCATCTAGGGAAATAACAAATCACACAAGCTGCATGCATTGTATGAAATAATTTTTCCCCCGTCACGTGCTACTGCTAGAGACATTGGACTAGAGTCGTCTACGTAGGGCTATTCCTATGTATAATATCATAACCATTTTCTGGGTGCACGCCCGCAAAAAAGAAGGGCAAACAGCGTACATCTTAAAATTTTTGTGGCATGTAGCGTTGCGAAGTTGGGCTCAAGTGATTGTGAACGCCCCATGTATACATTGTACTTGTCAGCTCAAAATTGTCAAAGCTGGCAAGTGGCCCTCAGGCACCAGGCTCGTGTCATTTTGCCCAATTATTGTAAATAATTTTGTCTAAACAGGCATTACACCTAATTAACCTTAGCTAGTATCGATTAGCTTATGAAGCCAGGCATGCAAAATTAAGTTTATTCAGCACAGCTCGCCTTTGTCGCATTATGCCAAGTTAAGCCAAAGTGTAGTAATAATTAGCTAAGCTTTGTTGAACATTGTATCACCTAAGTCAGTCATAAAAAGTTTATTTAGGCTGAGTCAAATTAAGCCTACTTGAGCATGCTGTTTTCATATTGAGCCAAGTTTAGCTTTGATGAGCCCAGATGAGTCAAAGTATAGCCAAATCTACTTAGACATGGTTGATCATTGTATATATCCCTTCGTTTAGCAGAGTATAATTTGCCTAAATAAGGCCAGCCTGATCATAGTGAAGTTCTTTATATGCCCACGAAAGCCAAGCTCAGGAAGACCCTAAGTACTCCTTACCAACCTCATGAGCTCACTTAGGTCTGGTAATGTTAAAGAGACACAGATGTCTCAATAAGCAACATTTCCCAATGAAGCATAACTAGGCATAACTTTCATAATTCCACGACACTGAGTATCTCGGGTGGGCAAAATCTGATGTCCCACACAATAATTAGCCATATTTATCACCAGTCTTAGTTAAAATGAGATATAATTTAGCTAACAGACTCCACTTGGTCAGGAGAAATTAGTATCATTCTGAGCTCGGATTCTCAGAACTCATCGAGAATGCGACATAAATTACTTGACTTATTTGGGCTTAAATGTATATGGCTTAACTTGGCATAATCGTGGTCTGATTAGTTGGATGATGAAATGATCAGCTGTGCTAAATTACATTACCTTATATATACATTGGTAGCTCCTAATTAGCTTAGTTATGCATTGGTGTAATGTCATGAGAAACACCATTATCTTGGGCATGTTGTGTTAGATTTCTTGCTCATAATTCATGCATAGTCAATATTCATCTCAATTGCACTAATTAGACCAAAATGAGCCTAATCGGTATCCAGTCGGTTAATGCAATGCTTTCTGGGCTTGGACACTCTGGTCTCATAAGAAAATGGACTTGAATGTACCATTAATAGGCACGCCTTATTCAGGCTAAATATGCTTGGCTATATTAAGAGACACAATAATAAACAATGCCTAATTACCTTTGAGTATATTTAACTCGTCTTATCTAAGCATAACTTGAATTACCATGAAAAACAGCAAACTGAAGTATCCCTAATTATAATATCAGCTTAACTTAATTACTTATGCTTGGCTTTATCTGATACCATGCTAAATTAGGCTTGAATATTTCAACTATTCACTTGGCTTGATTAGGCTAGTCTAAGTTCAGCTAGGCTTAACGCGACAAAGGCAAGGTGGGCTGAACAAGCTTAATTTGGCTTCATATACGTGACTTCATTAGGTTACACCATACCATCTATGCTTAGAGACGCTAATTAGCCGGTGTAAGAAACGGCACGAGCCCAGTGCTTAACTCTCTCCCCCCTTTCGCGGCCGACACGTAAAATAACGACACTGATTCAATGAAGCAAAGAAAGCGACACCCAGTTGCCTTTTCGGCTACGAATGCCACGACCCAGTCAGACGGCGCGACGTGAGAGGCCACCTAATAACCACCATGACGGCACGAGCATACGCACCGCAGCAGGGGTCACGCCAGCAAATGGCGTGTCAATGCATTCTGCCACGCGATCCCGTGGTCTGCACACTTTTGATCACAACTGCACATTTAAGTATATGCCCCTAGTATAAAATTTAGTACCATAATACCACTCAATAGTACAGCAGCAAAATTTGCAGCGTCGAAATCGCAGAAAGTGAAGGCCCAAACCTCCCTCACAGAGCACGCAAAAGTTTCACCGCAAAATATAAATAATTTTCATAAATATAAAGCAATAATCAAGATGTCCAGTTAACTACCCTATTTCATAAAAGGAGTACTAACACGAATTTTAAATATTTTTGATTGTTGCTCTAAATGAAAACACAGCTGTCATAACCCTAAAAATTGTGTACGTCGGAAGTGCTTGGTAATGCACTAAATGAATATTTCTGAACGGCATTGCAGTGACGCTTCAACACAAGTCTGTGAAGGGAAGAACTGCGACCTTTTTCTGTCAGATTGCTATCAGTAGCACATGGTTCACGCAAACAATCACAGTGAATGGTCGTCCAGAGACAGCGATTTCTACACAATTCGCAAGGCCAGGGAACATTGCAATGTTTAGATTTCATAGCCATTCTAGGAAGCACCAATGCTGATAAAGTAAAATACATGAAGAAGCGTGAAGTAAATACATGAAGAAGCAACTTTTGCAGAAATTGCTCATTTAATAAATAAATAAATAACATTTGCAAGGGTGACAAATACTAATGTTTGTTGCCTTGTATCTTAATCACACTTTGTAATGCGCGCATTTGGTACGTAGCAAAAGAAAACAAAGGTGACGCAATATGGCACTGTGGTTCGACCGGATCATAAACACACAAAAACGCAATGACTTCTCCAGAAATAAAGCCAACACGAGTAGCAACGCTGCATGCTAAGGCACACGGTCCCGCGTGTTGCGCAGGTGTCTCAAGGATTATTTCATCTGTGGTCATTTTTAGCAATCAGAGAACGGGAACAATGGGAAATCTTATTTCATCTACAAATTCGACATGACAATAAAAAAATGAACACCCACGCACTCGGTCAGCTTACGATCACTAAAAGATGCAATCACCTCTCTCTAATCAGTCTTCTGCCCTGGGCGCTCATTGTGACAATGATAATACCCCCTGACACAACTGTAAGCGTATACATCTGACAATACAGAATTGGTCTGCCGCTTCAAGCACAGTCAGCATGCACAGATAAGTGGTCCCAGACGTCAAACAGTCATCTTTTTCCTTTACGCACCTTTTCTTTTCCTTCCCTGAAAGGAGCCAATGCATAGAATGAATATTGATGGCAGTGGCAAATTACCGACTTTTTCAAATCTTCCGGTGCCACCGACATGCAATTGAAACCCTTAAGCTTTTCCTCCACTAATACACCGTAAACTTCAAAGATGGACACGCCGCCCGCGGATTGCTCCTGGTGCACACTAAACGAGGGTCGTCACACAGTCCACTTGGGTGTATTGTTGTCAATGATGGCATGGCTCTTTTACTAGTACTACATTGTTCACGTTCGCCTCACTCTCTTGAGATGCCGTCCCTTCTTAACCCCGTCACGTTTTTCTTCTTTTCCCCCTTTTCCTCCCTTCTTCTTCCTTCCCTTCTGACAATGTCATCCTTAGCATAGACTTGCACATAAACTAAGTTGCAGCGATCTACAATGCTTGCTAGTGTTACATTTTACTTATCATGATACCTTCCTCTGGAACCTGTTTTTTTTTTTTCTTCAACTTATTCCTCTAGGGATCAGGACTGACGTCCATATTCAGCAACCCTCTGCAAGCACGCCCCGGATTGTGGTAGGTTTGCTTCGTAATTTTCTCGATCTCTGCAAGCCACTGGATATGCAGCAACTAAAAAAGAGAACCACATCGGTCGAACATGTGAAGTTCCGATTGACACGTCTACGAAGGAAAAAAAGAAAGAAGAAAAGCTGGCCAGTTGAAAACTCACTTTAACAGCACAGTGCAGTCGCAGCACATGTCTTATACCTCATAACAAACTACACACATTATGCATAGCGATGAATCTGTTAGTGATTTAAACACCTCATACAAATCCCCCAATGCCTTTGGAAAGTGCAACCGTGCTTTTATATTAACTAATACTTCAATAGAATAATCTTCCATCAGTCAGTAAGGGGCGTGTCCAGATTGCACAGTCACTGTAGGTAGTAGCAACACTATGAAATTAAAAGCCATAAAAAAGCCTTAACAAAATTCCTTAATTATTAAATAGGGCACTGATGGAGATGTTGAAAGGACTGCAAATACATGCCAATGTCGGCACACGGACACATGCACTACTTCGCTGATTACTTAAGCGCGTCCATTTTTAGCTCAACATTCATTATCGAAATAATATTCCACCATTTCAATATTACGTTTGACACGTTCGCGCTCTAACAATGCGTTAATTACACACACTGCTACATTTGAATGGCATACTACGTTTTCTAGATTACCCGCCTACAGGGCTCGCACAACATTTCAGGCAAGGAATATTATGTGTAAAGTGTAAACATGCTTCGCTCAGTTTGGAATCGTGACAAAGAAAACAAACGTGCAGCAGTACGTCACCTACGAAGCTTGGACATGCCGGTCAATGCACACGTGATAGTCATGCCGTCCATTGTGGGCGTTTGACGTTCCGCGCGGCTATCACGACTGCACCCGAGGACACTTGCCGTTGCACTCAGCATTGACGCATCAAATGACACCATGAAACCTTTGCGAACCTCTGGAATGTCAATGCCAGGTTGCCGCTTCACTGACGCCCACACGAGTTCAGAAAATGAAAGTGGCGCGTCCACCCAACACATGAATAGAAAATAAACACAACTGCGCAATTGTGATGTTGTCACGTGACAGGCAATGCGCATTGTGGTTTTGGTTTCGAATTTGACTTCTTGTTGCATTTCTTCTTCATAAAAGCAATGAGCATGCATAAAAGTATTGAAAGTATGGGCTGCGCGAGTGGCTCGATCTGTATATGTTCCGACTCTGCTTATCGCGTGCAAAGGGTGTGGTATTCATTTAGAAGTCTCCAGCCTTCGTTTTGTGCATTGAACAATTTTCGAAAGCATCTGTGCTCTTGTCGCTCTGCGTAAACACATTGCGCATTGTGATGTGTGACACCGAGCCCTGCGTTGTGAGGCGCTCCTTGACCGTATACGTTAAATCAATGCCTCCCAAGAAACTCCCAAGCATTTCCCCGAGGGTGAACATGGTCGCTCCTCTCCGCTCCTCGCGCTGTTGCTAGGAGAGAGGAGGAGGCGCACCGCAGACGGCAGATTCACGCTTATAAAGTGCTACTTAAAAGATTACCCTATGCCTGAAACGTGAGCCACGAACGTGCTGCACTACCCTCTGATTTTACTCTCCTCTTTCGGTACGAGACAAGCGTCTCCGACGGTCGCCAAGCAATGCTCTCACAGTTGCCTCCGAGCAGCCGTGATGTCACGTGACAGAGCGGAAGGTTACCGACCATAGAGGTTCCCACAATATTTACTAGAGAGAACTTTGGCGCTAGTGTCTATGGAAGCTGCAACACACGGCGCTTCAGCGAGCACGGGAATGATGGGTAGTACACACATTTGTCTAAACTTCGTACTTGTGGTCTGCTTTTGGCTCCGTGTGTGTTCGTGTAGCTTGAACCTGTTTTCTAATGAAACAAAAATTGGCAAATGTTCAGTGATTGTGCTTCACCACCCTATTATTTTTAATTACCTTTCCAAATTGGGTCACGAAGTTTAAAGGGTTGAATCTTTCTTTCAAAACAAAATCGAAACACAGCAATAAATGAAGCCGCAAGTACGATTCGCCGCCCGCAAGTACGAAGACTAGGCAAATGTGTGTACTACCCATCATTCCCATGGTCGCTGAACGATCGCAGCGCCAGAGTGCCCTCTAATTAATTTTGAGAAACTCTATGGTACCGACACACGAACCCTGCAGCCATAAAGCTGAAGCACGGTGAGCTGAAGCAACGCCTCCTCTAGAAAGATGCCTGAGGAATGGCTCGCGCTCCCAGCAAAGTTGGCCTGCCTTCAGTTTTAAACAAGCTCCGCGCAGTGGCGCTCGCGACCGACACTATTTCGATTCGGTTCGGACTGTCACGGTGGATGGACGTGTTTTTTGAGAGCTCCCGATTGACTGCGCAGATAAGTGTTTTGCATGTTTTGAGCTTGTCTTTATAATTAAAAGGCAGCAGTTGAAACCTTCGTAGCACTTATTTTATGGTACGGCTTTTTCAGGGGCCAATCACCAGGTATTTATTATTTATAGCGTGTGTGTTTGAATTTTTTGTTGTTTTTTTGCCATCCCATGAGGGAGTTGCGCGTACATCGAACACGCAAATTTTTGTAGTAGAGCTCAGACTTTCTTTTTTTTTTCGTAGGGCAGGGCTCGAGTTTAGTAATTATCGAGTATAGGGACATTTGGTGCCAAAAAGACATCGTTAAAGAGACTGTAAAGTGTTCAGGATGTGGAGTGGATTTGAAAGTAGACCCAAGTGTAGAAGCGGATGGAGAAGAGGCTGACGCAAAGTGTAGGCAATGTGAGGTCGAGGAAAAAATGGAGAAAATGATTGTTGCCTAGAGTGAACTGCTGATGAGAATCGCCGAGCTCGAGACTGCGTTGGCGACAGAGCAAGAGAAAACGAGGGCAATGGGAGAAAGGCTGAAATCCGCCGAGGAAGCATTAGCCAAGGTGAACAGAGGAGCGGCCTACACAGGGAACCGGCAACCAGAATGGCGGAAAAAAAAGCGCAAGCAAGTTTAGAAAAAACAGGTTCAGCCGGTTCAATTGTCACAAAGCCCAGCTTCAGCGAAGTGGTGGTGGGGCTGGGACGGGACAAAGCAGCCGGCGTCACAGGTGAAGGTAGCCCCAAGGTGCAGGACGCTCCAGCTGAAAAGTCACAGCATGTGATAATCGCCGGGGACTCGAATTTAAATCGATGCACAGAAGCCATCAAAGAGAGGGTAAGAGGTGACAAGAGGGTTGCAGTAGGGGCATTTCCAGGACGCAAGCTGGAAGCAGTCATGAGGCAAGCAAGCGCAAAACTCAAAACTACAGCTGATAGACGAAACTTCGTGATAATTTCAGGCGGTTTAAACAATGTTCTAAATGAAAATACAGCAGGACTAGCAACCACAGTCTGGCAAAAGGCGTCGATGACATGCGCGCCATTTCTCCTCAGGTACAGGTAGTGATATGCACGATACCGTAGGTACCGGTGCGTGATAGCAACCTGCAAAGAGCGGTTGTCAACACAAACCAAGAGAGATGGCTGATGAGTCGAGAGAAAGGCTTTGAGGTGGTGGAACTAAACAGAGAGGTGCATAGGTGGGGTGGTTTTGAACGAGACAGAATTCACTTCGATGGGCGGCTAGGTTATGAGGTGGGTTGGCGACTTGCAGGATGCGCAGTAGCTTTTTTGGGGGGCAAGCGGGCCCTTCGGGGTGCAGGATAGCTAGTAACGAGGAAAACAACCAGGGAGACTTTTTGACAGGTGGTATGAACAGATACGATTCCAAAGTGGCACCAGTAACTAAGATAGGTAGAGTCCGGGGCATAAATAGACGTAGCCACGAGCGCCGAGCCAATTCAGACATAGGGTATATTAACATGCAGGATGGTAGGAACAGGCTGAAGTGGGAAGAGATAGAAGAACAGCTAAGGGAAGACAGGCCGATGGTATACGGTTTTGTAGAAACACATCTCAGGGACATGAAACAACCTCCGAACAATCCGGACTACGCGTGGGAATATTTTAATAGAACAGAAGGCAGCAGAAATGGGGGTGGTATTGGGGCATTCATTCATAAAAGTACAGACTGGCAAAGGGTCAAGCATGCAAGGAACATTTATGGCTAAAAGGGAAAGTGGCAGGTCAAATGACACTCCTTGGTTTCGTGTACTTGTGGACAGGAGCAAAGGCCAGAGAGGAAAACCAGGCAATGATAAAGTGTGTATCAAAAGACATTCAGGAGTTAGGAAAAGAGTGCGAGATAATTATACTAGGAGATATGAATGCACACATAGAAGATATAGATGGCTATACTGACCCGACAGGCAAAATGATCATGTGTAGAGAGGAAGAAGAATATGTGCCGCAGGAAACACAACGCTCGGGGAAATAGCTCGCGCTCTGCTCCTATTGCTAAAGGCGTGACCCACTGCGGTACATATTCTGCGGCACATATGTGTGAAAGGCTTGATTTGATCATTTGCAACAGTACTGAGAAGTGTGAAGGGCAAATAACATGGGAGGTAGGAAGGCTGCAGACGACGATAGATTATACTGATGTCTCATAGGATGTATGATAAGCTCAGGGGAATGCACATAGATGAAGGTGGCTCCAGAAGTCTGGGTAGTGATCACAAACGTATCAAGCTAAGTTTTGGAATAGCAGTGAAAGTGGGAAGGAGACAAGATGAGCAAGTACAGGAAAATTTTTATCCAGAAAGGCAAATTGAAATAGCCACTAAACAAATTGAGAAAGTAATCACGGAGTATAATAAAACAGTGTGGACATACACTTATCTAATTAGACTGTTTCAGCTAGAGCTTGCAAAGACACGTGACAAGTCACCCCGGAAAAGAAGACACAAACCCAAAAGTTGGTGGGATGAGGAAGTTAAGAGAGCCATAGCAAAACGTCAGGGAGCCTCTAGGGAACACAGACATGCTAAGCAGCGGGGTGAAACGACAGATGATGTTGAAAGAAAATGGGAAACCTTTCTAAACTGTAGAAGAGACACATCCCTTCTGATCAATGAAAAGATTAGAAGAAAGGAAGCTCAGTGGCTGGCAGAAGTACATAAAAAAGATACAAAAATTTCGAAACCATCTAAACTCCCTAAGAAATGAGACGAGCCTAGCACAGAGAATTATAACTACAGCCCAAGGTGCTAGGCTAGAAGGGGACGAAGCTATTGAATATATAAGAACAAGGGTGACAGAAAAATTTCAACAAAGAAGTGCTTTATGTACCACAATAGACAATGATGAATCAAGTGACGCAATGGCTCCATTTTCACAACGAGAGTGGGAAAGGGCTGAGAAAAGGGTTCCTAGTAGTACATCAACAGGCCCAGATGGCATTCCAATTATGCTGATAAAGACATTAGGTCCGAAGTCTAAGCAGGCTTTGAGGGAGGCAGTGAGCAAACTAATAATAGCGTGGTTCAAGAGGAATTGTGGAAAATACTGGCCACACTTGGCATGGAACATGTAGTCACTAATCTTTTAAACGATATCTATAAAGGTAACAAGGTAGTTATAATGTGGGAAAAACAGGTACCCAAGCCTGCAGAGGTAAAACGGGGGCTTAGGCAGGGGTGTACCCTGTCACCCTTGTTATTCATGATGTACCTACAAGGATTACAGGCCAAATTAGAGGGAAGTGAATTAGCTTCAACCTCTCTTTAGTCAAACAAGGAAAACTCATTGATCAGGCACTACCAGCATTGATGTACGCAGATGATATAGTGCTAATGGCCGACAACAAGGAAGATTTGCAGAGATTGATGGACATCTGCGGTAATGAGGGAGATAGGTTAGATTTCAGATTCAGTAAGAAAAAATCAGCAGTCATAATTTTTAATGACAATGAAGGTAGTGAGCTTAGAATACAGGAGGTCACGCTATAGATAACAGATAAATACAAATATCTGGGCGTATGGATAAGCAATGGGGCCGAGTACCTAAGATAACACGAAATGTACGTGAAGACTAAAGGTAACAGGAATGCAGCGGTAATGAAAAACAGGACACTGTGAAATCACAATAGGTATGATGTCAGAGGAATATGGAAAGGGGTCATGATTCCTGGTCTGACGTTCGGCAATGCGGTCTTGTGCATGAGATGAGAAGTTCAAGCAAGATTAGAAATTAAGCAACGTGGAATAGGTAGGCTTGCCTTAGGAGCTCACGGGAATACACCAAATCAGGGAATACAAGGTGATATGGGATGGACATCATTTGAGGGCAGGGAAGCTAGCAGCAAGATAAAATTTGAGAAGCGATTGAGAGAAATGGGGGAGGACCATTTGGCTAGGAAGGTATTCAGCTACTTGTACATGAAGAATGCCGATACAAAATAGAGTAAGCTAACCAGAAAATTGACTGGTAAATACTTAGAAAACAGCAGGATTCCAAACCAAAAAGAATTATGGTTTAAGAAGAAGGTGAAGGAAGCTGAGAACGATATGTGGAGAATCGACATGATTAAGAATTCCGCACTAGAGGTATATCGTACTTTTAAGCAGCAAATTGCCAAGGAAAGGATCTATGATTATACTCGAGGTAGTTCTCTACTGTTTGAGGCCAGGACGGGAGTATTACGAACCAAGACATATCGGGCCAAATACGAAGAGGTAGACACAGTATGCAGTGCGTGCGGAGAGGAAGGAGAAACTGCCGAACACATGATAATGTTCTTTAAAGGGCTTCGCCCTATAGTTCAGGATGATGGGGCAGAGTTTTTCAAAGCAGTTGTGTTTATGGACAGGGTGGGCAAAATAGACTTTATTCGTGTAGAATTAACTAAAAGGAGGTTATATGATTGGTGGCTAAAGTCAAGGCACGAGTGAAAATTAAATGCTTCACTGCATAGTATGAATCCTCAACCTCACTTATTAAAAGGAAAAGTAAATCTAGTTTTTGGTTCATTAAGTATTACGGCTTGGTGGCGCCAGCCACCGCCCGATCTAAAGGGTACAGCCATATCCATTCATCCATCATCAAGGCGGCGGGCGGTACCAGCTAAGGGTTTTTCATCTGCGGCCCATAGGGGCGCGTCAGTCGAGATTTGTTAGAGACCTGCAACTCTGCACTACTGTTTCGGAGGCTGTGCAAAGTGTTGCGTTGTTGCACCGTCCGCTACAAGTGACGCTAGCGACCGAGAACATTTTCAAAGTGGAGGAGGGAAAGGGTGTGGCAGCTGTTTTTCCCCCAATGGAACTATGAGTAACGGCGCGAGTGGTTCGAAAATTCAGAGAGAGAATAAAACATTTATTTGTGACCGAGGACGGCATGTCGGTGAGTGGGATCCTTAGTCCGGGATCCCACAGGCACGGGCCGCTGTCCTCAATCGTCTCACGAGGGCCTCTTGGGTCTTCGGATCCGAGCTGGACGGACCTGCCTCCAAGCCTACCGTGTTGTACTGTGCTCTGGGTTGTAGAGGTGGATTGTATAGGCATTCCCATACCATGTTGTACAGGGTGACTGTTTTAGTGACGCAGAACCTGCACTGTGGTGCGTATGTGTCGGGATCTATCTTGGACAGTATGTATGGATTGGGGTAAGACAAGGTCTGCAGGCGACGCCACACTACCCGAGACTCTTTACTGAGCTTTGGCCCCGGGGGCGGAAGTTTCTCCCTTTCAAGTCTTTGATGTTCTAGAATATCTGTCTATGTTAGGAGCGGGTCCATACGCATAACCCAGGGTGGGTGCGATATGCCGGGGTCGGATGTCCGGAAAAGTAATTCTCGGGCCGAGGCATGGGCGAGCTCATTGCCTCTAACTCCGCAGTGGCCGGGTATCCATATCAGCTGTTTCCATTCACCCTCTGAGCATGAGGACGAGAGTTGTGTAAGAAGTCGATGCACAATGAGGCCAATGTAGCCTTTACAAAAATTTCAATGGGCTGCTTTTGAATCTGTTAGAATGAAGGTGGACATTGGGTTTCGTAGGGCGAGGGCGATTCCTGCTTCTTCCATACTATTTGTGTCTGTGTCCTGGGCTGATATAAAATCAACCTGTTTTTCACAATGAATGACGCTTACTGTATATTTGCCGTTCACTGGTCCAGCTGCAACAACAGAGAAGGCACCCTCAGTATCTGAGTAGCTGTCGTGAACTTTTGCCCGATAGGGACGTCGATGTTGGTGGAACTGAGGATGCATGTTGCGTGGTAGTGGTTTGATGATCAAGTCCTGCCTCCATTCGTGTTGGATACGTTGTTTTCTCCTTCTCTCAGTGGGAGCTACGATGCCAAGTTGTGATAGTGTTTTCCGTCCTGTTTTAGTGATGGCGAGGCACATGACTTGATTCATGCGGTGTGCATGGAATAGCTCTGCTACGGTATTGTGGAGCCCCATTTGAAGCAGACGTTCCGTGAGGGTCTACAAGGGAAGGTTCCGAGCCTTCGTGAGAGTCACAAGTATGACTCTGTCTATATCGTGCTCGTCTGCTTTCAAGACCCTCAGGTAAGGAAAGCTATAGGTTATGCGACTGATAACAAATGCCTGAACCAGTCGTATTATATTGTTTTGATCCCTCGTTTCAATTAGCCACCCGACTACTCATGCGAGAGATTTGTAGGCAGGACGTGTTTAGTTTATGTAAAGCAAATGAGTTGTTGCCCTGATTATTGAAGTGGGCCCCACAATTTGGATTGTTTCAACCTCTTTAACTTGCGTTCCATTGAGTTGTACGTTGGGAGATGTATTGTCAGATGTTTTATTTTTATATACTAGGATTTCTGATTTGGTGGGGGAGCACTCCAGACCACTCTTGCGTCCTATCTTTTCTACAATGTAGGCGGCCTGTTGGAAGGCTTCTTCTATCTGATTCAAGTTAGCAGACCGGCTCCAGATTGTGACGACATAAGCATATATGGCGTGGCGTGCTTGCGAAATTCCATTTAGGGCCTCTGGGAGACGCATGAAGGCAATATTGAAGAGGAGCGGGGAAAGGAAATCCCCTTGGGAGTGTCGAATTCACCCATAGTGATGGGTTGAGATTTAAGGTCCCCTACGCGGATAGTGACTTGTCTGTCTGTAAGGAAGTCCCACACATTTGCATATAATTTTGGACCGCACTTGAGTTCCCGTGAATTTTCCAAGAGAGTGAAGTGCCGAACATTGTCCAAGGCACCCTTGAAATCAATTGCAAAATTGAATTTTTGCGCAGACAGGTCGTGCCATCTAGCAGGGCGAAGTTGAACCAAAACACGTCTGCCAACTTGAAGCCAATGACAGGAACTTGAGCAATGGCCGTCGTTGCTGTTGTGGCTCTTACTGCTTTCGTTCTGTCTACTAGCGTCGGAGACCACGCAGTAAAGCCGGGCAACGTTGTGCATGGCAACGGTGACGCGAGTTGGTCCGCTTCTCGAGGCGGGTAATTTAAAGTTCGCTAACCCAATGCGGGCCACTAGAACATGATTTTATTTCAAAATAAGCCCTTCCTTGGCACAAAAGTAACACTACGAGGTTTCTGGATCGCTATTTCAACAATTAACGTCGCTTAATAGTTATATTCAATGTCCCTTTAAAGGTGGAACTTTAAGGGTCACCCAAGTGTTTTTCAAAATGCGTTGACCATTGATTACCACACACTTTAGGTGACAGTGTGGTCACAAAAATAGATCATCCTGGTACCTATAGTTGCTCTGCTCATAAGAACAAAATAAGGCTATGTGTCAATCAGTGACAAATGTACGTTTAGTGCTGTGACGTCCCCGCAAACACGGACTGAACCCCGGTCTTTTCGAAATGTTTTCGTTCGTTTCTTAAACCCACGCATAAAAAAAAGGAAAAGAAAACCTTCGTTGTAACGAATGGGCATTCCGGAGTGGAGTACCGGAAGGATTATTTCTACTGTTCTCGCCCCCCCCCCCGCAAACACGAAGACCGGGCGGCGCCTTGTCGTCTACAGACAGTGTGACAGTGTACGGTGACAGTGTAGTATGTGTGTATGCCATTTGCACTTGCTATTAAATTAAATGAATCAGTAAACAGAAACAGGTCGTAGCGTCTCTTACTTCCCGGACCCAGCACGAATCCCTGTATGTGAGAAGTGATTGAGACACATAGCCAAGAGGGAACCGGATAGACAAAGGGGTTGAGTGGTATTCCCTCTCTTTGGTAATCGGTGGGGTAGCGGGGGACGTCTCAGTGCCATCAATTGCTGGTGAACCAAAACAAATATGATACTGTTGCATTGAGCCAACTGCGAAATTATACTTCATGAGAGACAACAATGATAGACACCCTGAGCTAATGAAAACAACATAATATAGTTTAAAGGAACTCATTATGCTAAGTGACAAGTAAGCAGACCATATAGGGCAGTGTATCTCCCACACACCAATGCACAAAGAGCGAAAGCAAACTTAAAGGCTTAGTTAACATTCGAGCCTTTGAATTTTCGGAATTGCCTTTTATTCTACAAACAAATAAAGGAAGCTTCAGAGATGACAAAATTTAGACATTGGCAAGGATAAAGTCATTTCAAGAGACACTAAAAGGTAAAACGAATTTCAGCACTTAAAAGAAGTATGACTTCACAATCCCGAAAACACCACTCTTACCCTGAAATGATGCCTAGCAAGTGAGAAAACGTTCGAAAAGAAAATTTTGGGATTTTCAAGGCGGAGTCGCCACCTAGAGATTTCCGAAAGAATTACAGTGACGAAAGAAAGTTTGAAGGCGTCCATTGGGTCCTACATAGCTTCCGATCAATAAAAATGAAGTACATTGTAATATGTGGGTGCCACGGTCATATTAAATTAAGCTTTAGGGATTGACTTTGAGCCAATGCCCGGAAAATAGAGATAAAACTTTTTAAAATTTCTTCAGTCACATGCGGAGGTTCTGGAGCAAAATTTAAAAATAAAACTAAGGTAATTTGCTCCACTAATAATGAACTTATGATAGTGAGACATATAGCATTAGAGTCCTCAGAGCACAGTTGGTCAATCTAAATTAAGTCCTTGTTCCTATTTGGTGTCCCGTTAACATAGTCCCCATACAATGCTAGCCTGAAAAACTTCACAATGTATGCAGAAAATATTGTACACTCCTTGAAAATACTCATTCACATACTCTCTAAAAACATACAATGCAAAACTAAAGTGCTACAATGCTGCCAACACTGAAGGAGGCAATCTTAAATGTGATCGACTGTGGCAACTGCTGAGTGGCATGCTGTGAATCGAATGTCCGTCGCAGCATGTTTTCAAGCAGGATGTGCAATGCAGGCTGTAGGAACTCTGGATTTGGCTTTGGCTTTAACCTTGGCTGCCGCTTTGACAGAACTTGAGCAGGCAGAGGGTGGAGATTGTTGGGGAGGCACTGGCAATGTTTGAGGCTGCCAAACTGATTGGATGCGGCTTGAGGAGCTGCCCAGGCACTAGCAGCAGCGGAGTCAAGTCAGGAGCTTTCATGCATGCCACAAACTGTTGCACTAGCACTAAATGAAAGGTTCTCAAAACACTCAAGTAAACAATTTAAGCAGCTGCCCATTCTTTTATCGCTGACCACACTTGGCCCTGGAAAAGAAACAAAGCTATTACTTGTACAACTATTTTAAATTTTGAAAAATATTTTTACCGTACATCATGCTGAAAAATGCGTTGCATTGCGAATACATGCAGATACATGGATAAATTAGATGTTTATCAGATATTGGATGCAAGATATTAGATATCCAATATTGGAGTTTGTTTTACCATAAATTTGTACTTCAAGATTTCCTTGAGATGTTTGTGAAAGTCTTTGGCAATGAAAACTATGTCTCTCGACTAGAAAATTAAACAGTATCCACAGTGGCTGTCCAAAACCTAGTAATTCAGCCTAGAAGGCCACTGCATGTATTGCCATGTGCAAGGTAAAAATAATTAGGAGATCTGCCCAAAGCTCTTACAAAATACTGATACACCTTATTTCAGTAGCTCTGAAAGACCTCTGTGTGTGTATGATAATATTATTATACCTATATAGACATGTTATCACAATATCAGTGATGCGAACTTCTGTGTTCACATGTAAATCTGTAGAATCAATAACAAAAGTTTCCAAACCACACGAGCACCTGCCAAACTGCCTGTTCGCACCACCTAGCAGTGTGCCATGTATTCTGTACTGCAGGGCTAGGCCGTAAGCAAATCTTCCTGTCACTCAGTGGCCTTTCTATTTTCTACTGCCGTGTAGAGCATTGTTAGTACCCAGTTTCCACACAGAGCACTCATCTGAAGTATGAACATTGCATTTTTATATGACAGCAGGATCAAAGCTGTCATTGTGCATCGAACAGTGTTTTTTTTTTGTTGTTCGCAAGGTATAAATTTGTGATAAACATTGCAACTGATAACAATTATGCCAATCAACTGCTCTCAAGGCAGAAGCACACAAGGACGCAGATACCTAAAGAGCATGTCCCGACAAAAAGTGAGAGGTGTAAATTATTTGTACCCGGTCAGAAAACGGACATTGATTGATTGATATGTGGGGCTTAACGTCCCAAAACCACCATATGATTATGAGATACTCCGTAGCGGAGGGCTCCGGAAATTTTGACCACCTGGAGTTCTTTAACGTGCACCCAAATCTGAGCCCACGGGCCAACAGCATTTCCGCCTCCATCGGAAATGCAGCCGCCGCAGCTGGGATTCATTCCCGCGACCTGCGGGTCAGGAGCCTTAGCCACTATACCACGGCGGCGGGGTACGGAAAACAGAAAGGTCATAGATTAAGGGTGGGACGCTTCTCGAGTGCTGCGATGCTGTCACCTGCCTCTGACGTAGCTGAAGTTTCGCGAGGAGGCTTACGCTTTGTGCTCCCATGGTCTGTCAACTTATGTGGTCGACTATGCATTTATATTGCTACTAAAGAAGCCTGTATTAAAATACTGCGAGTGATCATTCTTCCATTTCAACTTAAAGATATATACTGTTTGACCCTTCAGCAAAATCCAAAAGGAGATTGTTTTATGTCTACAGTGTCTATGTGCGTGTATATATATAAATATATATATAGCTGCATTTAGGTTTATTAACGCTACGACACATTTGAATAGTTCGCTAGACTATGAATGTCCGAGTGGGCTTACGAATAAAATCATTATTTGTAGGTTTCATAGATATGCAATCTTATGAGATTAAGACAAAAATTATGGTGCACCAGAAAGCAATACTGCGTCATGTCGAACACCATGCGCGTAATTTGAAAATCATGGTTTTGATCCCCACCAAGTAGTTTTTCCATCCACTTCGGAATGAACAGAGTTTGTTCCCATGTGCCTACGGCTACTTACCATTTTGTTCTGATGGAGCAAGTGTTGTTTCAGAGTGGAGCACAGTTGTATGGATAAACACAGCTCAAGGTTGCCTCACATTGCACCTTCTTTTACAGCTCTCCTTTCATTTCACAAATTTATGATGTTACTCCCTTGCGGGCAGCCAAACTAAGTTACTTTCCCAATCTTATATCCACTCTTTCACTGTAACCTTGTGTGAACAAACTCTCCCCGTTGACCACTCACTCTTTATCGCTTCTTGTTGGCATGACGACGGGACACGTGCTGTTTGAGATCCAGATTCCGTGAGAAGGATGCGTTGCAATGGTCACAGGAAAAAGGGCGCTCCCCGGTGTGGAGGTGCATGTGTCTCACGAGGGCGATTTTCTGTGAGAACGATGCACTGCAGCAGTCACAAGAAAAAGGGCGCTCCCCGGTGTGGATGCGCATGTGGCGAACAAGGTTGTCTTTATGTGAAAAAGACTTATTGCAGTGGTCACAGCAAAACGGACGCTCTCCTGTGTGGGTGTGCATGTGTTTCTTGAGGTTTGGTCTTTGTGAGAACGATGCACTGCATACGTCACAGGAATAGGGACGCTCTCCTGTGTGCGTACGAATATGTACTGCGAGATGACTGTCCCGAAAGAATGCAGCTGGACACAAGTGGCACTGGAAGGGCCGCTCGCCGGTGTGTTTGCGAAGGTGTATTCGCATGTTTGCACTGTACTTGGTCACATAAGTGCACTGTCGGCAGGAATGCAGTCCGCCTTGGACGGACACAAGTGAATGATACCGCTCACGGGATTCCGAAGACAAGGAACCTGCAAAACCACAAGAAATACAAAAAGGCAATAAAAACCAAGTCACACACATTTTCTGTGAAATGGACTACAGCACCAGGCAATGACAAATGGTTGCTGCCTTTGTAAATGAAGCATACTATGGAAACCACATGTTATGGCAGTAGTAATCATGTAGTGACAGCATGTTTTACAAAAGTTGCCATCTCTCTCTACAAGTACTCCATTTACCCCTTCGTAGGTTGGTCTATATCTTTGTACCAATGATGGAAAGATTGGCTGTGGTATAGTAATATATATACTACAAATAAATAGTTTGAAATGAATTTCAAGAAAATCGAGACAAAAGTCTATAAAAAAATCAGAGTATTTTCAAAAAATGGCAAAGCACTGTTACGCTGTCTCGTTAGAGGGCCCGTAAACCACCCGGAGGTCGAAATTCAGTTGTGGTGGCGAAACTGCACGAGTGTATGACTACAAGTAACCGTGAGAGTTTTTCAAATTGGTGCAGTAATAGCAAAGTGAACGCATTTAATTATCAAAACTGCGACGATCCCTCATTCCATTCTCTTCTGTGCTTCTCTCTGCTGGTATCCTCTTCCAAGCCGCTTTACCCTCTCGCTGAGTGCCCCACCCAATCTCGCGTAGCATACGTCATCGCTCACGCGCTGCTTGAAACACCGCCTACATCCAGTTGCCGCGAATCCAGCTGTCAACCCCATCAGTTGTGTTGCAGCTGCTTGCTTGTTGGAAAAGTGCAGCTGCCGTCATCATGCCGGCATGGACACTGCGTTGCACACACACCATCAAAGGACCGCCCAAAAGATGGACCCGTACGAGGACATGCCGGCCACAGTAGCTGACTCGTGAGCAAAGGCACGCACGCAGGCAATACGACGAACAACAAGCAGTGCAGGCAGCTGCTTACAAATGACCGGAAGACCTAAGCTCTTGCTCAGCTAATCAGCATATTTGGCTCGGAGCATCAGAAATATAGCATGGCACGTCATGCAGAGTCCCGAAAGGCACGGAAAAAAGGAGGAATTGTTTCTCGGAATCTGTGGCAGGCCGGCGGTTCGTAGTGCTGCCACATGT
Organism: Rhipicephalus annulatus; assembly: GCA_013436015.1. Lineage (NCBI taxonomy): Eukaryota > Metazoa > Arthropoda > Arachnida > Ixodida > Ixodidae > Rhipicephalus > Rhipicephalus annulatus. The sequence goes on along the minus strand of WOVY01000324.1, from coordinate 464,960 downwards.
AGATTCCAGAGCCTGCCACATGCAGACTCTGGAAACAGGACAAAGAGGCAGGTCTAAAGTGAAAAAAAAATTTCGCAAGCTATCATTCAAAAAATTACCAAAATCAACCTCAATATAACACTAATCTTGCCCTTCTAAAACACGCTGATAAAAATTTTCATATTATTACAAAGGCTTAGGTAAAATATGAGTGACTTAGAATTTCACCAATTACAACGGGTGCATTGCCGAAAAAATTTTTTCCCGCCGATGGAAAAGTCGAATGTATATATTGCCGCGAACATAATAACAGACTGCGACGAAACGACGTCTTGCTTGCCCTCAGACCAGGACGCAAAAAGCCTTCTTTCTTCACTTCCAAGGGATTTCACCTACTGTTGATGGCTCATACCCATTACCTGTGACATTACTCCCCCTCCTCGAAAAGCATCGGCTCGATGCTGGTACAATGAGCGTTGAGAAAAAAAAATGAGAAAGAAAAGATGCTACCATGGAACCCAACAACTCCGTCGTAAGGGAAAAAAATGGGCTGGCGTCATAGAAGTACTCAATAAAGAAAGGAGTAAGTACACTAGACAATAAAAAAAACCAAAGTAACAAAAAAATAGTCATTGCATGGTAAGTTAGTACACGTTCGATGTATGACGCGAGAAATATGGCTTGAGTCTTGACACGTGCACCACATCACTTTGTGGAAACCGACGGGAACGTCTTGAGGCGCCCTCAGGGAGAACTTCATACGTAACGTCACGAAGTCGGCGCAGAACTTTCTTTTCCGCACCTTCTTTTCCTCGGACATTGCAGGGTCAGCACGCTTGAAGAGTCGAAGCATGTCCTCGACAAACATCGAAACTCTCTCGTTGCGTCGTTGGTTCCGAGACGAAATAGCCTGCTCCGCTCTCTCTTTCCTTTCAGTGCTGCGGTACGCATCACGAAACTGTCGGCTGAACTCATGCCACGTCGCAAAGGAACCCTTGTGATTCTCGTACCACGTTTTGGCAGAGTCTACTAACGCAAAGTAAACTCCGCAGCTTGCGAGCTTCATCCCATTCGTTGATGTTGGCAACTCGATTGAAGTGGTCAAGCCAGTCGTCAACATCTTCATAAATGTCTCCATGAAATGAGCGTGGTGTTTGCGGCGCATGAAAAACATGCGGGAGAAAAGAATAGGTGTCGTTGGTTTGACTCGCCTGGTTGTTAGTTGAAGTTGCCATCTCGTCATGAGAGAGGGGACCGTACTCGGGAGATAGTCCTCGCAGGCGGCGACTGCTTCTTGCCGTGGGAGCTGTAGCTGTCTCCAAGTAGCTCGGTGTGTCGGCTGAAAATCTGCAGCCGAGGCGCATTTACCCAGCACCTCCACCAGTGCCGCGAACATAATAACAGACAGCGACGAAACGACGTCTTGCTGGCCCTCAGACCAGGACGCAAAAAGCCTTCTTTCTTCACTTCCAAGGGATTCCACCTACTGTTGATTGCTCATACCCATTACCTGTGACAATATACATGTTGCACGAAGTTAACACATGCAAAACGTTCAGTGAATGCACAGGAGCCTTAATTAAACACAAATCTGATATTATGCATAAATAGCCAACTTTCTTTGTATTATATTGATACATCAAGTGCCAGCACATTGGTGTATTTATCATATTTTCTCTTTTTTTCTAGGACGATGCTGTACAGGAACTCAGTTCATATTTCAACACATGAAACATAAGAAACAAAATATGAATGAGAAAGTTCATATAAAATAATCTGAAAAAAGAGAAATATCATGAGCAAGGAATCATACGGCATCACAGTTTTTGGTGGTCAACATTGATGGCGCATTTATATGTGGACTGCATAGTGTAGTAGCACCATGTAGTATGTGTACTAGTACTGTTGATACATTGCCCATTAGGGTTTCCATCCCTTTTTAATGAAAGCATAATGATACTATACAATCCAAAGTGACATAATCAACACATTGTTTCAGACACTCACATTACCATACACACATGTAGATAATCCACCTCGTCAGAATGATTAGATAATTACACTCAATCAAGACAATCATTACAAATTTTTCCACACTAGAAGGTCAGATTCCACAATAAAAAGGTCATGTTATCTTGGATATATTATCAAACAATCCATTGAATTTGATTTACTAAGTATTTATAGGCACTACCTCAGAGGGAAGCTAATCAATTGGAAAACCAATGACTAAATTAGGAATGGTACAAAATTAGGTGACGGGAGTCAAAAGTAGAACATTCGGGTAATTTTCAGTCACTAGATGGCACAGCGAATAAAATAAAGTTTGTTTGTACACAATATTTTAAGCTTCACTTGAGCAGTATACAGAGACATATTTAAAAGTTTACAGAGAAAACGACAACAAACACCAGGCTGCTGCTGTATGCTTATTAATAGTATATATGTATTAAAGGGAAAAATCGAGGCTGCCACTAACAAGCATGGTTATCAAGCTGTTTCTCTTAGTGCATAGAGATATGGAAAGACATTCATCAATCATTACCTAACTTGAACCAGTCCTTTCTATGACAGACAATTTCGTTACTCTAACTGAGACACCCACACTGCACCAAAATGTATTATGCTCTTCCCAGTTTCCATTCGCTAACAGTATAAAATAAAAAGTAAATTGTCAACTTCATTCCTGCATTACATAATTCCATCCTTAGTAGAAATCTATCAACATGGTCACATCACCGCTACAATCTACTGTTCATAGCATATTAGGCTGCGACATTAGCATAAAATGGTGTGTGATTGGCAAGAAGAGGCTGGTTGAACGCATTTCTGGTGAAATTCACAGCATTTTCGTTTCTTCATAAAAGGAGTGGACACATCTGAAACAGCACAAAAACCACTGTTAAGACCAGTACAAAAAACACAGTAAGCTAAAATAAACTTTTACCTATTGCACCAGCTAAGCTTGACGGTTAGAAATTCCTTAATAAATTATACTTTTTAATATTGCAATTAGGTTACCATTTTTTCAGTAATTACATAAGGTGATACATATTTCAGCACTATATGTTTAAGAGAAATATGAGAATGAATGCTTGATTGCTCTAGCATATAACATACAAAAGTCACATATTGTACAGCAAACTAAACTAGCACAAAGAGTATCCATTTCCTGTTTTTAACAGACTATATCTGGGCAGATTGTAATAAATAGAGATTTAGCAGCTGTACACATATTGGTCATTAACTATAGATGCCAGAAAACTGAATGTGTGGAATGTTTTTTTAGCACATTGTGGGACACTTCGGGAGGAGTCTTTCTCAAGCCTTATAAATAATGAAGGGCAGTTTCTCAAAGAGAACACAAATGCGAGACTTAAGCCAGCAAGTATATACAACTGTATGCAATATTCTATCGTACAACACTGTCCCTCTTTCCAATGGAAACATGAAAAGCGTTTTCAGTGGCATTACATGGAGAGAAGGAAAAATCTTCCCAAAATTCTGAAAACATGTGTCAGTAAAAATAGCATTCAAGACTGTAAGGGATTCATTGAAAAGCAGGCTAGATTGTTCCATAAGCTAGAATGCAAAGGCTATCTATTGCACTTCACTGGATTTCTTTAGTAAAGGTGTTTAATGGGTCAAAGGCTACAATGCCCACAGAGTACCAATGAAAGTAAAGTGTAGATGAATTACTGTATTCAAAGATTATAGTGAAATCTAACGCGACTACAATTGGCCGAATATCAGGTGTACTAAATATGTGTAAACAAATGAATGCCATAAAACTATAGTGACAAAAAATGTGCAATGAATGTCAAACATGTACTTTTACTGAGCACATACTATGGGTCCTTGTGTTTGCATTAAACCAGCAATCATTTTAGCACCATGATAGAATTTATTATTTCTAACGTTAGTATGTAAAATCAATCTACCTGTCCCATGATCGTAACGGAGCTATCTCGAGCAGTGGGGATCACAACTAAACAAAAAAACTGGCAAATTCATTGCATGCACATCAAGGGCCACAAACATATCTATTGGTTTCATATATTCGTGGTACAGACCAAGAACCCACTGATACAACTAAAATACACACAAATATGGAACATTTGGTTGCTTTCAATAACCGGGCCATCCACTCTGCCACCTCTGATGCAGAATGTGACGGAAACGCTGTTTCAGATCTCAGCACGACCCAAGTATCTCATCAGGCCTGCTTCTTTGAGCGGCTGCTGCTGCACAAGTATCTGTTTTTTCACTCCAGTTAATACCGACATGACCTAGTGACTATCGTATTAATAAGTGAAATCCTTCTATATGCAGAAAACAAATCCTTATCGGTATCCTTTTAGACTACTTGTTTGCAACTTATAAATTATAAATTAAAGTATGTGTATACATATATTTGTATCAATTGTTTTATTTGTTGTCGAAGTTGTACTCTACAATGCCGAGCATTTGAAATCTTGAGCCTCCTTGTATCACTAAGTACATAAACGGGGTAAGGAGAGCAAGAGATATAGTCAAGTTGGTTTGTGAATATTGGTTTCACATCGCACTATCTGACTGTAAAGCGTGTTGACGGCCCAATATTCATATGGAATAAATGAGGTAATGACAAAAATGGTTTGTAAATACTAAGAAAGCAAGTACTTTCACGTACACTGCAGGATGCTACAATAATGATAATAAGCCAGTAACATAAAAATGAGAACATGTTCAGATCAAAGAATGGGTTACCAAGTGTGAAGCAATACACACACAAAAAAAGGGTTGAGATATTTCAAACCACATGATGAATGTGTTTTGGGACGCAGAAAAACAACCATTTCACAGCATTCGGCCCACTCTAAAATAACTATCTTCACTGAAGAGCATCACGTGTAAATATGCAATATTACACATTCCTCCAATGCCAGTGGAATTAGTGAGAATAAAGGCAATACTTAAGGTAATAATGAATGTGCTGTGCAATAAACTATACCTAACCTGAAACAACAGCATATTAGTAATAATATCTGGGGTTCTACAACCCAACACCACAATATGATTACGACAGACTCTGCAGTGGAGGGCTCTGGAGATTTTTAGCTCCTAGTGTTCTTCAACGTGCACTGACACTGCACTGTACAGCCGCGGCCACGTCTGTGTAGAAGACACGAACAGCCGGGTTTTGCTCTGCGGGGCGAAACCCTGAGGCAGTATCAGGCTCTGACGTGATCAGCCTGACAACTAGGCCGTGCATGCTCCTGATACACCTCTTCAGAGCTTGATACTGCCTCAAGGCTTTGGCCCGCAGAGCAGAAACAGGCTGCTCGAGTGCTCTGCACAGACGTGGCCGCAGCTTTGCAAAGACCGCTACCACTTCACCTTCATTGAAATGTGACCACCAAGTCTGGGATGGAACTAGCAACCTTTGCGCAAGCAGTCCAGCAACCTAGTTATGGTTCTTCCGAGGGGCACTGATAGAACAATATGACGTCTTTAGAATTGTAGGTTATCAGCAACTTTAATCAACTTTGTGTAAGCTAATGAACAAAAAAAGTGCTTTTTACGCTATGAATGTTCAAAGTGGAAGCGGCAACAACTTTTTAGTATTTGTTCCACACACACCATCATAAAGAGAAAAAAAAGAAAAAAAAGGGCAATAATGTGGCCACCACAATTCTGGCGAAATACCCGGTTGTTCTGCTAAGCACAAGGAAGCCAAAAAGCAGGCCAGTATCTAGGCATCTTAGGAGTTCTTACATTAGGTGCCTTATCTACTTTTTCGAGCTCAGCACTAGAGCATGACAGTATGCAATCTACATTAAAAATGAGAACGTTTAGCGTAATGGCATGTGCGTAAAGTCAACCTAAGGCGCTTATAAACAAAGAACAGTAAAGCTGCAAATGGTGATTATGTACAGATGATACACGTGGAGCATGTGGTTAATATAATTTCCCTTCTTCTTGTTCATGTATTTTTTCAGGCATAAGAATCCTATTGTTCCCAAGCGCGATGAAATGTGTGAAAATCACTTATTTTATAAAGGTGGGCAAGGAAGCCTTGCTATCAACTATAACCCCACATACATTCTCAAAGTATTTTTGAAGTGTCTCGAAAAAGTAATTCTTAGCTCTTCAGACAACTTTTGCATGAAATGAAACATAATTTAGGACTGCCAGCATGAATTTTGCAATAGTCAATGGAAATAGCCTTATACTGACACAAAAAAAAATTATTCTTCATAGCAAAAAAAAAAACCCAAGTAACGCCTAAAGGTTTCTACAGACTACATGAAAGCCTTACACTAATGTATCAAACCACATTACTCGTTCTAAGTAACTATATTGCTATAAAACACATAGTGTAGCTCATTCCTTGCTTGATGACTATTGGAATCTTCAACAGTGCCTTACAATTGATAATAGAGTGTACCTCTTTGAAAAGTTGCTGTTTCCGTGAAAAAAAGTGCACTGTAGCGGTCACAAAAAAAGGACGCTTTCATGTGTGAGTGCGCATGTAATCCACGAGGCTCTTTTTTAGTGAAAATGATGCCTTGCATTGGTTACAGGAAAAGGAAAGCTCTTGCGTGTGAGTGCGCATGTGTACAGTGAGGCTATTTTTGAGTGCAAATGACGCCTTGCAGTGAACACAGGAAAAGAGATGCTCTCCTGCATGAGTGCACATGTGTGAAGTGAGGCTATTTTTGTGTGCAAACGATGCCTTGCAGTGATCACAGGAAAAGGGACGCTTTCCGGTGTGAGTGCGCATCTGTAGCGTAAGGGTCGATTTTCGTGTAGATGATGCCTTGCAGTGATCACAAGAAAAGGGATGCTCTCCTGTATGGTTGAAAATGTGTACTTCGAGATCGGGTTGGCGAATAAAAGCTTCTGGACATAAGTGGCACTGGAAGGGGCGCTCGCCGGTGTGTCTACGTTGATGCCCTTTCATGGCATGCTTTTTTTTATTCACATACCCGCACACAAGGCAGCATATCCGTCCAACTTTTGGGGACACAAGAGAATAATACAGCTCATCGAAATCCACAGTTGAGGGACCTACCAATTCACAGCAAGAAAAGCAAAGGAAACTGTCACACACATTGTCTACAACTGAACCACAGCTGCACTTGTAAATGAAGAACACAATCACTTTCACCTATACAAACAACATGTTACTGAAGCAGTAACAGTGCAAGGACAGAAAACATTTTATAAAAATTGTCATCTCTTACTAAGTAAATACTTAAGTTAATACTTATGAGAACCTCTAGCCATTCTGCAGGGACCTGATTTAGATCCACTTCTGATGAAATGCCTAAGCAACAAATTTTTCAAAATTATGCTATACATACTGTATCAATGCAATGAAGATATTACTGCCTTTTCTTTTTCTGCATCATGATGCACAGCAATAGAATCAGCTCATATTATAAAACATGAAGCATAAGAAATAAAATATGAAAAAAGATGCTGTGAAAGAACTGGAGCATATAACAAAAAAACAACAAAAAGTCATTTGCAAGTGATAGAATGGCACCATAGTTTTGGTGGTCAAGAATACTGGAACATTTATGTACTTTGCACAAGAAAACTATTTATGCATACTAACACTGTTTACACATTTTCCATTATTGTCCTCACCCTGCTTCAATGAAAGCATAATGATACCATACAACACAAAGTGACATGTTCATAATATTGAGTTTTAGACACAGTAACACACACCAGTGGATATTCCTCTTGGTCACAATATACACTGATCTATTCTTAGAAGGCTATTTTCATATGGCAAAATTGGCGATACATTACAAAAATATGCACTCAACTCGGTGCAGTACTGGTATTTAAAGCAAGATCTGAGACACAAGATATTGAAGCAATGAACAATCGAATTATGAATGGTGCAACATGACGGAATAGAAATGACAAACATTCAGGTGAACTTTAGTGGTTATTGTTCAATGCTTAATGGTTATTACTCAATCTATGCAATTACCAATAAATAAATAAATAAATAAAGTTTGTGAATATTATTTTTAGATCTTGCGGAGCACTATAAAAAGATCTATACAGCTTTCAGGGGCTCAAATGTAAAATGAAAGAAAACTGGACTGCCACTGTACGCTTGTATTACAACCATTTACATATTGTAGACGGGCAATATCAAAGTGACTCCACCAAGCGTTGCAGTTACTTAAAAAAAAATTTTCAGTGTATGGGAATGTGTAAAGATGTGCATTAATAAATACTCAAACTGAACCACTCCTTTGTAAGGCAGGCAAAACTTCATTAAACTGATGATTGAAACACATATTTCAATGAAGTTCATTGACTAACAGTGAAGAAATTGCACAGTCAATTTCGTTCATTTTAATATGACCAATCCTTAGCAAAGGGTTTTTAGTGATCATCCAACCATTGCTGCAATCTTTGTTCAAACTGCATTCAGCTACAACATAACTGTAAAATGGTGAAAGCTTTTCAAGAAGAGACTGGTGCAATGCCCTCCTGGCAATATCCGAAGCATAATTCTTCGTTTCCCTTCAGAAGGGATGAACACATCTGTAAAAACACACAGACCACAGTTATATCCAGTACCAACAAGTACATTAAAAATGGCATCAATTAAGCTAGATCCTTAGAAATTCCTGAATCAATACATTTTGACTTACTCATCACTTACAATCACTTCCCACTCTTTCGGTAAATTCATGCAACTACTTTTATGAAAAGGTATAGACATTTGTTAATACAAACTCAAGGAATTTATTTGGGAAAAATATATAGAATTGAACACCTGCAGCAGTGCAAAGCAGCAGGATATAGGATAGAAATGCTTAGCGGGAACCAAACCAATACACTGGGTATTGGTTTCCTTATGCTGGTGCAGTATGTAGGGGAAAACATAATATTAAACAGAGCTGTTATAGCTAAATAGTTGTAGGTGCATGATGTACACATGCCCGGTAATTGAGGTTAGACAGTTTCTTTTACACTCTGCAGAACATTGTAGAGATTCCATCTTTGAATTTTAGCAATAACGAAATGGTGCATCACAAAAGGAATCCACATGTACCACTCAGCAAGTGAGTAAAAAAATGCCAGGCCTGTGCGGAAAGCGCAGCACAGTCACAGCGAAAGCTTAAAAGAGCGGCTTTTCAAAGCCTTTTCTAAACACTCATTGGGTGACTGCTGCAAGCACACTTGCTAGGTACCTACTACAGCATTATTATTAATTTCTGAGTAGTAGACCGGCGTTCACTATGCTATCTTTCGTTATTCTTCTGATAAGCGTGGTATCCTCTAAACACTTGCAAGGAATTTTGTGCCAAGCACCGGCGTAGCTCGGTGGTGGAATACTGGGCTGGCACGCAGCGGACCCGGGTTTCAGCCCCACTGTGTCATTGTTACTAGGTTTTTTGTTACTTCGTGCCGCAGTGGTTACGGACACCGGCAGCGGAATGGTGTACAACTACGATGCCGAGCGGGACACGAGTTTTGATCTCATAACAGCTTTCGCTGTTATACAATGTTATGCACTACGCTTTCACGCAGTGCTGTCCCTATTTCGTATACACACATGGAATGAGTTTTGAGTGCTCTTACTGAAGTTTTTACACTAAAGAAGGAGAAATGAGCACAAATCTTGAAAAACATCTGTCAACGAGGATAAACAACATATGCAAGGCCGCAGAGAATACACTGAGAGCCAGGCCACATTGTTTTGTAGGTTGGAATGTAAATATACGGCGACATATAAAGCAGGGCAAGCTTATACCATTCAATCGTTTTCATTACTAGTAGGATTTATTGGTGCAAAGGCTACAATAGCCATACCCCATCAAGACAAAGTAAGGTCTATGTGCATAGGTGTGATCAATGACTACGGTTTCTCGGTATGTTGCTGTTAGAAAACCTAAACTTCTGTGAACTAAACATGTCTACAATTATTAAAAATTACAATGACACAATTTATTGGCAATGAATGTTTGGCATGTACCTTTAAAAAGCATATGCTATGACCATGAATAGTAAGAGTATGTGCATAAAAACAGTAATCACTTTAACAATGCAGAGAAATTATTTGCCAAGTTAGCATGTAAGATCAAGTTAGTTGTCATGTCATGGTAGTGGGGATGTCTTGAATAGTGATAACACAGTACATAAGCACAAAGAAAGGTGGCACATAAGATCGCAGTAGATCAAGGGTTACAAACATCTACTGACTTGACATCAATATGCCCTACCATGGCAGAAACTGACAATCCACCGATACAAGCAAAACGCAAGCTAAAATGGAGCTTGTCATTGATTTCAATATTCCGTTCCCTCTGCCGGTTAACAGAGAATGTGGCAGACAAGCACTTTCGTATCTTGGTACGGCCCATTAATATCGGCAGGTCTACTTTTTTGTGCGGCTACTGCTGCAGAAGCATCCGTTTTCTCGCTCCACATATCAACTTTTCACCAACATGAACTCGGACTGAGAAAGATCATACTAGATGCGGTATGCTTTTTGATGTTATTAACGACTGAGTTTTTTAGTGGTTTGCCAGTCTGTGATGTATGCACTGTGCTCAGTGAGTCTGAAATTATGACTACTTTGTTAATATTTGACCCAACAATATACTTAATTGCAGTTAAAATAATGGAGTAGTGTGCATGTTGTGTGGTTGTGAATGAGAAAAATTGGCCTCAACAGGAGTTGAAGCTATAATGGTGGTGTGCTATGGCATAAACAGGGAAGCATTTCCTTGAATTGAAGTTCTTCCACAGGTAAACTCTAACCCGTAGGCTCACTAAGTTAGGTAAAAAGATAATGCATTGAGTGCATGTTGCAAAACGATACTAAAAAAACCTGCTAAGAATACCACTTAAATATTGCAACATGGAGGCCGCAATGCAGTGACGGTTTCTGCAAATACAGAACAGAAACAAAAAGATTAACGACATTATTTTAAAAATTTTGGATAAATTGTTTCATAAGAAATACTGGCTTGGTAAAGATTAAAACACATACCTTGAGTCACTCTGCAGAAAACTACAATAACAACGTGAATGAGTGCCAAAGTGCAACACTTAAAACGTCCAGTAAAGGGAAAGAGCTCAACAGGTGTGAAGCAATATCAACACAAAAATACAATTTAAGTAAGGCTCGGTAAAAAAAATATTTTGAAGTAAAATAGAGACAAATTTCATGTTTGGCCAGTGCCCACATATCTCTGGAATTGTTGCATTTTTGTTGCACAGCAGAAAACAATAAAAATGTAATATCACATTTTGCTCAAATGCAAGTGGATTGGTAAGGATATATAATATTTCAAGTGACGAGATGCAGCAACGCAATCGACTATATAGACATGACAAAACACCATGAATCACCTCTTTTTCATACTAACTAAACAATAAGTCTTAGCAGAGAAGCCACGTCAGTAAACAATAATTTATCCTGTGACTAATATCCTAAACTGAAAAGGCAGACATAATTAAATACTTCTTGAACACTAATTTCTCGTGAGAAAATCGAGCACAACTTTGGCCACATACCCAGATGTTCTGCTCAGCTCTCACAAGCCTAAAGAGAAGGCCAGTACATGAATAAGTAAGGAATCTACATCGCATTTCATCTGTTGCTTGTCAATCACAAATAAAATAACTATCTCTCACGAAGGCAACAGCGAAGTTGTAGTTAAAGAGCAATGATATTAATAAAGAACATGAATCAAGGAGAAGGAAAATGTAGTTTAACAAAACTTAACCATGCCAAATGATCAGCTATGGAGCTGCATTGTGAGTGATCGTCGTTCAGTCCCCGACACAACTCACATTTATTTATTTATTATTTATTTAATTATATATACTGCAGCCCTATTCAGGGCTATCGCAGGAATGGGACGTTATATAATACTAGGCAACAGAGAAAAAATACAAACAAATAATACAAATTGTGAAGCAAGTACACTCGTAACAAAACAAAAGTAAAAATTAAGTTAATTACACGTCAGTAAGATATTCATCGACAGCAACTATGAAGTCGGTTAGTGGTAAGGAGCGAATGCTACCAGGCAGGGAATTCCATAGTTCTGCTGCATGCGGAAAAAAAACTGTATTTAAAGGTATTAGTACGAGCAAAGAAAGGTGTTACATTCAAAGCGTGGGAACTCCGGGTACAACTATCATCAGTAAATGTGATGAGGTTACCATGACCAAGGCCGGAGGAGGAGTTAATAATTCCGTATAAAAATTTCAAAGCTTCGTTTTGGTATCGCGAGAGCTGTGATGGGATGTTTAATGATTGAAGGGCTGTGGTCGGCGAGAAGTTGCGGCTATAGTTATGAAAAATTAAACGGATAGATTTTCGCTGAATGTTATCTAGCAAGCTTATTTCACAGTGTTTGTAAGAGAACCAAACTACGGATGCATATTCGAGAACAGGGTGAATGAGTGATTTATATAAAAGCCGTTTAGTATCTCGAGGGGCGTTAGGTAAAGTGCGGCGCAAATAACCTAATTTTTTAGCGCTTTAAGACATACGTGATCAATGTGGCTAGTCCATGAAAGGTGTTCGGTTAGAATTACATTTACTCGATTCTACCGCGCCCTCGATTGTAACGCGCACCCGATTTCCACAGCGAAAAAAAAAAAAAAAACGTAAGACATCGATTGCAACGCGCACCCATTTTTTCTCGTTGGCCTGCACGATCACACCACTCGAAAAAACGACTCCTTTCGGGAGCGTCTTCCATTTAAATATGAGGTACGGGCGAAGCTTGTGCCCATCTGACGTGTAACAGAGCATTGCCGTCACTGTAGTTTTACCGTGGACCGATGTCAGCACGCGAACTTGCTTCGCCCCCTTCTCGACGGTTGTGGTGCCAGTTATGTCGAAGTAAGTCTGATAGGCATTCCCGATTTGCCCAAGCAGGTAGCCGTTGTTGCGCCGCAAGTTTAGGACGAACCTCTGAAAACTGTGAAGCTTTTCATCGTACTCCTCCGCAAAACTTTTCGCATATGCATGTTCCCCTTCGGAGAGAAAAGCCGCTCCTCTTCATAAAGCTAGTTAGCCAGCAGACTAAATGCATAGCCCGCACTTGGAGCAGTTCTGTCGTCACGGGCCGCTGTGCCGCTCGCTGCTCAAGCACATACTCGCCGAGCAGCTCTTTAATTTGCGGAAACCGACCCTGCTGTGGTCCACTGAAGCTTTTACGTGAAGCTTTGCTGTCGACAATCTTCTTTTGTTTCCGCCGGTCCCGCACGCACGTTTCGGGAACTCCGAACGACCGCGATGCGGCCCGATTTCCGACCGTTCCTGCACACGCGATGACTTTTATTTTAAAAGCGGCATCGTGGTGCACTCGAGTTTTTGGAGTCGGCCCTTCCACGCCGTCGATGCTAATGCACTACTAGATGACGAACTCCTCAGCACACGTACGAAGTGCCGCACATGGGAAACACATAGGCAGAAATGGCCGACGCGCCATGCCGATAGGGTGGCTAGAATGGGGAGGTGTGATGACTGCGGCGGCGGCCTCTTGCCTAGCGAGGCCCCTCTGCGCGTTCTCGCCGCTGGGGGGAAATTTGGCGCGTCAGTCTGGGGCGCTGTTGGCATGTGCCGACTGTGAGCATGTGTTGCTCGTGTCTCGTTGGTGACAGAGCAGCGCAAGTAAGCTGTCGCTGCTCGCGAAGCACGGCCTGCTTTTTCTATCGCTTCCCGATTTCTTGAAGGAGATGATGTCAGCGGTTGTCGTCGATTTTTGAACCGCTCTGAAGAATGCCGTCGACGGGGAAAAAAAACGCAGAGGTGGTGCTTTGTGCCAGGTTGCGACGCCGGCTACAAGTCCTGCGGTGAAAGACTGTCTCTCTTTCGTGCACCTGCCCGTGAGGATGAATTTGAAAAGTGGGCACGTGCCATACCAAGGGCCGACAAGCCACTGCAAGAGAATTCTGCAGTTTGCGAAAGGCATTTTGACCCAAGGTACGTATGGAATTCGTACATGTTTAAGCATATAGAAAAGTTGTGGTTTCTACAAGTCAACACACTGACCCGGTGTGACACACGGGTCATGAGCAGCAGAAGTGCAGTGGAAAGAGCCAGACTAATTCAGATGATCGGTAGTTCTTGTACTTACATTGACATGTTGCTCCACGTGGGCGCGTTTTGCGTTCTGCCTCCATCGACCCGCGGCTAGATGTGTGTCACCTAACGCTGCAGCACATGCATTAATTGTTGTTTCGTTGCTTGGAAATCCGAAGTGTCTTCATTACAGAGGCTACGCTCACTTTTTATTATGTTTTCAGGTTTATCATGAGACACTGAAAATGAAGCACCAGCTTGTGACGACGCTACACTACCTGTCGAAGCAGCAGAGGTTGCGATTGACCACGCTGACTACGTTGAAGAACGCAGAGATGACCGCCTCACCTATTATATTGCAGGATATGTAGCCAGGAAGCGGATCTTCTCAACCCAATGCGAAGCTTGCAAGGATGCCTGCCTCGTCACACGTGATAGTGTGACGGATCAATTGCCAGCAGAAGCGTGTAAAAAGTGGGACATGGGGGGCCTTCTTTACCCCTCTGTCCGTCTATATAGTCTAATCAAAACCCTTGAGGATAGACTAACTCGTGCATTTAGCACCACGCGCTCGCACACCAAAGTAGTGAAGGATTTTTTGCGCCTAGCAGCCAATGTGCCACAAATTGGCTGCAGTGAGCATTCAGCTTCTTTAACAACATCGGTTGTCAGGTTCTACAGCATTACGCGTGTCCATTTTCTGCTGAAAGGGCTAAACCAGCATGCTGCGCAGAATAAAGCCAAGAAGGTGAAGCCCTGTGTTATGTAATGTTTTAATGTACTGTTTCCAATAAACTTGTATCAAGCCACCAGTCTTGTAGTCTTGTACTTTATTGCATTCTTCTGCCACACTGCATAAAAACTGCATTGACTTCCACTCTTTAAAGTTCTATTGCAATCGAAAATGTATAACAAATATGCGAGCGACACACGCAGGGTTGTTGCCACCTGCTGGTCTGCGGGAGAGATTCCTCTAAACTATTTCTCGCGTGACAAGCGCGCCCACCTCGCAAGAAGTGGCAACGAAACCGACGCTCTGTATCGGCTGCGTGGTTTGCGATTGTAGATTACACGTGCAAGTTTCTCGACGTCAACAACATAATTGAAAAGACTACAGCGGTAAAACTGAGCGCGGTCGAATCATTTACCCGCCCAGAGGCAAGTAGACGACGCGAGAAAAGCACAGCGCCCCCACCGGCAGCGCCACCGCGCGGCAGGAACGCGCTTTTGGGCCAGCCTCCGGAGGCCGGTCATCACACCTCCCCATTCTAGCCACCCTAATGCCGACGCACGTAGGGGGCGGCCATTTTGAATTTGCCGATGGCAATAGATTTACCGTAATTTTTTCGTTCGTACTTGATTCTAACGCGCATGCGATTTATGAACTCGCTTAACCGGAAAAAAGGTGCGCGTTAGATTCGAGTAATTACGGGTACTCCTAAATATTTGTACTGTGAAACTCTATTGAGCTGGGTGCAACCTAGAAAATAGTCAAAAGAGAAGGGGTTGCGCCTATAGGTAAAAGAAATTACGACTGTTTTAGTGCAGTTAATGTTCATTTGCCGCGTGTCACACCAGTTGCTAAAAGACGTGAGTGATTGCACGAGATGGTAATGATCGTCAATAGAGTTGATAGTTTCATAAAGGACGCAATCATCTGCGTAGAGTCTTATTTTAGATGAGATGTTGTGGGCCGCGTTTGCTGCCACCGGGTGGCACGAACCTTTTCGAGGCAAAACGGTTCGGTTCACCCAATAGCCGCTTAAAACCGGCTTGACTTGGCTGAAAACGTATAAATAGACGGCGACAGAATCGCCGTGTTGGACTTTTTTGGGGGGACGTTTAGGTGGTGGGAACGAAAGGTCTAAAGTTCCTCACTAGCTTGTGAGGATCTTTACCGTGCGGTGGTTATTTATCCGTGGTCTTTGCTTGGCCGGGAGCCTCATGCATTCGCGAGAACCGCCTCTGCGCATGAATACGTGGTCTCGTTCTGTAATACTGTCTATAAGCAATGTGGTAACGACTTGCCCGATCATGAACACCGTGTGTTATGCTATTTGTGGATGTATGCCGTACGTGTATGTCTGGTAAGTGCGTGTGTAGCGTAAGGATCGATGTGTCGCTTCGGTGAAGTGTATGCTTGCGCCAAAACTTTAATTGAAGCTTCTTCTTGCGTAACTGCGTGAGACAGATACGAAATGCACAAGTTGGAAGCGATGGACTATTACCAGGCGCTCACACGACGTTATTTTCCAAGTGGCTTAAATATGTTGTCGCCGAATACGATAATCGGTTTTCTAAGCTATGTCTTTTCTTGTGGGTGCATACAAAGAAAAAAAAGAAATAAAGTTGAAGATATGCTGGGAGCACTATAAATATTCGTTCAAAATTGCCACCTTAAGCGTCTTCTTAAAATTAAACAGTGCCGCAAGGCAGTCGTGCCTTGCGGTGAAGTGCACGCTGTGTATTGCGGTAAAGCATACATATTGCGCGCGCTCGTGTTTAAATTGGAAATGTAGCACTGACATTGGGCCTCGTGTGTGCACCTAAATTGTACACGCGCTATCCTCTGCCTCATCAGTGACGATGCGGCAGTCAGTATCGTCATCATCTTCAGCTTGTGTAACAAGCACAGAACAATTTACCTAGTAAAATATATTTTGTGGCAGGCAATTCGCAAGGCATTCAGATGTTAGTTCATTGCAGGATTAATTCAAGATTGTTAAATGGCACCTTCAAATAAACGAAACATGCATATGAGAGGCTTCAGTCGTACTTCAAAATTTGTGCCATGCCTCAAATTGAAAATGATTATAAAGGAAATATATGCTAAGGCTGGGTGTAGATTACCATTCACAATTCAATTACCATTCATATTTTAGAAACTTAGAACATTTGTAGCTCATGTTTTTCTATCGAATAAGCACAAAAATAACTGTTGAAGAATGGTCTACAATTACTCACACAGTTTGCAAGAAATAGATCTTTGAAACGTATGTCGTGCCAGAACTAAGTGCAAGGTGGTTAGAGGAAACTGGTTATGACCCGACATAATAGCGCATGTTCGAACGTTTTACATGGGCTGCTTGTTGGCAAAATGGGGTGGGAATTAAGTAAGTGCCTGCAGGGATCTGCACAAAGAGACGAAACCTGCTACATCTTTTTCATAAATTTCATTATTTATGTCAAGCATGGGTGCACTCTTCGTTGTTGTGTTCTCTCAGGGTGCAAGTATATGGCATGTACCGCAGGGGCGCCTGCGCAAGTAGGCGTTTGGTGTGTAGGGACACCACGAACCCGAGCTAACGGGGGAGTTTCGACTCCCTCCCACGCCTAGCCGTGCGTGGCTTTGCCGTGTCCGAGGAAAAGGGGATCCTGGGGGTTGAGCCGACGCTGGGTGATTGGACCGTTAAGGCCCCCCGGCAGAGGCAACACACCCCTTTGGCCCCGGCTTCACGTAGACGGCACCCCTGAGCTGACCCACCCAGGGGAATCGGCAGTCGCCTTTTCCTATCTCTCTCTCCCCACATCTTAGCCTTTATCTCTTACTATTTATCTGTCCTGTCTTCTACTCTCTTCCGTTTACTTCCAAACTTCCAGGCGGCTAGGGTTAACCCTGTGCAAATAGCCTACCTTGGTCTAGGCGCATTGGGTTATAGTGGCGTTGTACGGCTGGCGTCTGCAGGTTTCAGCATTTGTAACCTTGTAGCGTCCCCTCGTTGGGCTCCGTGGTGGGTGGCCGCCAACGCTGCTGAACAACAATAAGGAAGACATGCATGGAGCTCTCCCACTACTGTCTGATCGTACCGGCTTAAAGTCGGTACGCACCGATGATCTCACCAGAGAAGGATTGGCCACCCTGGTGCAGTATCTGGCCACCCCCTCCCGTAGGCATTCGTCAATTAACTCACGGCCCTCAGTCCCCACCAGCTGCGGAGCAACTGACCACGGCAGCGGTCAGATCTGCAAAGCAGCAGAGGGTGCTAGGAATCTCTGGATACGGACAGGCCACCATTGGAACTTGAACTTAGCAACGTTTAACGTTAGAACGTTATCCAGTGAGGGAAGTCTAGCTGTATTATTCGAGGAGCTAGAAGGCATTAAATGGGATATAATAGGGCTGAGTGAGGTTAGGAGGACAGATGAGGCCTATACTGTGCTACAGAATGGGCACGTCATTTGCTATCGGGGCTTGGCAGACAGAAGAGAACTGGGAGTAGGGTTCCTAATTCACAGAAACATAGCTGGCAACATAGAGGATTACTATAGCATTAATGAAAGGGTGGTAGGCATTGTAATTAAACTGAATAAAAGATACAAAATGAAGGTAGTACAGGCTTACGCGCCTACATCCAGCCATGATGACGCTTCAGTTGAAAGCTTCTATGAAGACGTGGAATCGGCAATGAGTAAGGTGAAAACACAGTATACTATAGTAATGGGCGACTTTAATGCAAAGGTAGGGAAGAAGCAGGCTGGAGACCAGGCAGTAGGAGATTATGGCATCGGCACTAGAAACGCCAGAGGAGAGCTACTAGTAGAATTCGCAGAACGCAATAATCTGCGTATTTTGAATACCTTCTACCGAAAACGAGAAAACCGCAAGTGGACATGGAGGAGCCCTAATGGCGTAAATAAGAACGAAATAGACTTTATAATGACTGCACACCCAGGAGTCGTGCAGGATGTGGAAGTGGTTGGCAAGGTAAGATGCAGTGACCATAGAATGGTGCGGGCTCGAATCCGCCTAGACTTGAAGAAGGAACGACAGAAACTGATACGCAAGAAGCAAATCAATGAGCTAGCACTGAGAGGGAAAGTACAGGAATTCAGAGTGTCACTGCAGAACAGGTACTCTGCTCTTAGCGAGGAAACCAACCTTAGCGTAGATACAATGAATGATAATCTGACGAGTATCATCACGGAGTGTGCAGTGGAAGTTGGAGGCAGGGTAGCTAGACAGGACACCGGCAAGCTTTCCCAGGAAACGAATAACCTAATTAAGAAGCGTCAAATCATGAAAGTGTCAAGTACAACAGACAAAATAGAACTGGCAGAGCTATCGAAGCTGATTAATAGACGTAAAGTATGCGATGTAAGAAGGTATAACATGGAGAGAATTGAGCACGCTCTGAAAAACGGAGGAAGCGTCAAAGCAGTGAAGAGGAAACTTGGGATAGGCAAAAGGCGGATGTATGCACTAAGGGACAAAGAAGGCAAATTAACTACCAATATGGATAGGATAGTTAAAATAGCGGAGGAGTTTTACAGAGATCTGTACAGTAGCCGAGACAACCACGACCTTAATACTATAAGAACTAGCAGTAACCCAGACGACACCCCACCGGTAATGATAGAAGAAGTCAGAAAAGCTTTGGAGAGCATGCACAGAGGCAAAGCTGCTGGTGAGGATCAAGTAACATCAGATCTGCTGAAAGATGGAGGACAGTTTGTGTTAGAAAAACTAGCCACTTTATTTACGAGGTGTCTCCTGACGGGAAAAGTACCAGAGTCTTGGAAGAACGCTAACATCATCTTAATACATAAGAAAAGAGATGACAAGGACTTGAAGAATTACAGGCCGATCAGCTTGCTCTCTGTAGTATACAAGCTATTTACAAAGGTAATTGCTAGCAGAGTAAAGAAAACATTAGAATTCAATCAACCAAAGGAACAAGCAGGATTTAGAACAGGCTACTCAACAATTGACCACATTCATACTATCAATCAGGTAATAGAGAAATGCTCAGAGTATAACCAACCACTATACATAGCCTTCATAGATTACGAGAAGGCGTTTGATTCAGTAGAAATATCAGCCGTCATGCAGACACTGCGGAATCAGGGCGTAGATGAAATATATATAAACATTCTGGAAGAAATCTACAGGGGATCAACTGCTACCATAGTGCTTCATAAAAAAAGCAACAGAATACCAATAAAGAAGGGTGTAAGGCAGGGGGACACAATCTCCCCAATGCTATTCACTGCGTGCTTACAGGACGTTTTCAGAAGCCTAGAATGGGAACAGTTAGGGATAAGAGTTAATGGAGAGTACCTCAGTAACCTGCGCTTCGCCGATGACATTGCATTGCTGAGTAACTCAGGGGACGAATTGCAACTCATGATTACGGAGTTAGACAAGGAGAGCAGAAAGGTGGGTCTTAAAATTAATCTGCAGAAAACGAAAGTAATGTACAACAACCTCGGAAAGGAGCAGCGCTTTGCGATAGGTAATAGTGCACTTGAAGTTGTAAAAGACTATGTCTACTTAGGGCAGGTAATAACCGCAGAGCCTAACCACGAGATTGAAGTAACTAGAAGAATAAGAATGGGATGGAGCACATTCGGCAGGCACTCTCAAATTATGACAAGTAGATTGCCACTGTCCCTCAAGAGGAAGGTATATAACAGCTGTATCTTGCCGGTACTTAGCTACGGAGCAGAAACCTGGAGACTCACAAAGAGGGTTCAACTTAAATTGAGGACGACGCAGCGAGCAATGGAAGGAAAAATGGTAGGTGTAACCTTAAGAGACAAGAAGAGAGCAGAGTGGATTAGGGGACAAACGGGAGTTAAGGATATCATAGCTGCAATAAAGAAGAGGAAATGGACATGGGCCGGGCATGTAGCACATAGACAGGATAACCGCTGGTCATTAAGGGTCACCAACTGGATTCCCAGAGAAGGGAAGCGGGGTAGAGGGAGACAGAAGTTTAGGTGGGCAGATGAGATAAAGAAGTTTGCGGGTATAAATTGGCAACAGCAAGCACAGGACCGGGTTAACTGGCGGAACATGGGAGAGGCCTTTGTCCTGCAGTGGACGTAGACAGGCTGATGATGATGATGATGATATGGCATATGCTTGAAATCCATACGTTACCCCTGCGATTTGAAGGTGTTATCACAGTGGACATGAACGTGCAATGTAGCTGAAAACGTTGCTGGGCACCAACTTTCTTAACAATCTGAACCCGCTTATACTACAAAAGTTACCACGTGACTTCAGCCAAATAGTTTCTAACTGTTGTGGTTACTGTCAGATAAAAGTAATAATGAGCTAGTTGTGCTTGGACAACAGTCTTGCTTTACTGTATTAAAATACACTAATTTATTACCTGCATATAGAACTGACCATTTATTTTTTTTTTATTTGTGGTCTTATTTGTTACAGTTTACTTTCAAAATATTTCATACAAGGTGGTTAAGTTTTAAGTCCATACAGTGGACAAATTTTATCAGCAATACCGCATGCTGTACAATCACTTTTACTTCTCCTAGAAAGCATGGTGTTCCACTATTCCGGTATGTCTCGGCTGGGCTTCTCGACCTCGACGACTGTACATGTCAAACAGTTTGCCAAGTGTAACTACTTACTCCCCCATAACTCTAAATTTTGTCGAGCCATAATAAATAATTGGCAGTAAGAACCAGTTACAAAACCCTTTTTTTTATGAAGTGCTCTTTAATCAGGGACCTAACAATTCTGTACATAAACGATGACAGCAACCACTTCTCCACAGATTGAACAATTAGGTTGTACTCATAAAAGCATTAATATAATCAGACTCTTTTTTTTTTTGGAAAGTAAATACAATGCATAAATAGTCTTACCAGTTCGTGATTCAATATTGTAGCTAAACTATCGTTGAAAGCCAGAGTCATTTACAAATGCCATGTGAATTCCCGGAAAGCGCTAGGTAGCTTTATATAAATTGGGGATGTCTGCAAAAAAGCAAAAAGCCTACGTTTATGTTGAGCGGAAGTCCAAGTGAACATGCATGCATATGTTCATGAACTAGTTCCCTGTAACATGTGGTGCAACAGCTCTAGCTTAAAAGCTTCAGGCAGCTTTTATGCTGCTCCAAAAAGATTTTAGTTGCACCACAAGCTCCGGATATGCCTTTCATGAGTCACGTCACTGTGCCTGTTCAGTGTTTAAAAAACAGGTTTGAAGGGGATGGTAAAAATTTTTTTTGAAGGGGTGAGTAGCAGAGAGCACTAATTTATTAAAGTCTTCAATTTTATTATGTTAGCTCTGAGGCTTGCAGGTATGTTAAATGAGCATGGTCATATGAGTAACACCTCATAGGTCAATAATTTTTGGGTTGACAGCAAGGTATGAAGAGACAGGATTATGAAAATTGCAGAAGTAGAAGTAATGAAGTTGTCGAGAAGACTTTGTTAACAGTACATTTACAGGCTTCACGCACAATTTGCTTTCCAGCAGGGTGAATTTACTTTTGCTGATGCTGCCGATGGCGTCATTGCACTTCATAAGCACTGGTTTTATGCACTGCACGTGACGATCTTGTTTTTTCAAGGTTCATGTACTGATTAAAAGGTATAGGATCAAGAAACTTACATGCTGTCTTAAGGCATAATCATGCTCACCATAGAGGTAATTGGTGACATTTTAGTGAGTTGTATGTGGGAGGTCTGTGTACATAACATCATAATAATCTTGCAATGCTGTAGCTTTATTTGTGTAACGAGTGAAGTTTCTTTTCCTGTTAAAAATTTCTGCCAAGCAAACAAGTTCCAACAGTAGGATTTGCCCTTGGGTAAAGCAGGTGGTAAGAGTGAGCTTATTCAGAAGCCCTTCGAGAGTACCCACTGAAGGAATTGGTAACTATAGGGCAAAAATTCCAGTGCACCAAGAAGGGCAAGGGAGGACGGTGCAGGTTAACATTTCAGGAGGGCATCTTCTGGACATCATCCTTCTCTAGCCACAAGCTTGTATGGCCAATGTTTAGCAGACTCCTACTAACATAAACTAGGTATAAATGTTGCTTCTCTATTGCAAGATGACACACCGCATACCTTTTGAGAGTCTCCTCACCACAAGCTCTTACATTAGCCTAAAAATATTTTTTTTCTACGGTGCCCTTTTTTGTCCTAAACAGTTGTCTGAAGCAACAATATGCACATTGTGAGAGTCTAGCTGGTGACCACAGAGATGGCTCCCGCCATCACGATGTATACTCCACTCAAAAAGTAAGACACTGCAAAATCATAGTCCGGTGTGCGTGTATACGACCTTGGACATGCAAGCAGTGACCACTTCTTTTGTGTTCGCTGCACTGGCGAATGCTTGTTGGACACCTATTCAAGATTGTGACAGTGAAATTAGTTCTGGCAATGCTGTCTCAGAGGTAAGACTGTGTACGCCCTTAGGAACGCCATGGTGGAGCGAGCAGAGATTCATATCAAATGTAGTAATAAACTGGCAACACCATGGTGATACAAGCACACTTGCATTAATTTATTACATTTTTATTGAGGCAGACATCACACAGCTAAGCCTAGTTGTGATCTCTTTTCATTATTGTCTACATAGTTTTTCCGTTGGTCACAGCACAGGAAGAAAAATTTCTCTGTGGGAGCACCATATTTTAAGCTTGCATGACTCCAATGAAGCACTGTGCGAACAGATATATTGAAAATGTCAATACTTCGGGCCCTATAAATGGTGAACTGGTTTTCACATTCAGCCGGTGATCCTGCAGGAGCTTTAGCATATACTCTAAGGTCATTTTGCATCAACAATGCCACATACAATAGTTTAACAATGGTTGTTAATGGGCAAGATGATGCATAGCCTCAGGGAGGTAATTAAGCTAAGGGGGAAAATTATAGATGCCTAAGCACCACTGGAAAAATGAAAAAGCACAGAAAAAGAGCATCGGTCGCTGCTGAACTACAGAAAATATTTACACTGCACCACACATTTGCATCGTCTAGAATTTTGCCCTAATAATGTTATACCAACCTGCCTAGCAGCAAGTACTTCTAAGGTAATAAAGTGCAGAATGACACTTGCATAAGACAGGGAACAGGACGCGAGTTAACTGCCATCTATCTTTGTTTGTGCAGGGTGTCTACCAACCTGGGAAAGTCGGGGAATTGGGGCCTTGCTGGAAAACTGTAGGAACTTTGGTAAAACCTGGCTAATTCATGGAAACTGGCGGCAGTCTGTGCCACCATTACAAAAATAAGCATTACCCTTGATCAATACTCAAAAAATCACTCCTTCGACTGCAACTACAGTGAACAGCTAGAAGAGGCCTAAAAAAAGGCAATGCATAACTGTTTCTTCTTAGTGTACAAACAAAAGGATACACCGACCAAAATAACACAAAGTTTACTGATGTTTGGGCACCTGATATTGTTCTGAATGACAGCCATAAGAAAGGTACATCGTATTTAAGTATGACTAGGTTCGTGATGTAAGCACCAAAAGTATATGGTCAGCGTTCCATAAATCTTATTGAGTATATGTGCAGCTGTGTGAATGTGCAGAGATTCCAGGTGCTGGCATGATGCAAGCTTGTTTTCTTCGACCAGAACACGGTTGCTTGACCAGTCAATTTGAAAGCCTGTATATTCCGCATGTTCAGCGAGGGCATCCAAGGCCACCCATGATTTGGTGACTTCATTTTGAACTGTTGTGTTGTTTAACTCTTTCATTGAAATCACAGGTCTCATAAACTGACATGTTGTCACACTCGTGGCAGACTACAGTGTAAAGAAGACTACAGAAAGTTCGCTCGGCAGCTTATTCTTCCCATTGACTAAAGCATTCCTTAGCTTCCATGTTGGTACATGCACTATTTTGATGTATGTTCCTTCTACATATCACATATCATATCTGACTTTCCAAGCACAGCATTTCTCACATCGGTAAATTTGTGCATATTTGTCGTGGCCACAAATTCGGCTTGGCTTGAAGGCCTTTTAGTTTGGTGCTTATGTTAGAACTGCCATCAAAAGAGGTTAGCTGGGCTATGTTTTGCCTTGTATAATATTATTGCTATTATTATTATTATTATTGGCGATGCAGCTACAAACGTCCTCCGCTATGCACTTATTGCAGATATTTCAAGAGTAGCACACTCTCTTCTCATTTCATTTCCTTGAGATGGTGTTATTAAATCCATGAGTATTTTTTATCATTATGTTCATAGAAGAGTACGTAAATGAAGGTAGCATGAAGGTAACCAAAACACGCAACTTAGCTTCACAAAAAAAGCCTACTGGCTTTTTCAGCTTGCCTTTGTTGTACATAGCCTGGTCACTCCTCACAATGGTGTTCATGCTGTCTGAGACGCATCTGGAAGCTAAGTTGCATGTTTTGGTTGCTGACAAGGAAGGCTTCTTTTCAACTCTAGATGGCTCTATGTATAATGATAAGGTAGCCACTGGTTTGGAAAAAAGCTGAATAAATCATTTTCTGAGCAACTGCAGCCAATCAATTTATGTGGATGGACATGCATCTTCACTTTCACATGCAAAGTTTGGTGTTCCCCAGGGATCAATCATGGGACCAGTTTTGTTTCTCATTTACATCAACGACATTGGACATGGTTTGTCATCTACTATCAAATTATTTACATACAACTACATCATTTATAGAATAATTGACAGTACCAAAGCTAACGAGTCATTATAGTTGGACCCTAATAAACTCGCATTTTGTGTCACCATGGCAAATTACCGTATATACTCGTGTAAGGGCCGCCCTCGTGTAAGGGCCGCACCCCAACTTTGAAAGCGGATATTTCGAAAAAAAAAAACAAAAGTTCAAAATGTCCCGCCAGAAAAGTGTAGTTAGTTCATTTACAGCCAGATGGCGCTGCACGCTTTTCCGCTTTTATTCTACTTCCGCCGACGCGCCGACCACGCTGTTGACAGCGCGCCGCCATATTTGCCTTGTGCGGCCTCTTTGTTGGCATCGTTCCTAGCATCGTGTCGATACGTTGGCAGCGCGACTTCAGATCGGTGTCGTCGGTGTCACTTTGTTGGTTGTAGTGAACCCTGCAGAAGCCAGCGCACGTGACGGACGATGGGCCGGCATCTGAGATCATTCACTGCAGCATTTAAGCTGCAAGTGATTGACTATGCCGAGGAGCACGGGAAGCGGGAAGCTGGACGAAAGTACGACGTCGATGAGAAGCGCGTGCGTTACTGGATGAATCAGAAAGATGCCCTCGCCGCTACTAACAGGAGCCGAAAGGCGTTTCGCGGGAAAAAGTGCAAGTACCCGCAACTCGAAAGCGAGCTCGTCAACTACGTCGTCGACACACGAAGGGACGGCTACGCCGTATCGACTGACATGATACGCGTCAAAGCCCTCAGCATCGCTCGCCACATGGAAATACCCCCGGCACAATTCAAGGCAAGTCGGGGCTGGGCTACGCGGTTTATGAACCGTAACCAGCTTTCTATTCGGCGCCGAACGACGATTTGCCAAAAACTGCCGCGCGAGTACGAAGACCACGTCATTAAGTTTCATCGCTTCGTGAATGCTCTCAGGAGGGAGCATGAATACGACCTGTCCCAAATTGGGAATGCGGACCAGACACCTGTGTGGTTCGATGCACCGGAAAGCACCACAGTGGATTTAAAAGGTGCGAAAAGTGTGTCTGTGCGCACGACTGGTGCAGAACGCCAAAGGTGCACTGTGATGTTGTGCATCACGGCAGACGGCAGGAGGCTTCCGCCGTACGTCGTATTTAAAAGGAAGACTCTCCCAAAAGAGAAGTTCCCTCAGGGAATCGTCGTACGTGCGCAAGAGAAGGGCTGGATGTCCGAGGAACTGGTCGTTGACTGGATTAAGACCGTCTGGGCAAACAGACCTCGAGGGCTGTTACAACGGAAGGCCCTCCTTGTTTTGGACAGCTTTAGGGGCCACTTGACCGACCGCGTCAAGAACCGAGTTGCCGCAACTCGTACGGACTTGGCCGTCATTCCCGGTGGCCTGACGAGTGTGCTGCAGCCGCTCGACGTATGCGTCAACAGACCATTCAAAGTGGAATTTCGCCGATGTTACTCTGAATGGATGGCTGGAGGCGTCCACGAGAAGACCCCTACAGGACGGCTGAAGCGGGCGTCGCTCCAACAGGTGTGTGAATGGATTTTGAATGCGTGGCGTGCCATGTCAGTAGAAGTAGTTGCTAAAAGCTTCAAGGTAACGGGAATTTCGAACTCCATGAACGGCACCGAAGATGACCGTCTCTGGGAAGACGCGGACGCCGAGGCGAGCTCCTCCGAGAACGAGGACAGCGAAATGGAATCCGAATAAAAACATTTCTGGCATGTCATTTGTGACTCTTGCACTCTGCTACTGTTGCATAAACAGTACAGACCTTTGGCCTGTACTGCCTGTACTAAATCGGCCTGATTCGTGTAAGGGCCGCACCTAGCAAAATTTTCGAAAAAAAAGTGCGGCCCTTACACGAGTATATACGGTATGTCTAATTTTTACATTCAGTTGCTTTAGTAGCGCTTGTGCAAATACTATTTGCGGGGTGTGTAGTCGCGACCAATGGGTTTCGAAAAATAAAGACGGTTCTTGAATGAAAGCGTAAAATGAGAGTCTTTGGTGTGAACTGTATATCTTTAAGAATGCTTGCACAGTAAGAATTTTAAACCTGTTTAGCAGAGAAGGTAGGCGAGCTTCCATATATAACACGGGATTTGCAACAAACTTTGGTAGACCCAGACACAAACGCAACGCTTCTCTTTCCAGCAGTATTAGGGGTCTCATTTTATAAGCTGCGCTGCCAGAAAATAATACACATCCGAATTCCATAATGGGCCGCACATAAAGTTTATATATCATTATTAGCACATCTCTTCTTAAACCCGCTTTACGATTTGTAAGCTTTTGTAGCCACCCCATGGCCCGTGTTGCCCTGGAGTACACATCATCAATGTGACTTCTCCAATTTAATGTGTCATTATATATGATGCCCAAATATATAAGGGAATTCGCCTGCGAAATGAGCTCATTACTATACATTAACAAGATGTTGATAGGCTGCAGAAAAGAGAATGCAAGAAGCACACTTTTCTTTACGTTCAGGGTCATATGAATATATTTAAGCCATCTTTCTATCATAATGAGATAATTTTGTAGACTCTGTTATAATAATTGAAGGTCGGTATTACTTGCAAAGAAAGCAATATCGTCCGCGTACACATATAACTGAATATCCTTAGTTGATGGAATGCAACTTAATAAAATGTTAAATAAAACTGGCGACAGGACAGCCCCCTGTGGTACGCCACATGTCTGCTTATATCTATTCAATGAGTACCTATCTTTAAAGCAGTAATATTCTCTCCCTCTTAAAAACTCCGACACCCACGCAGTGATGTAGTTGGGAAAGTGGTGATATTCCATCTGTTTTAATAAAAGTGAATGCTCAACCCTATCGTATGCTTTAGCCAAATCTAGAGAAACTAAAGCACAGTATTGGCGCCGACGCCGAGCCAGTTGTATTCGGCTCTCTAAATCAACATGCGCACACCATATTGAGCAACCGGATCTAAAACCAATTTGACTGGGGTTTAATATTGCCTTATTATTAATATATTTCATTACCTGGGCATTCAAAACTCTTTCAATTAGCTTAACCAGATTTGACGTGAGTGATATCGGCCTTACATTGTCCAAGGCGAATCCTTTTTCCTGCTTTTTAAGAAGTGGAATCACTTTAGACAGCTTCCATTCCGCAGGTATGCAAGCTTTTGTCAAAGAAAAATTCACCAGATTAAGTACTTCAGTTGGACAAATCTCGAATATTACTTTTATCATTGCATTTGTTACCCTGTCTGGTCCAGGTGCCGAAGGAGATAAGTGCCTTATTATCTCTGCCAGCTCATCTAAAGTAACCTCCTCAAAATCCTCGCCTGCCATTGGGTTCACAATGTGCAGTGGTATAGTTGATATAAATCTATCTTGAAGCCCTTTCGCAGTATTTTCTACTAGATCAGAGAGCTCACGGGGGGAAAGAACAGAGGAGTCAATATTTTCAGCGGGTGGTAACATCTTTTGAGATCTTAAAAATCTGAAGAGCACTTTTTTGTTTTTAGCCCTAGAAAGATACTCATGTCGTTTCATATTATAACCATCTTTTGCTGTACTTACTGTGCGTTTGAAGTCTGCTGCTGTGAATTTATAATCACACCAATTTCTTGGACATTGGTTGAGCAGCAGTTGTTTCCATGCAGCTTTCCGTTTTCTATAGCTCCTCACGCACTCTTCAGTCCACCATGAACTAAAAGAACCTCTTGTGGCCGAGTCTAATTTAAACGCTGCGTCTTTTACTATTCTTTTCAACACTGCACACATACTCATAGCCCTAATGTCACCTTGTATGTCCTTGCAGTGATCAAAAGTAGCTCTCAAGTCTTTTTCTAATTTTCTATAGTTAAGGAATGAGCGGGCCTTTTCGGTGACATGTATTCTTGGAAAGTTCAGCACAAAACTAATACGCAAGTGGTCACTGTTAGTAGCACAGTCTAAAGTTTGCCACGAACATATATTTAGAGATGAGCTTGAAAATGTCGAGTCAATTACAGATTCAGAGAGACCTCGGACAAAAGTAGCAGATTGCGAAATTAAACAAGATAAATTCTTGTCAATAGCCCATTCCCACAAGCGTTTTCCGCTTAGATCTGTTTTAACACCTCAGGCCACATGATGTGAATTGATGTCTCCAGTGATTAATATATCCTTTCTGCAGGCAGAGAACATATCGTCTAGACTTCGTGTGTCTTGCACCCCGGCTGGGAAATACGCATTTACAAACGACACGGGAGAAGCGTCTGGTAATATTATGTCTACTATCAAAATTTCACAATCTGGAGTCACACAACGATAAGAGATCGTAGCTTTGTGACTAAACTTAGTTGCTATCAAGACAGCAAGCCCACCACCTCTGCTAGGTCGGTCCAATCGAAATATCCGATAATGTTTTAGGTAAAACTTCTGGCTGGTTGAAAGCCAGGTTTCTTGCAGTGATATAATATCCGAGGAAAGTTGTGAAGAAAGGTATGATAGGTCTGTGGCTGCGGAAAATATAGATCTGCAATTCCACTGTAATATGGTTAGTGAACCTATTTTGACGACAGAACCGTCGCAGAAACTGCTTGGTCCAAAATGTCCTTTCGCAAAAAGTCTTTTTTAGACATGTTCTCAAAGAATTCTTTTTTGGATAGATACTTTTTAGATTTCGAATTATGCGAAGAGTTTTTTGATTGGGGAGACAGGGTTTGCTTCAGAGCCCAATGAGAGTCCATATCCATATCTGCCCATGCTTCCGAATCATCCGTAAAATCACCGTCTTCCGTTGTTTTGGCCCTGCCTCAGGAGAAACCGCTTGCTGACGTGTTGTCGCACCTTCTATTTCCGTACGCTGTGATACCAATGATGTCTGACGAGCCCAATCGTTCGTAGATGCTACACCTAGAATTTGAGAGAGTTGATTGGAAACCAATTGTGCCAAGCTTTCAAAAAGGTTGTTTGCGAGGCGTTCCATTGCCTTTTCCATAGCCTTCTCTACGGCCTCTGCGATAGATGTTGCGAGATATGCATCCATGGCGGTGGTATTATGTGCTGCAACACCTGCATATCCTTTGGATCTCTCCTGCATTTCTGCAACAGCTTCTCTCCGAGAGCACCGCTTGCGTTCTACAATATCCAATATGGCAAGCTCCCTTTCTTTTGCTGCACAGTCTGCAGTCTGCAGGGTGCGCCCCATTACATAAGCAGCACCTCTCTTTCTCAGAGCTGCACTTGCGGCTGTCATGATTTTCACCACACTGACGGCATCTAAGAACTGATCGGCACCCTCTGACGCTATGTCCATATCCCCAACATTTCAAACACTGCAGGGGTTTGGGGGAAAGTGGCTCTACCTTATAGATCAGTGGCCATGCCTTAATTTAGGAAGGTCGGACTGTTCCTGAAAAGGTCACTATCACCGATTCCGTTGGGCATTTTATGTTGTCAATTGTACGGGTGCAGCTGTACACTGAATTACACCCGCCACAGAAAACAAATCGAGCACTTCTGCAGGTGTCAGGCTTGTGTCTACACCGCGGACTAATCCTTTCGAGCATGCGAGGTGTGCCGGAATAAATGGGCTTACCGGATGCGCTGCGAATTCGGAACATTGCAGGAGCTCATGAATGCATTCCTGATCTGCGGAACAGCACAGGATGCCTCCGCGACCAAACTGGCGGATCTCAGTGATCTCCTGGAGATGCGAAGTGGCTTTTCGAAGCTCCACTTGAATCGCCTTTGGTTTCTTCATCGGAATACTGCCCCCATCTGTAGGTACCAGCGCCACAGGGACACTTCTCGCTCCACTGCGTAACAAATAGTCTATCGGCCAATCCTTGGCGGGAGTGGAAGCTAACCAAGGGGAATGCCCTTGGCCGGGGGAAGACAATGACATCAAGATCGAATGACTCGCTTCAGCTGAGAAAAACCAATACGGTTACCGGAAAATAAAAAACTCTGAAAGAACAATAAGGATACTGCTGCCCGATCCTGAGCCCGGGCAGCTTCTTCACAGCTTCTGTCCAAACCACGTGGCTCGCACCTCGTGAGCCTCTGCCTCGAGCACCCTCGTTCTCTTCTTCTTCACGCGCGTTGGCTGTTCGGCGGAGTACCGGGCGCATGCAGGGCCGGCTCGTGCATTGCAGCTGGCTTCGTCGCTAGTAGTCGTGCCGTTAGAGTTTCTCTGGTTCCCGACATCCGCGTTGCGCGGAGTCGGGAACCAGAGAAACCATAATTCCTGTGGCAATATCACTCATTAACACATTACACTCTCCTTAGAATCAAACAGATGACTATCTCACAAACAATATGATTTTAGATGTGGTTTCTGTACAACAACACAATTAGTTGAATTCACGCACGACATTTTGCTTAGCCTTGATCATGGCGACCATGTTGAGGTATATTCATCCTTTGACACAGTTTTGCATTCTAAACTTCTTGCTAAAGATAACGTGATATTAAAATATGCTCGACTGTAAGTGCACATCTAGCTTTTTGGCATCTCGCTTTCACTTTGTTTCTTACACGTGAATAATCTGTGCTGTTATTAATGTAACATCGGGTGTGCCACAAAGATGCCGTAGTGGAGGGCTCTGAAAGTTACGACCACCTAGGGTTCCTTAACTTGCACCCAAACCTGAGCACGCAGGCTTACAGCATTTTTGCCACCATCGAAAATGCAGTCGCCACAGCCGGGGATTCGATCCCGCGACCTGTGGGTTAGCAGCCGCATTTCATGCCTTAGCCACAAGACCGCCACAACGGGCAGAACAAACAACCGCTTATGTAAACATCTGCAACTCTTCAACATATGTCTGTGTGCGTGCAACATTTACATATAAATTTAGTGTTATTTCACGACAAGTCGCTCAATAAAAGCTTACAACATGGTCACCTTTTCTCCGCATGCTTCGCACAACGTGGATTTACAAGGAATGTGGAATATGCCGATTTTTTCGTTGGCATCTTTCTGGATTTTTCGGTCACGCACAAGATGATGATTTTTTGCTCACAATCAATGATGCCGACACCAGTATTCCTGTGACACAACTCTTTAACGCTATCGTGCCAAAATAAACAGGACTAGCAGGATGCAGAGGATTTTGCACGAGTGTTTGCGTGAGGGAAGACGGAGGATAGGGGCTTCTACCTTGAAAGATTGTGGTTTCGTTTTCATAATATGAAAACCCAATAATTGGCGCATCTTCAGCACAGAATAGTGGAAATGTATCAGGATGCAGCAGGATCGATCTTTCGGCATAGTTTGTCACAGCTTTCACATCACTGTAAAACTCTTTCGCATTAAAAATTAGCAGGACCAACAAGGTTGCAAAGGATTCAGAGACAGAGATGCCAGACAGGTTTCGGTGCTCAAATACAAAGGTTGGGCAACGAAAATTGCAAAGGCAAAGGCAATCCACTACATGCACTGGTTTTGTTTTTAGCATGTAGCAAGGTTTACTGACGTAAAAGCTATATTGCCTGCAAAGCACCAAGAAAGTGTAAAATCTATATTGTTGCGAACGACGGGCCGATCCCGCCGAAGCCACCACTGTTGCGTAGAGTATGTTTATCAGCTCGCGACTGCTTCTGCGCAGAGCTGATAAGACGAGCGGACGAGACGACGGTGAGTTAAACAAGGTTTATGTACAGCATATATACAGAAGCGTTACAATTTCGGCACTGGGGCCGACAGAGACTCGAAAAGCCGAGCTTCTCTCTCTAACACATAGGTCAGCTTTTCGCCTAAAACCGCCGACTCACACACATGCCGGCTCTCCGACACGGGGCCTCCTCTCACTCACATAGGACCGCCGATCGCGACGCGCCGCAGGGCTTCTTTTATTTACACCGGGTCCAACCAAAATGTCCAATCAGAAGCGCCGCTGGTCGTCCGGGCAGATTCCGCCAATGGGGCCGCCGCGCCATGCGTCAGACCACCAGGCACGCGGCCGCCGGCTCGCTGTCACGTGCGCCGCTGACTCACTGCACCTGGGCCAGAGGGGCGCCGCGCGTGTTCACGCCGTTGAGATGTTCGCGTCGGGCGGGCTGCGGGCTGCCCTTGACCCAGATTGCCTTTTTCCGAGGCACGGACGTTTGACGAGGACTCGCTGGCATAACAATATGCACTATCGCGATCAATCACTGCAGCTAAATATAATGTCGTTCTAAAGGGGCACACGATGTTGGATCTAAAACGTACACAAATAAAAATAATAAGGTTACAATATTGACATAAAAGGTTTGATACCTGTCTTTCTTGCATATTAGCGATCAGTGTCCTATCATAATAGATTAGCTATGAGCATGAATATACCAAGAATGTTTAAAAAAAAACAGCAATAATGTTAATACCATTTCAATACCAAAGGCTTGTTTTCATTGTTAGACAAAATATTAATGAGATCTGAGAGAATATCTCTTGGCATGACTGCCTGTCAGATATCATAATTAATTCGCAAGCTCTTATAATAAAAGAAAGCATTCTAAAGATCACACAGATCAGCTTTCATTTCTATATTTAAAATGCATTTTTCTCGTGATGCAATTTTAGGCAACTTTTTGAGATTGTGGAAATGATGCTTTTGGTACTACTGATGGCCAGATAAGGATAAAACCCTTCACACATATTTCTTAACATGTGAAGAATACAAATATATTTTTTTAAATGTATCATTTATTAAAAAGAAGCAATTAGTATGGACTGACAATTTCAAGATTTCTCACATTCAAAACTTTTCTGTTACATTATACAATATCTGCACAAACTTTCTAGATTAGTTATTTGCATTTCAGCATTTATGCAGAGCAATACGAGCCATTAATGACTTATAAAAATGCTTCGTTATAGAAAAACTTCGAGCAAAAATGGTTATTTTACAATATGTCATGATACAAAACAAAGCTATGGAAATCACTCAAAAACTCATTACATATTCCAAATCAGCGTAAGAAGTTAAGCAAATAGTTAAAGTTTCATGGAACTGTACTGTGGATTGAAAAAACCTTCAGTTCCATCTTAGATGAAGAAAGTACCCGCACACAACCCACTTTTTATGTTGACTTTTTTGTATGATAACGGTACACATGGTTTTCAAGGTGGCGTTTTTGTGAAAAAAATGCATTTTTTTCACAAAACGACGTTTTGTGAAAAGCAACGTTTTCCTGTGTGGGTGCGCATGTGCCTAATGAGAGTCCCCCTCTGTGAAAATGACAGACTGCACTGGTCACAGAAAAACGGACGCTCCCCAGTGTGTGTGAGCATGTGACCCATGAGGGTACTTCGCCGGGAGAACGATGCACTACAGCAGTCACAGGAAAAGGGACGCTCCCCTGTGTGGGTGCGCATGTGGGCAGTGAGGGTCGCCTTCTGTGAAAATGACGCACTACACTGGTCACAGGAAAACGGACGATCTCCTGTGTGCGTACGAATGTGTCTTTTGAGGTTCGTTTTCAGAGAAAATTCAGCTGGGCACAGGTGGCACTGGAAGGGACGCTCGCCCGTGTGTTTGAAGAGGTGTCTTTGCATGATAGTCTTGTACTTGGTCGCATAGCTGCACTGACGACACGAATACAGTCCGCCTCGTACAGACACAAGTGAATGATACGCCTCACGGGAGGCCGAAGACAAGGAACCTGCAAAACCACAGAGACAAAATAGAGGCAATGAAAACCTTACATGCATTGTGTGCAACTACACAAGAGCACTAGGCAATGACGAAAGATTACTGCACTAGTAGATGAAATACATAATCACCTTCGCATAAACAAGTTACAAGTTACTTGAGCAATAACTGCGCCAGGACGACATGGTTACAAACAGTTTCCCTCTCTCTTTGTACATACTATGTCTAACACATCAAAAGACCTCCAGTAAATGTGCACGAATACAATACAATATCGATGTAAATCTGGTACTATATCTAAATGACGTTTATTCATAATACGCTAATTTATAAGGCACCAGCCCAGTAGAACATTTATTGCACTTTTTTCCCCCATAAAAACACCTCTAAAATACTACACTGCAACCAAAAAAAATCGTCATTCAACGGATACAGCATAAGAAATAAAATATGTGTTTACAAGGTTGATATGAAACAAACTCCAAAAAATATGAAAAAAAGGGAAACGAATCATTGAGAAAGGATAAAATTATCACAGTTTGGTGGTTAGAAACGCTGGCACATTTATGAGAAATGCCAAAGAAATAAATTCTGGGTACTTGCACTTTTTACACATTCCCCAATATTGTTTAACTACTTCAGTGACATCATAATGATTGAATAGAACATAAGTATGCTATGCATCCTATAATGTTCCAGGCACTTACTCGAAGAAATATACGAGCACAAATTCTACTTTTTCGCATAACTATGTTAAAAGCTCGTTAGCTCGGATTTCACGAGACTGGCCAAAACATCTGAATCGACCAAATACCAAACTACCGAAAATACTAAAAAGCTAATATTTCTCATATCAAATCATTTATTATTTCTTTACCAGTTAGTAAATACTCCACTTATTTTGCATAAAAGGAGTTAAAAAGGTGCAACTTTCATCATCCTGCAATATAAAAAAAGAGCCAGCGAAAAACAACAACTAAACAGGACAAGCACTAGCCTTGCAACTGATTGATTATTGAAGAATCGGGCACACCCCCAGACATGAAAAAACAGCGCATGCGTAAACAAGGACCATCTGAGTCATATCAACCATGGGCACCTAACTGTTCATATCATGAAACGTGTGAAGCAATGATAAAATATAAAGGGACACTAAAGGCAACTAATAAGTCTATGCTGATTGTTGACTGGTTCAGAAACCTCGTAGTGTACTTTTGTGCCAAGGAAGGGCCTATTTCGAAAAAAAATCACGTTTTGGTGTTCTGCATCGGGTTAGCTCACTTCAAATTACCCGCCTCAAGGAGAGGACCGGCCGGAACGACTCGCATCACTATTGCCATGCACAATGTTACCAGGCTTTAGTGCGCTAGTAGCAGCAGACCGAAAGCAACAGGAGCCACAGCAGCAACAACAGCCATTGATCCATTTCCCACCATTGGCTTAGAGATTACAGACTTATTTTGGTACAACGGGGCCTTGTTAGATGGCACGACCTGTCCAGGTTGACCAAGCAGTAATTAAATTTTTGAACCACTTGTGCCGTTCCTTATTAGTAACGTCCGGCGGTTCTTTTTTTTATTACTCAAACAGAAACCCCGCCGCGGTGGTCTAGTGGCTAAGGTACTCGGCTGCTGACCCACAGGTCGCGGGATAAAATCTCGGCTGTGGCGGCTGCATTTCCGATGGACGCGGAGATGTAGGCCTGTATGCTCAGATTTGGGTGCACGTTAAAGAACCCCAGGTGGTCGAAATTTACGGAGCCCTCCACTACGGCATCTTTCATAATCATATCGTGGTTTTGGAATGATAAACGCCACATGCTATTATTATTACTTGCACAAGGATGACAACGTGAACATAAGCATTAGCAACTCCAGAAGCGATAAGCTGATATGAAGTGCTGGTGCTCGTGAGGATAGCCCGACAGTGCCACATCAATCAACTTGAGTTCAAGTAGCATTTTATTGCGTCTCTTGATGTACGGAAGAAATTTTATTTAGTGCGGCTAGATCGATTACTATTGATTAGGTGTAGGCGGTTCGTCTGATGTCATCGGGACAATTTTGAGAATGTCCTACTGAGGCGTATGTCTTCTTGTGCATTTACCTTAATTTTTGTATAAGTAAGGCACTGTTGATAACATTGTCGTTTTAGATGTCATATATTGAGCTTTCACTCTGAG
Organism: Rhipicephalus annulatus; assembly: GCA_013436015.1. Lineage (NCBI taxonomy): Eukaryota > Metazoa > Arthropoda > Arachnida > Ixodida > Ixodidae > Rhipicephalus > Rhipicephalus annulatus. The sequence goes on along the minus strand of WOVY01000324.1, from coordinate 427,746 downwards.
GCAAATTGTTATTTGACTTTATAGTCCCTTTAAGGCTTGGCTTACCAGCTATCTAAAACCCAAACTCTTTCTCTGCGAGTAAAACCGTGGGCTCACTCATACATGACGATTCGCCCCGGTTCCTCATTTAAAAGGCCTCACAGATCTCACGATCAATCTTGTTTTTACCTTCGCCAATTACGATCGCTGATTTGAAATCTGGGACGCAGCCGCAGCTTTTGAAATGCAAAGGTAAGTTTCCACAAGTGCCAGGGGGGGGGGGGGGGGGGGAGATAGCGGTGTTCACGCAGCCTGTCATTCAGACATCAGCCTGTCTGGCTGATATAGACACAGTTGCATGACAAGAGAATTAGGTATACTACCGAAACAGCCCATTTCGTGAAGACGTTAGCTTGCTTTCCGCTAATGCTGCTCAAACTATTTTTCTGCATTGCTATGCAATTGCAATCTGAAGAGCTTACACGGTGCAGATCGTAATTGTCAAAATCAGCGATCGTAATTGGCAAGGTAGAAAAAAAAATCGAACGCGAGATCTGTGAGCCCTTTGCAATCAAATAGCGGGGCAAATTCTCATGTGTGAGCAAACCCTCAGTTTTTCTCAAAGAGAAAGAGTTGGCGTTTATAGATAGTCGGTAAGCCAAGCGTTAAATTTTAGCATTGCTTCACACGTTTTATGACATGGCAGTTAGGTGCCCAAGGTTGACATGGCTCAGATGGCACTTTTTTACACATGCTCTATTGTATTATGTGTGGAGGTGTAAGCAATTGTTCAATGAACATTCAGTTGCAAGTCCAGCGCTTGTCCTGTTGTGGTTGTTCTTTGCTGTCATCGTGTGGTTTTGCGATGGTTCCTTTTCCCTATTACTATGAATCAACTCGCACAGAAAGCTACGTTGCTGATCCTCCTGAAACTTCGTCCACAAAGCGGCGAAGCTACAAAACCCCTCCCATCTTTAATAAGCCTGAAAGATGTTCTGCACCACACCCTTACCTACAGCTACTGTCATTACCATTTCTACGGGCACACGATTTTTCCAAAGATTGTATGGCTGGCATTTCGTGCTCAGCACTCTCCAATAACTGTATGAGTTACTTATGTTCAGGCGAAATATGACCAAATTACCAGAGCTTCACGCTATTAAACAACGCAGATTCTGGCTTCGACCAATAAACATGTTCGATTTATCAAGCTATTACTGTACAGTGAATAATGACAATGACTATTGCATTTCTAAGACTGTCCTCATATACCAGAACGGGAAAACAAACTTTCATATAATACAAAACAGTTCAATCAACTCAATGCACTACTTGCACTTTAAGCATCACTGAGAAAAAAGGCAAAAGCAAATATGAATGTTCAAATCAAGAATGGTACAATTTTTTATGATAGAATAAAATGAGAAAGATTTAGACAAATTTCAATGGTTGTTGCTAAGTAAGTGGAACTGCAAAACAAGCAGTTTATTTGTCCATATCAAAAATTTTGTTGACAAGAAAGCACAACACACATGAACACATGCACCAATGTTTGAGAGGGCAAAATGCAAATAAGGTAACATCAGGTTGCAACTACTAAACGCTTACATTCAACAGTGTAAAATCAAAGAGTCACTACCGAGTGTTGCCGTTGCTTAGATACAAACTTCTTCTTTTCAGCACAAGCGCATGTGTAAAAAGGTGCATCAATAAAAGCTTCACATCAACTAGTGATTTACAAAACAGACAATACTTCTTTACACTGATGAAACATAACCATCACAAAGAAATTCATTATATACTTCCTCCTAATTTCGATTTACAGAGCCAAAATCGAATAGTCAATTTCACTTATTTCAATGAAGCCTATTTAATGGAGCAAGCCTCGGACATGGACCACATCCCCACCGCAATCCCATGTTCACAAAATATTAAGCAGCAATGTTATCATGAAATAATTATTTCCAAGAGGACACTGGAGCCATGCCTTTCTGGCAATATCCAAAGCACGAGACTTGTTCATTTCTTCATAAAGGCATAGTCGCATCTGCAAAAGTACACAGACAACCGTTAAAACAAGCATAAACAATGCAGTACACTCAACATTAGCTGGGCTTTATCAAACATTTTTTTGTTATTACTGTAATTGAGTGACCCCTTTTATTACCTTGTTGCTTCCTACTTATTTTTTCAAAAGACAACCTCTATACAGAGGGTACTTGAATTCGAGCACTTGAATTTGGAAGAAAATATAATATGAAATTGAACATTGAGGCAGTGAATTGTAGCAGCATATTAGATACGAAAGAAACAAATGCTTTGTGAACTGAACCAATGAGCTAAGTGTGTGTTCCCTCGTTTTAGTACATAATATGTCGGTAATTTAAATTAAACAGAGGCCTTGTAGCTAAATGAAGATGGGTGCATCAACTATTGATGCCAGGCAATCAAATGTGTAGTTTCTTTTAGACATTGCGGGACGTTTAGAATATGACTTTCCTGAGTCGTAGCAATAATGAAAAACAACACACACGAGACTTGAGCCAGCGAGTAAGTACAACTGCATGTTCTATGCTCTTGAACAACAGTGTCTCCCTCTAACATGACACATATAATGAATTTTCAGTGTCATTACTGCGGTTTCCCAGCTCAATGAAGGAATGATCAGAATGAATCTATAAAAACAAAAGGCAGTGAAAAAATTGGCGGACCGGAAGCTCCGCCTTTGAGAGTTCAACACGACAACGATATTCTGTTTCTAGTGCGTACTTCAAACACTTAGTGTATGAAATCTTTTCAAACTTGCTGTGCACCCGCTAAATGGTCTCAAGTGGGCTGGGTCGCAGCAGCAACAGCCCGATGTTTACTTGTTGCTTGCAATTTCTGATTTCCTCGCCGACTTGGCGAATCTGAACTTCTCGAACGTCACATGCTCTGTCTCTGGTGCACATGGTTCTGCCCAGTCATTCCTGGCTCGGCACGTTGACGTCATAGACTGTCTGCCATGGGCATTCCATATCACTTTAATGGGGGACGACAACTGCGCATCACCCTTCGAGCTACCACAAGTAAATGTTCACGGCAACCCGTTACTTTGTCGTTCGGTGAACTGTGAGTGCAAGAAAACACACACAACAAGCAAAAAGGCACACAGCATGAGCACTCGTGCTCTGTGCCTCGTTGCTTCTTGTGTATTTTCTGCGCTTCCAGTTTGCTGAACGACCATACACAGCATTTTAGAAGATCACGTTGAAAATGCTAGTAAGCTGTAGTGCAGCATTACTTTCTGTGTTTAACAATACATTGAAAATTACCTTCCCACAAATCAAATGCGTCCACAGGCTTGAAAATGTTTGTAGTGACTATACACGGCCTGTCATCCTAAATGTTTCTACCACGGGGGAGGAAGCCCTTGTTTTTAAAAATGCATTTAAACTGAAAGGCTCCAACATGTTTATTACAGAAAATATTTTTGCACATATTAGACACATAGAGATGAAAATTTGAGAAGCTTGACTTTATTTTTGCAACAACGGCTCTGTGGTGACGTTAAGATACGATCATGCGTTCATTGACAATATAAGTTATAATTGAGACGACACCTCAAACACCTTAGCGAAGGTCTCAGATTCAGCACCTGGCTCTCGATTTTGAGTACCCGTATCTTCGAATCCTGCCTCATCCACTGCATGATCTCAATATAGCCTTCATGAAAACATGGCAGTCCTGAAAGTCAATGCTTGCAGTGTTGCTAAAAAACTTTCAGATCTATTGTCTCCTGTCGCAACTAATACCTCTCATATCATTGGCATCACAGAGTCATGGCTTCATTGTAACATTTACGATTTTGAGTTTACTCCACCTCGTTTCATTGCCGTACTTAAGGACAGAACACGAGGCATTAGCGGCGGTGTTGCACAATTTATCCGGTCAGATATCCTGTTCTCAGTGCTGCCCGTGCCTGCTGAAACAGAACCCATCTGATGCAAGGTCTACCTAAAAAATCGGTGTACTGTAGTTAGCATTGTGTATCGCCCACCCAGATCATCCCTTGAAGTTCTTCAAGTTCTTTACACTTTTACGTGCAATGTAATATCGCTTTAACAAGACTTATATGTATGGACAATTTTAACCCTCCTGACATCCATTGGCCTTCTCTGACCCTAACGGGTCATGATGCTGCAATATGCCATGAATTAATAAATATTTCTCTATCCTTCAGGCTTACTCAAGTCTTCTCATGTCCAACTAGGCTCAATTCTATCCCAGACCTAGTTTCCTTAAGTACAGATCTAGTTGACAGCAACTTGTCTTGAAAAATAGTTGAGAGATTCTCGGATGATAAAGTCATCTTGTTAACACTTTGCTATCCCATGTCCAAATCACCTTATACGTTCACCAGCTTCCCCGATTTCACTCGTGCTGACAACACTTCCATAACCGATACTTTAGCTCCCCAGTTTGATACATGTTCTGTGCTTTCTGACAGTCAAGACATACATTTTGTCTTGTTAATTACTTTGAACATCTTATAAAGGCATGTATCTAATGATTTTTGCCAATTAGGACAAATAGAAGCAATGCTGATCTTCCTTAGATTAATTGAATTACTCGTGACCTCTTGCATTTATCTCGTCATGCCTATCGACTTAGGCACTCCCAAAGATCTAATTATCCCATTGCCCTAAACAGGTTTCAGAGTGCCAAGTATCAACTCAACTCAATGATGAAAACAGCGAAAGACTCATTTTATCGTATTCTGCTGCATGATCTGTTAAAGACTAATCCACGCAAACTCTGTTGTTCTGTTTTTTGTCTCATGCTGCATCGCCTCCTTCTTTCGAATTAGATAATGACATAATAACAGACCCACCGGCTATATTTAATGCTTTCAATAATTGTTTCCACTCTGCAATTGTTTCTAACAACAACACCATTCTTTATGAGGTATTCCTCATTTTGAACAAATCAGTGATATTGAAATAACAAATAAACGTATTCTTAGCTTTATCTTAAAACTGAAAGTAAAGAAACGCATCGGCACGGACGAGATGCACAATGCATTCTTAGTTTGCTACTCTATGGCCATCCTAATATTTAACAATCATATCGAATAAATCCTTATTGTCTAGCACTGTTCTCGCTTCATGGAAAATTGCTCCGTCTCTTTAAATTTGGTGATAAGGAGTCTATTAAATTATAGACCAATATCATTTACTTCTCAATCATGTAAAATGTTACAACATAGCACTCAAACAGATTTCGCTTTTCTTGGAATCAAACAGATTACTATCTCACAGACAACATGGTTTTAGACGTGGTTTCAGTACAACAACACAATTAGTTGAATTCACACACGATATTTTGCTTAGCCTTGATCATGGCGACCATGTTGATGGTATATTCATTCTTTGACACAGTTTTACATTCTGAACTTCTTGCTAAACACGTGATATTAAACAATGCTTAATTAGTTAAGTGTCCATCTAGCTTTTTGTCATCTCGCTTTCAGTTTGTTTCTTAAAGGTGAACCAACTCTGCTGTTATTATTGTAACATCGGGTGTGCCACAAGAGTCTGCTCTTGGGCCTTTAGCTTTTGCGTGAACGACTTTCCTGCTCACACCTCCTCTACCGTTCGTTTTTATGTCAATGATTGCACTTTATTATAAATTATTAACACAGACCGTGACCACTACCGCTTGCAGGAGTCATTTGCTGGGTTTTGCAATTGGTACAAAACTTAGCAAACGAATATTAACTCTATGAAACCCATGCTTGCATTTTTTTGTAATAAATCACCCTTTGTTTTTTACTACCCTTTTGATTACAGTCCTGTCAGTAGGGTTTCCGAATGTAAGTATCGCCGTGACTTTTTCAAACATGACATGTCTTGGGCCAAGACATTGACTATTATTGAAACAAAGCATGAAAAAAATCTGCTACCTATGCCGCACTCTGTCCAAATCCCCAAAAGCCACAAACCTCCTCTTATATCAATCGCTAATTAATTCTGTAGTGACTACACATTCTTTATCTAGAACCCGCATAAGCAGTGTAAGATTGAAAGTTTAGAGGCAGTGCAGAAAAAGCAGCAAGGTTCATATTAGATGGGAGGGTAAGATGGTTTGACGAATATGACACACTGGTTAAGACATCAATAATGTCACCCATTGCATACCTCGTTGAACATTTCCCGCCAAATGGTGGCACATACCCACAGGTATGTGGCACAGGTAATTGACACAATATCTACCAAATAATGGCGAGAACCCACTTGGGCAATTTTAATGTGCGAGCATTAGGAAAAAGTTGGCATCGGCAGCCTTGACCGCATGAATGCGAAGAATAAGTGTCAAAGTCCAAGCAGGAAACAAACCCTAGCATTCCGTGGGGTAATCAAGTATTCTACCTCAAAGCCGTGGCAATTCTCGGAACTACTATTCAAATAGACCTTAGCGATCGTGAAACATATATTGTGGTTGCAGGGCTTGCTATTCAATTTTATAAATATTACATTTGTGCTCCTATGCTACAACCACCACGTCGGATTAATGTCAATTGTAGTTAGGTTCCATGCGCTGAAGTTGATTCATGTAGCTATGTCCAGAGCTATCCTCGCTGGCACCAGCGCTCCATATCAGCTCATCACTCCTGCATTTGCTGATAATCATGTTCCCATTAGGATCATTGGGCAAGTGATAACAATAACATGAGGTGTTTAACATTCCAAAACTGTGATATGATTATGAAGACGCCATAGTAGAGGGCTCCGGAAATTACGACCACCTGGAATTCCTTAACGTGCACCTAAATCTGAGCACACAGGCCTACAGCATTTTTGCCTTAATCAAAAATGCAGCCACCGTAGCCGGAGACTCGATCTCGCGACCTGTGGGTCAGCAACTGCGTGCCTTAGCCACTAGACCACCACGACGGTGCTCATTGCGCAAGAGGACACAACTGGTTATGTAAACATCTGCAATTCTTCAACATAGGCCTGTGTGCGCAACATTCACACAAATAGTAAGCGTAATTTCACGACATGTTGATCAATAAAAAATTATAACATGGTCACCTTTCCTCTGCATGCTTTGCATAACGTTGACTTACAAGGAATGTGGGATCTGCCGAATTTCTTATTTGCATGTATATCCATTTTTCGGTAGCGCACAAGATCGCGCACAAGGTCACGCAACAGGACCAGCAGGGTTGCCAAGGATTCAGAGAGTGATTACCAGTGATGTTAATGAGCTTTTCATGCTGAAACAATCCATCAGCACACATATTTCTAAAAGAATTTAGAGTAGTGATGACCAACACCTGCAGGGTTGTAGATGACCCACTGATACCTAAGCTTTATACATGGTCCAACATATGAACTGCTATTTTTGAGGCTGAATGACACAGTGAACTATGAGTGCCATCGTTCAGCGGGCTCAGAATACACGGCGAAGTCTATCACCGTCATCAGGTTTGGCTCTAAGCGCCACATGTGCAGCAACTCGCTGAAAGATTCCCATGGAATCAACTGACACCATTTGTCAGAACTCCCAGAACATTGAGTAAGTTTTCATCCTCCATTTTGGTATATCTGGGCGAATGCTCCATAATTCATGGTGACTCGTGAACTCAGCATTTGCTATTAAAAGCTGGAGAAGTGACATGCATCACTACTTATGAGAGCCATAAATGTGCTAAAGGATTACAGAATCACTATGATTTTGACAACACAACTCAGTCACAAAGAGTAGACTTCTTTGTGACTGACTAGTGCTGTGCACAAAAAATGTTTCCACATCTGCTTGGAATTAAGTGGTCACAATATGAAAGGTGCTCATTAAACTGTTCTTTTTAACAGTGTACTGTACTGTCCAATGGTGCAAAAAGGGGAGGGAGAAGGTTATAATTTTCTTGACCTGGAGCTCTTCTACTGAAAACCTGTAATTCCTAAGCTAACAGTGATAGATTAAACGAAAATGCAGTCAGAGTATGCTGCAGAACACAAATAGGAAAAGCCTATTCAAAAGACTACTTAAATATTGTAACACAGATGCAGGAGTGAAGTTTATGATTTCTGCCAGCATAACAACCAATTTTAGGCATGGATGACATTTTCTAGGACATTTCTAGGCAAACTGTGCCAAAATGAATACTCCTTTTCTAAGGATTAGAAAGAAGAAGTACTTTGAGCCACTCTGCATAAAACTACACTAATGATGATGAATGAATGCTAGAGAAGTGCAATCTGTAGAACATGCAGTAGGATGAATGAAGTTGACAAATGTGAAGTGACATGCAGTACATGAACTAATATCTGGGGTTTCACGTCCCAAAGCCCACGATGTTTGATAGAAATGCATGCTAGCAATGCTGTCGCACAAGATGTGGCAATCACGCGTTCACGTGAGGACCCAAGAGCAGGCATGTGTGCCGCACCGCAAGTTGACCATCAGCAGCACATGATAGCCTACGAGATTATATGCATGACCCTCTGAGGCATTAATACCCCTTCGTGTGCATTGACGTTTAAATTACACATGGCTTTCGTGGCATTTTTTTCTTCCAACCGTTGCTATACTGTGTTTACATGCACCTGCCACGTCATGCAAGCCATATCTTCACATGAGACATCCTGAAAAAGGTGCACTAGACAGAGACGGGACTTGGTCAAGGAGCCAGGCCCGAAGACGTCAACATGCACGACTGTTTGAGGCACGCACGCATGTAAAATCTCCCGTTCGCACGGGAGGCTATCGAACCTTCGCGGTTGTGCAGGCACGATTGTAAGTAGCAATGTATTGCACTAAATCTGATGGCTGGACGAGTTTGTGTGTATCCACATACGTCCCCAACACCACTGCCACTCTTACGACATTCTGAAAAATTTTGAAGGCTCTCAAGTGACAAATTTTTTCTCCGCAAGATTCGAGCAATTAACTGTTTTCAATGCAAGAAATGGGTAAATCCGAGCTGTATTCACAATAACGCATTTCTTTCTAGGCCCCAAAATATAGCAAACTCCATTCCTAAGACACTTGAAAAAAAAAATGAAAAGTAAAAATCCAACAAATATTATTTAGTGCACAAAAAGAATTAAATCAGCACAAAGATGAATTCAAAACAAAAAGGTGCATAAGTGATTCAAATTATAGATTAAAAGTGAATCAGATGTGAACACTTCACCTACAAAGCTTTAACAATGAAAACCAATAGTCATATTCAGGAGAACACTGCGGTTACCTGCGATTGTTAGAAAAAATTACGGTTGTCTTGTTAACAGGATAGCATTTTGGGTATGCAATAGTCAGCATTAGATGAATGAATGCTCTGTAAGCTCTTTCTGCATTCCTTTTTGCGACAGAATAATTTATAACAGGGGTACAACAGCGAAAACAAAATTTGGTGCAATGTTTGGAGTAGCAAGATGTTAATTTTGGAACAGTAAAATCCAAATTCGAAGCAGGTTACGGGAAAAAAACTAAATTTTTATCATGAAAGATCAAATTTGGAGCACTGAAAAAAGAATGCTAACATTTAGAAACAAAATATATGTACAACACATTCAACCCACCTAAATAGTGCTGCAGAGTGAACATGAGAACTGCTTTTTCAATAAAAGTAGTATTCTGAATTACCTCACTGAGCAAACAATGATGAAGTTCATGTTACTATGTGCCACACCTGCTGAATCCTTTGACAGACTCTGCGAATGCAATTGTGGCTCTGCCAAGCTGGCGACCTTAAAATTCGGGAGATTTGTAAAACCAAGGAATAGGGGTGGCAAAAAAAAGAAAAAAAACTGACACGCAATATGTCAATGGCTGCTCCAAATTATTGCCAGTGCCTTTTTTAGGCGTCAGCAATCATACTAGTACTCAATTATGCGGCACATACACACATCTGTATTGAATAAAATGTGCTGTGTCCCATGACTAGCACCAACAGCCCCTTCCAAATCATGTACACTTTTCCTCGGGACACTGGTGTACTGCAGCGGAGGATCCTTATAAACCATCCTGCGCTGGTTAGAACAAGGCCAAGCATATGTCAAAGTGCTAACCCCCCCCCCCCCCCCCCCAACTCACCCGATTGTTTTTTTCTTTCATGATGGAGACAACTTCTCAGTTCGCTTGCAAGGTGCATTCAAGAGATAAAGTAACAACGATGCGCGCCTGTTGGCCCGGCGTTGGATATCTATCACCGCAACGACGCAACTTCAAGCCAGAAAATTGTGTGAAGTGCCACTGCTATGGAAACCAACACAGTGGTTAGCTACAACGACGTTTGCAGCTTGCGACCTCGTTCGCATGCGAAAAACGCAACATACGTTCCTAACATGCCATAACCGCATTTTCCAACTAGGAAATTCATATTTTCCGGGTAGCACTGGTGGCTACAGCAATGCATATTTATTTTTATTTTTTCTCGTGAAGTTCAGTCGTCTCGCCTATAGGTATCTGCTGTGGTCAGCGGACCGATGGGCATGCGTTGTTGTTACTTCATCTTATACTTTAACTGGTCAATCCAGCTCGCGAGTGTCCTCATTTAACGAGTATTTAAGTTACACCGTGGTTTAAGGTTAGGGTCCGCACGCTTAGTTTGATTTCTCGCTGAAATTAGCACACCTGAGATAATTTTGAGGCTGTTCGGGCATTTTAGCGCATGGCGCAATTTCAGCGAATTTCATGGTTTTGGCGGAGCTTGGTGCAACAATGGGGAATTGTATCAAATTGGTGCGATTGGCACAATTGGCGCAGCTGTTGCACCCCTGCTTAAAATGCAGCCCAGACAAAAAATATTCCATAAAAACTCAACCCATGAAATATATGGGATAAAATTTGGTTGGACGAAGCTACCATGAAACTGGCAAAAAAATTTTTTTGAATTCAATGGGGTAAGTTTGACGTCACGGTTCTGGCTGATCACAAGTGGGTAAATATATTTCCTGCTGTCCTTGGGTCACATAGCTTCTGTGAACACAGAAAAAGTGGAGCCATCTTGTGCGAATATGAACACACTGAGACTGTTGCTCCGAGCAAACATGGTTGAGCCCATGCAGTACTGGAAGAAATGATTGTTTAGGTGAATGCAAAGGTGTCTTTTCACGTTTCTCCTGTCCTTCATCACGTCAGTGCACTGCCACAAGGAATGCAGTCTACCTTGTACGGACATGAGCAAATGGCACTGCACACGGGACACCAAATGCAAAGAACCTGCAAAGAAACGAGGAGAACAAGATGGTAATGCAAACCATACGCCACACGCTGCATGTAACAGGACTGGAATACCCAGGCTATCAAGGAGTGTTGCTGCGTACGTAAGCAACGTTCTGGACAACGTTTACCAATAAAAACATGTTGCTGAAGTGCTTGCAGTGCAACAATCGAAAACATGTGTCACCCAAGCTACCATCTTTCAGTGCATAAGTACTATACTTAGTCAATGCAGCTGCCTGCTGCCACTACATAGACATCCGACTTGGATGATATGCAGACACTATAGTTAAACAGTGACAAATAAGACATCTGCTTTGTTACAATAGACTGTAAAGCTTTCAACAAATTATTGGACTTAGTTAATAAAATTATAAGTACAATGCCAAGCAGCAAAAGCTTCATTTTATATTGCTACTTATCAAGTATGTGAAATGGTACTACTGCTAGATAGTATTACTGTTTTTTAATGGCTAGAGTAGCATTGCCATTTTATGTGGTGAAAAGCACATGCACATTTTTATACATAAAACAATGAATTGTTGTTTTGTACACATTAGCATGCTTCAGGCGTTTGACAATAACTTTAAGCAATTTTAGTAAAAGCATGAAGCTATAGTGGTATATCAAAAGTACATTATTCACTACAATGTTTCAGTAGGCAACATGACGACACATGTGTATACATTACGCATTATTGGCTTGCATAACTGGTTATAACAAATACAACGGCTACACATTGAGAGAACATTCAGAAGGCCCCCTTGGCATCTTTAAATATTTGAAACTCTTTCAGTGTCGAACTAAACAATGCCCACACCAGCTTAAGAAGAAATGCCCCGAGACCTAAAATGCAAGTTTTTTTTTTTATTTTCAAAATTACATATTTTTCATTTTTAATAACTTTCTTCGAAAAGTTGAGTTTCTCAACTTTCACGACATAAAAAAAAAACTGGATTATTACTAAAAAAGAAGTAGGTTAAAGTCACTTTCAAATAGTACAAGGTGACTACTGAAACAAAAAAGAGCTCGTTGTCTAGAGCCCCCTGAATATTGTCACCTGGCTGCTTGCCAGTGCGTTTTTGCATAAGGAGTTCACTGAAACCACATGCTCAAAATAACCAAAATTGACAAGCTCTCATGATGGAACAAATCACCTTAAAAAGCATACATTTTCCACATAGATGAGTTTCCACTTACACCTTTAAAATGTGTTTTTCTCAAAATCCATTTTAGGCCAACTTCTTTAATTTGGACATAATATTTTTAGTACTTCTGGTACCGCAATTATAATGACAATTTGCCACCTACATATTCCTCAACATGTGAAGGGTGCAAGACTTTCCTTTAAAACTTGATATCCTCTGTATAATTATTATGAACCAAAAGTAAGCAATTATGATGGTTTGTGTTTATAATCAAAAGTCATCATTGTCAGCCTGACTACGTCCACTGCAGAAGAAAGGCCTCTCCCATGTTCCGCCAGTTAACCCGGTCCTGAGCTTGCTGCTGCCAATTTATACCCGCAAACTTTTTAATCTCATCTGCCCACCTAACCTTCTGTCTCCCCCTAACCCGCTTCCCTTCTCTGGGAATCCAGTTAGTTACCCTTAATGACCAGCAGTTATCCTGTCTACGCGCTACATGCCCGGCCCATGTCCATTTGCTCTTCTTTATTTCAACTATGATATCCTTAACCCCCGTCTGTCCCCTAATCCACTCTGCTCTCTTCTCGTCTCTTAAGGTTACACCGACCATTTTTCTTTTCATTGCTCGCTGCGTCGTCCTCAATTTAAGCTGAACCCTCTTTGTAAGTCTCCAGGTTTCTGCTCCGTAACTAAGTACCAGCAAGATACAGCTGTTATATACCTTCCTCTTGAGGGATAGTGGCAATCTACCTGTCATAATTTTAGAGTGCTTGCCGAATGTGATCCACCCCATTCTTATTCTTCTAGTTACTTCAGTCTCGTGGTTAGGCTCTGCGGTTATTACCTGCCCTAAGTAGACATAGTCTTTTACAACTTCAAGTGCACTATTACCTATCTCTGTCACGAGGCTAGTCAACCCACAAGCTCTTGTGTAGGTTCTTGTGCCTACAAACCGATGAGAAAACCCACATCGGTAAAGAGAACACGAGACCGTTTATGCACACAAGAAAAAAAACTAAATATATTTTCAATAAACTAGATAAAGAGAAAGGAATAAGAGGAAAAACAAACAAAGCACACAAATTCGAGGAGAAGTTAGCCTAATGACCGCGAAATGCTAAGGATGCGTAAGTTCCGCATTAGCAAAAGCGACTGTCACCGTTCGATCGCGGCACTCTTGTAGACGGCGAGGGTTGATGCGATGGGGTGCAGACAAGATAGATCAGAGGTCCAAGCGTTGCTCGTGGTTGAAGGTAGCTCCGGGCGCACCAAGGTCAGTGACCTCTCAGCATTCGCCCTCCGACGCTGGGACGTAGCCCTGGAAACGGGACGAGCCTGGCCAAAGCCAGATGGTGAGAAGCCTGGCCAACGCCAAACGACGAGCAGCCTGGCCAACGCCAGACGACGAGCGGCCTGGCCAACGCCAGACGATAGATGATGCTCGGATGCCCGACCAGGTGGGAGCCCGCAGCAGCCTTGCCTCAGGAACTCGGCCGCCACCCCCGCACCCTGGTAGCCTGCTTGCCTCCGTCGCGTCCCGGCCACGTCTGCCCCGTTCTTCGTTCGGGCTTCTTCCAAACCAGCGTGGGGGCCTCTCATTGGTCCGAACTTCACGCGCCTCGTCTGCCCATCGTCTTTCTCACCGAATACATCGCGAAAGCGCGCGTCCACACCATCGGTCGTCGTCGTCTTCATTTCATTTCATTTATTTATACTGTTAGCCCAGAAGTGGGCCGTTACAGGGTGGAGGTACAAACAATTATTTGCGAAAAAGAAGTACCGTACAGGTCTCGAGATTATTTCTCGGTATTATTGTGAGCAGCAACTCGAAGTTATACATAACAAGAAATGGAACACACATGCAATGCAATACATACGCTCAGAATACCACATGACGCATTTGAGGCGGCACTTTTGCACCACGCTGAAGATTTGAAAGTCAACTACTACAGTCTCATGCAACCAAAAAGTACACACGCACACCACTGTTATTCAGAAAATAAACGTTTTAGATTCTGTTCAAATGATGTATGCGAGGAACAACCAATTATAGACTCTGGCAGCATATTCCAATCTTCAATAGCACGTGGAAAGTAACTAAACTTAAAGCATTGATTGATATGTAGGGTTTAACGTCCCAAAACCACTATATGATTATGAGAGACGCCAAAACTAAACTTAAAGCAATCGTTACGTGGGACTAGGGGTACATGTACATATTATGGCTATGTCTGGAGTGTTCTTGTGTCTTGACCTGGAAGTAATCTGAATAGTTTAGTTTAAAATGATTATGAATTAACTGGAACAGGAATTTCAGACGCTCAATCCTCGTCCTAAGTTCAAAACTATCCAGTCCAGCTTTTTTACAAAGTTCAGTAAGTGAATGATGTCGGCGATATTTATTAAAAATAAATCTCGCACCAAGTCGCTGTATTTTTGCTATTTTATTGCAGTTTGTCTTAGTGTAAGGGTCCCAGACAATTTTAGAATATTCGATAATAGGTCTGACAAGGGTTTTGTAAGCAAGACACTTTATATCAGATGGGGCAGTATAAAGATTACGTCTAAGGCTATACAGTGTCTTGGTAGCCCTGGAACATATTTTATCAATATGAGTGTTCCACCGGAGGTCGGGCGTGAACCATAACCCAAGATATTTATAGTTTTGTACACGCTTAAGGAAGGCATTGCCAATCTGGTAGTTGTAATCTAGAGGTGCTTTCTTTCTAGTTATAGTCATAAAGACTGTTTTTTCTGTGTTCAAACTCATTTGCCATTCTTCGCACCAATCCTTTATTCTTTGAAGATTGTTGTTTAGATTAACTTGGTCATGTTCAGTCTCGATTCTGCTATAAATAACACAATCGTCGGCAAACAACCTTATCGGGACCGTAACCCGGTTTGGTAGGTCATTAACATATAACAAAAATAAAAGGGGACCCAGCACGCTCCCCTGGGGAACTCCGGAAATAACTGCAACTGCTCTAGACTGATTATTTTTTATTTGAACAAACTGCTGACGGCAGCTGAGATAGGATGAAAACCATTTTGTCAAGTTGTTATTTTGAAACGTTTTGTCAATTTTAAACAGGAGCTTTGAGTGCGACACTTTATCAAATGCCTTTGCGAAATCCAAATATACCACATCAGTTTGACCACGCAAATTGATAGTTTTTGAAAGATCATGAACAAATTCGATTAACTGTGTAGTTGTAGATAAGCCTCGGCGGAAGCCATGCTGCTTCGAAAATAATAGGTTGTGCGTATCAAGATAGGACATCAGGTGTTTGTTAATAATGTGCTCGAGTATCTTTGAACATGTACTGATAAGCGAAATAGGTCCTATGCCGGTGCACTCGCGCACATTTTAAACCGAACACTGGTTGCACTCGCGCACTTCACGAAACGCGCACTTCACTTATCACAACATGCCCCTTTTTCGAAAAGCTTTTCCCAACGAAAAAAACTGCCGGATGCGTGTTTCACCACACAGGATACGTTCTTGGAGTTCGCATGAACACACGCACACTGGTATCACTGCAACAAGTCTTAAGGAGCACACTTACAGAAAAAAAAAAAATCCACATATGGTAAACAATGTTCCGATGGTTGGTTGAAATGCTTTGCCTCCCATCTTTAGCAACACCTGAATTCGTATCTATGTCCGTAACCTGCTCATGAAGTCGGCACCTGCGTTTTCAGAACCTTTGATATGTTGAATATGAAAAGTGTACTCATGTAGTACTAGACTCCACCTTAGCAACCTACTGTTCAGGTGTTTTGCCTTCGCTAAGTATTGTAGCAGTTGATGATCTGTCTGTACGATAAACTGTACTCCGTACAAAAAAATATGAAATTTTTCTACCGCCCATACTAGCGCTAAGCATTCTCGTTCGATAGTCGAGTAATTCTGCTCCCGAGGCAACAGCTGGTGGCTGGCATATGACACTGGGTGCAACAGCCCCTCGTGTTCTTGCATGAGGACTGCACCGATGCATGTGTCGGATGCGTCTGTACGGAGTATGAACACACGTTTTGGGTCTAGTGCCTTCACGATCGGCCCAGAAGCAAGGGCTTGCTTCAGCGTTTGAAATGCTCCTTCTGTTTCAGGAGTCCAACAAATCTTGTTTTTCTCCATTTTTCTGGTTAGCTGAGTTAAAGGCTGTGCTTTCTCCGCATAGCGAGTTATTAAATCTCGGTAATACCCAGCTAGTCCCAGAAAAGATCAGAGTTGCTTCTTGGTGTCAGGTAGAGGTGCACTGGCTATCTTCAAAACCGTAGTTTCCACAGGTTGAATAGTCCCGCCTCCTAGACGATGTCCCAAGAAGACTATCGACTCCACAGCAATTTCGCACTTCTGAGGCTTGATGGTTAAGCCAGACTCCCGTACTTTCTGCAACAAGCGTCGCAAGGTGTCTATGTGCTCTTCCCAGGTGTTCGTGGCTATGAGAACGTCATCGATGTAGCGGACTACATTTTCAAGGCCCTGTAGGAGTGTTCTCATTAGACGCGTAAACACCGCAGAAGCTGTCTTTATGCCAAACGGCATGTATATAAATTGGAAATAACCGGATTGCGTTGAGAATGCCGTTACTGGCCTCGATGTCCGGTCAAGTGGGACTTGCCAATACCCCTTTGTGAGATCAAACTTTGAGAAGTATCTCTTTGTGCCCACCTCTGTAAGCATTAGGTCGGTCCTAGGTATGGGTTCAGCGTCGGAAACCAGTATCTCGTTGATGCGACGGCAGTCGACGCATGTGCGATAGGCGTTATCCGGCTTAGTACCAAGGGCGAATTGTAGGGCGAATGGGATCGCTCAATCACACCCAGTCTTAACATGTCCTGAACTTCTTGTTTTACTACTTCCTTCATGGCCAACGGCAAAGTATACTGCGGTGTGTTGATCGGTTCAGAGGTCGTCAATTGAAGTCGGCATTCCAACAGATTTGTCTTTCCCGGTATCTCAGAGAATACATCTTGGTAGGTGGTTAGAATCTTCCGAAGTTCTGTACGTTTGTCTTCTTCTAAGCTACTGCCGATCGAAATCGCTTCTACACCCACAGTCGGCTTAACTGTGCAAGCTGGTAGAGGGGTATCTGTCTCCTCCTCTTTCATAACCACAAAAGATGCTGTTTGTGGAATTGTGTCTGGTTGCCGGTCTTCATATCGTTTTAACATATTAATATGGAAAAGTTTGGCGTCATGCCCCAAGTCCAGCCAATAGTCGTAGTCGCCCTTTTTCCCAATGACCGGAAACGACCCTTTCCATTCCATCAACAACTTATTCCCTGTTGTAGGAAGCAAAATAAGAGCTCGGTCTCCAACTTTCAGCTGGCGGCTCTTGCTCTTCTGATCATAGTGATATTTTTGAGTCGTTTTCGCTCGTATCAGGTTCTCATGGGCTAATTTTAGCGTTCTTTCCAGACGATCCCGGAGATCGAGGACATATCCGTAGGTCGTTTTCACCTCCTCTTCGATCTTTTCTCCAGTCCACAGCTCCTTTAACAAGTTGAGTGGTCC
Organism: Rhipicephalus annulatus; assembly: GCA_013436015.1. NCBI lineage: Eukaryota > Metazoa > Arthropoda > Arachnida > Ixodida > Ixodidae > Rhipicephalus > Rhipicephalus annulatus. The sequence continues at coordinate 409,885 of WOVY01000324.1, read as the reverse complement.
TCGGACGTATCTCCCGTAAATGAGTTCGAAAGGAGAGAACCCCATGCTGGCCTGAGGAACTTCTCGATATGCAAATAGAAGTGGTGCAAGCAATCGATCCCATGATTTTTGGATCCTCTTGGCATAGCTTGCGCAGCATTTGTTTCAAAGTCCCATTAAATCGCTCTACCAAACCATTGCACATGGGATGATAGGGCGTCGAACTCAGATGTTTGATTGCCAACAGATCGTTTACTTCTCTCATCAGGTCCGACGTGAAGCACGAGGCCTGATCGCACAGGATTTGGCGGGGAAATCCAAAACGGGAAAACATTTCGACCAACCCGTCTGTCACAGTCGCGGAGTCAATCGCCGGCAAAGCAATGGCGTCAGGATAGCGCGTAGCGAAATCGACCATGGTCAGTATGTATCTGTTGCCCCTATTTGAGACCGGCTTTAAGGGTCCAATAATGTCCACGGCCACGCGCTCAAAAGGAGTGTCAATCAGGGGCATTTTCCCAAGAGGAGCCTTTCCTACTTTGTACTTTGGATACATTCTTTGGCACATGTCACAGGACCGCATGTATCTTTTAATCTCTTCCAGGACCCCTGGCCAATAGAATGAACCTAACACCCGATCAATCGTTCTTGTTACTTTTTGATGCCCGGACATCAAACTCTCATGGGCCATCTTCAAAACTTGACTTCGCAGCTTGAGAGGAACTACGACCTGCTGTATCAATTTGCCAGAGGATAGTCGGTAATTTCGATACAACAATGACTTCTCCATGACAAAGAAATACTGGGTCGATCCTCTGCCATAAAAAACCTGCCCTACTTTGTCCCTGCAAGCTTCTAGGGTCTTGTCTTCTGCTTGGGCCCTCTCGAGCTCCCTACTGTTCATCTTCAAACTTCTGACGCTAACTGCAGCTGAATCCGGCCGGACACTTGTGCTCTTCATACTACCAAGTGATGCCTTTAAATGATGGTCTTCTTTCTTCTTATACAAGGTCTCGGCTACGGCGTTCGGAGTGAAGTTCCCTTCAGCCAGTTTTTCTTTCCATTTCTTGTCAGGGCCATCAGCAGCACGAGATCCTGGCACATTGCCAACGATGATGTCATATAGCGGGGAGGACATGCATTTCACGATACACGTGCTTGAAAAATATGGCGAAAAAATCTCCACCTTCGCCTCTGGTACCGTGATCCGGCTCCCGTCTGCTAAGAACAAGGCCGTCGTGGTTCCTGTCAGTGCTTCATCTGGCACCAAAGAACGCCGAAACACCATTGTATTGCTTCCTGTATCCCGTAGGACGGAAGCCGCTTGGCCGAATATAATGCCCTGCAGCACTGGCATCGGATGTTTTTCTGACTTTGGCTGCGTATTTACCGCACTGGTCATATTCTCCTCTTGCTTGTCCGCAGGTATATCATTCACTACTTCTGCCTTTTCCTCTGGCGACAAGATACAAGAAGTCCTCTTAGTGACGTTCTGCTTTCTGGTACATACATTAATATCATGCCCCGTTTTGCGACAGTAGTCACAGTATGATCTTGCCCGAGCACGAGATTCTGCTGCCCTGTGACCTGTTTTATCACAGACAAAACATCGAGTGGGAGACTTCCCCGCTGTACTTCGGCATTTTCCTTCGGCGCGGTTCTCCGTTTTGTCGCAAAAAACCAACAAATTTGACAGTCGTTAGGCTTCTAAAAAATTGTCCGCAGCCTCGGCCATTTCATCTAGCTTACGACATTTTTTCTCACGTAGGAAAAGCGCCACGCGGTTATGGCATTGATTGATAAACTGTTCAGCTACCATGAGATCTCGAACAGACGAATATTCTTTTGCTGTCTTGGACATCTCCACCCATCTGTCGAAAAAACTTGCCAACCTGGTTGCATACTGCTTGCCTGTTTCTCCATCCTGAGGTCTGCTATGCCGGAACTTCTCCCGGTAGCCCTCCGCCGTGAAACGAAAACGCTGCAGTAATGCTAGCTTGGCTTTCTCGTAGTCAAGTGCCTCTTCTGGAGACAAGCGACCAAATACTTTGAGAGCTTCTCCGCTCAGACACAGACTCAGTGCCGTGGCCCACTTATCCTTAGGCCATTCCTGACCGGTGGCCACATTCTCAAATCTCTTGAGATAAGCATCAAGGTAATCCCGGTTTTCATTAAATACGGGTATGAAATTGTGCGGGTTAACGTTACACAGTTTTCGCACCTGTCGACCATGGTCCGACGCCGCGGATCCCCTGGCCCCTTCCACCTGAGCAAGTTGAAGACGCAGTTGAATCGTCTTCTGGCATTCGGCCTCAAGTTTTCGTTCCAACTCCGCCTGTTCCATCCTCTCCTTTCTTACCTCTCGCTCAGCTGCCCTTTCTTCGCGAGCTCGTGCCTCACGCTCATCAAGCCATGCCTTCAACTCATTGCCCTCTAGCCCCATGCGTATCGCTAATGCCATTAAATCAGACGTAGTCATTTTCTCTCCTTCTGTAAAAACCTTAATTGCATAAACAATCTCGTCCTGTCGCAGCGGACGCCAATTGTCACGAGGCTAGTCAACCCACAAGCTCTCGTGTAGGTTCTTGTGCCTACAAACCGATGAGAAAACCCACATCGGTAAAGAGAACACGAGACCGTTTATGCACACAAGAAAAACAACTAAATATATTTTCAATAAACTAGATAAAGAGAAAGGAATAAGAGGAAAAACAAACAAAGCACACAAATTCGAGGAGAAGTTAGCCTAATGACCGCGAAATGCTAAGGATGCGTAAGTTCCGCATTAGCAAAAGCGACTGTCACCGTTCGATCGCGGCACTCTTGTAGACGGCGAGGGTTGATGCGATGGGGTGCAGACAAGATAGATCAGAGGTCCAAGCGTTGCTCGTGGTTGAAGGTAGCTCCGGGCGCACCAAGGTCAGTGACCTCTCAGCGTTCGCCCTCCGACGCTGGGACGTAGCCCTGGAAACGGGACGAGCCTGGCCAAAGCCAGATGGTGAGAAGCCTGGCCAACGCCAAACGACGAGCAGCCTGGCCAACGCCAGACGATAGATGATGCTTGGGTGCCCTACCAGGTGGGAGCCCGCAGCAGCCTTGCCTCAGGAACTCGGCCGCCACCCCCGCGCCCTGGTAGCCTGCTTGCCTCTGTCGCGTCCCGGCCACGTCTGCCCCGTTCTTCGTCCGGGCTTCTTCCAAACCAACGTGGGGGCCTCTCATTGGTCCGAACTTCACGCGCCTCGTCTGCCCATCGTCTTTCTCACCGAATACATCGCGAAAGCGCGCGTCCACACCATCGGTCGTCGTCGTCTTCTTTCCTATGCCGGTGCACTCGCGCACATTTTAAACCGAACACTGGTTGCACTCGCGCACTTCACGAAACGCGCACTTCACTTATCACAATCTCGAAGCGCTGCTCCTTTCCGAGGTTGTTGTACATTACTTTCGTTTTCTGCAGATTAATTTTAAGACCCACCTTTCTGCTCTCCTTGTCTAACTCCATAATCATGAGTTGCAATTCGTCCCCTGAGTTACTCAGCAATGCAATGTCATCGGCGAAGCGCAGGTTACTAAGGTACTCTCCATTAACTCTTATCCCTAACTGTTCCCATTCTAGGCTTCTGAAAACCTCCTGTAAGCAAGCGGTAAATAGCATCGGGGAGATTGTGTCCCCCTGCCTTACACCCTTCTTGATTGGTATTCTGTTGCTTTCTTTATGAAGCACTATGGTAGCAGTTGATCCCCTGTAGATTTCTTCCAGAATGTTTATATATACTTCACCTACGCCCTGATTCCGCAGTGTCTGCATGACGGCTGATATTTCTACTGAATCAAACGCCTTCTCGTAGTCTATGAAGGCTATGTATAGTAGTTGGTTATACTCTGAGCATTTAGCTATTACCTGATTGATAGTATGAATGTGGTCAATTGTTGAGTAGCCTGTTCGAAATCCTGCTTGTTCCTTTGGTTGATTGAATTCTAATGTTTTCTTTACTCTGTTAGCAATTACCTTTGTAGATAGCTTGTATACTACAGAGAGCAAGCTGATCAGCTTGCTCTCTGTAGCTTCTGTAGTTCTCTGTAGTTCTCTGCGGCCTGTAATTCTTCAAGTCCTTGTCATCTCCTTTCTTATGTATTAAGATAATGTTAACGTTCTTCAAAGACTCTGGTACCCTTCCCGTCAGGAGACACCTCGTAAACAGGGTGGCTAGTTTTTCTAACACAATCTGTCCTCCATCTTTCAGCAGATCTGATGTTACCTGATCCTCACCAGCAGCTTTGCCTCTTTGCATGCTCTCCAAAGCTTTTCTGACTTCTTCTATCATTACTGGTGGGATGTCATCTGGGTTACTGCTAGTTCTTATAGTATTAAGGTCGTGGTTGTCTCGGCTACTGTACAGATCTCTGTAAAACTCCTCCGCTATTTTAACTATCCTATCCATATTGGTAGTTATTTTGCCTTCTTTGTCCCTTATTGCATACATCCGACTTTTGCCAATCCCAAGTTTCCTCTTCACTGCTTTGACGCTTCCTCCGTTTTTCAGAGCGTGTTCAATTTTCTCCATGTTATACCTTCTTACATCGCATACTTTACGTCTATTAATCAACTTCGAAAGCTCTGCCAGTTCTATTTTGTCTGTTGTACTTGACACTTTCATGATTTGATGCTTCTTAATTAGGTTCTTCGTTTCTTGGGAAAGCTCGCCAGTGTCCTGTCTAACTACCCTGCCTCCAACTTCCACTGCACACTCCGTAATGATACTCGTCAGATTATCATTCATTGTATCTACGCTAAGGTTGGTTTCCTCACTAAGAGCCGAGTACGTGTTCTGCAGCGACACTCTGAATTCCTGTACTTTCCCTCTCAGTGCTAGCTCATTGATTGCCTTCTTGCGTATCAGTTTGATCACTGCATCGTACCTTGCCAACCACTTCCACATCCTGCACGATTCCTGGGTGTGCAGTCATTATAAAGTCTATTTCGTTCTTATTTTCGCCATTAGGGCTCCTCCATGTCCACTTGCGGTTTTCTCGTTTTTGGTAGAAGGTATTCAAAATCCGCAAATTATTGCGTTCTGCAAATTCTACTAGTAGCTCTCCTCTGGCGTTTCTAGCGCCGATGCCATAATCGCCTACTGCCCGGTCTCCAGCCTGCTTCTTCCCTACCTTTGCATTAACGTCGCCCATCACTATAGTATACTGTGTTTTTACCTTACTCATTGCGGATTCCACGTCTTCATAGAAGCTTTCAACTGAAGCGTCATCATGGCTGGATGTAGGCGCGTAAGCCTGTACTACCTTCATCTTGTATCTTTTATTCAGTTTAATTACAATACCTACCACCCTTTCATTAAGGCTATAGTATTCCTCTATGTTGCCAGCAATGTTTCTGTGAATTAGGAACCCCACTCCCAGTTCTCTTCTGTCTGCCAAGCCCCGATAGCAAAGGACGTGCCCATTCTGTAGCACAGTATAGGCCTCATCTGTCCTCCTAACCTCACTGAGCCCTATTATATCCCATTTAACACCCTCTAGCTCCTCGAATAGTACAGCTAGACTTCCCTCACTAGATAAGGTTCTAGCGTTAAACGTTGCCAAGGTCAGGTTCCCATGGCGGCCTGTAGTCCAGAGATTCTTAGCACCCTCTGCTGCGTTGCAGATCTGACCGCCGCCATGGTCAGTTGCTTCGCAGCTGCTGGGGACTGAGGGCCGTGAGTTATTTGACGTATGCATGTGGGAGGTAGTGGCCAGATACTGCACCAGGGTGGCCAATCCTTCTCTGGTGAGGGAGTGCGTGAGGCCGGTGAGGCTGCACCCCAGGCCTCTTAATGCAGTTCCATCAACACGCGGATTTTTTTTTTTTTTTTCCCGGTTGGGAACTGCGCGACACCGGGATTTGAGCCACGGACCTCCTACAAGCGAGGCGGATGCTCTAACCACTACGCCATCACCGCACCCGGATTGTTATGTTCTAAATGTAGGTTTCAGCGGTGTATCAGTCAAGTTTGTGGTTATTTTTATAAAAATGTTTTAATGAAATGAGATTTCTGCTGATTACCCCCTTAATTAAGGGTCTAGAGAGTACGGAGTTGGGCCTCCGATTAGCCTATGGGGTGCTGTTTATTAATATATTAAGCGGACAAAATTTAAATTCGTTTGTGAGGTGATGTTACCAAATTAATCTTTTAGTGATTAGGCTTAATTTTGGATCACGAAATAGTTCCGGTACTATTACTCCTGTCCTGATGAAACCTGAGCGGCGACAGGTCTACAACTAGGGCTTTGCACTGTATGTGTTAGAAGTTTCCCGGTAGGTTATTAGCAAAGTTAAAAGCAATCGTAAGAGAGAAAAAAAAAGCACGCGGTTCAAGACTGATCTGATGGGCGTACCTTTCTCCCGAGCAGTGAGCCACCCTCCTCCTCTGAGCGAGGGGAGACACGGTCGCCACACGTTTATTAGCGGTTCTCGTTATAATGTTTCTAACTCTGTATCTTCCGGTTACCTTATGGTATCAAAATTATTTTTACACGTAAAAAACCGGACTGTTGTGTTCTAAAAGAGGATATTAACTATGTTTCGGTGGCGTTCGTAGCTCCTTTTGAAAATTTGTTTTATTGAAATGAGCTTTTTGCTGATTACCAACTTAATTAAGGGCCTAGAGTGTACGGAATCGGGCCTCCTGGTAGCCTATGGGGTGCAGTTTATTATTATATTAAGCGGACAAAATTTAAATGCGTTTGCGAGGTGATATTACCTATTTAATCTTTTAAGTGATTAGGCTTAATTTGATTGCGGAATAACTCTGGAACTATTAAACCTAGCCTGCTCAAACTTCAGTAGCGTCAGGTCTACCCTAAGGATTTTCAACTTTATAAGTAAGAAGTTTCCCGGTAGAATATTAACGAAGCTACAAGCGATCGTAAAAACATGTGGAGTGTACAGGAGCGGCCGCGTCCGCAGCAACGGGTAAGTGAGCTCTGCACATATCTACCTATAACTTTAGCAATTTTGGTTCTAGGAGGGTCAGAGTGGTGTCCATTTGTTCGTGAAGATACAAGGAGTTCAACCGCTACAAAAACTGCTATTACAAACGAAAGTTTTAAATTTTAGGAGCGGAAAACAGTGTGAATCTGTGAAAACAACAATCAAAAGTAATCAATATTAATTTGATTTTTTAAACTATCACAGCTTTAATAGTGGCCCACTCTTTAAAGAATCTTTCGCACCTATTCCGGCGAAGCATCCGAATCTCTAACCTGTTAGAATGATGTTGCCCGACTTCAGCCTAAAACGGTTCTCTTTAGTGTGTTGAAAAATTGATTGTAGTGCATCCACGTGAAGAAACAAAAAAAAAAGGTCATGTGGTTTATGCCTTGTCAGATGACTGCCAACTGTTGACACTGACACTATTGCAGGTTCAGTTTCATTTAAGACTTGGATACACATGAAGTCTTGAGTGAAATAAGCATGTGCTGTGACTTTAAGAATACATAGTGTTCATGTGATGTCACTTACGCCGTTGTCGCCCTCTCCCGCCATGCCTGGTACCTATGGCAGTTCACGTGCTGCAGCGCGTTTTGTGGGGGGCTCGTTATCTGTTGCTGTAAACAATGTTGAAAGGAAGCATTGTGGTTTTTTTGTTGTCGTACTTGAACGAGCTCATCGAATCAGGAAGGCCTCGTTTGTTCACTCGATACAAGATCAGAAAATCAAGATGTGCGACACGTATACCAGCCACCGTATACACCGGCTGCCCGCCACGACCTACGAGAGCACATTATCTCGCTTTCACTACAAACACCACAAATTGCGTGGCCCAAGAACAAGTGAAAGCCCAAAGTCTCTCGAGCCACACTTTTAAGAGCGGATGAGCGAAGCGCAGCAGCTCTTATCAAAAATGAGTCCTGCAAAGCTAGGCAAGCTTACAAGAGATATAATATTAATATATTGCTGCGGCCCACGCCCCCAAAGCAGCAGCATCCCCCCCCCCCCCCCCCCCGAGTGTTTTAAACAGTGCTGATGTTGAGCCTGTTTGATTGAAATTTGTGGAAACAGCCGAGAAAAACATTATGCGAGGCAGATAGAGACTTCGTGTGGTGCATGCCACGGTAATGCCGGTCATCACTTTTTTTACGCATATGTTTTGACACCTTTTTCACCTTGTATTTCACCTTTTTTTTGTACGCCAATGTACAGTGGAGACCCTGAAAATGATGGAGACCGTGTTAGAAAATAATTGAGCAATTTTTGAAAATCCTGATCCCCAACTCGAACCGATTGGCTATACTTCAATATGAACTAATATTGTTTCGCATCTATTTTCACAGTTTGTTTCAATGCAATACCCGAATTTCCGCAATCACCATCAAGATTTTGAACGCCTCCCTGACACGCTGATTACGCACGCAGTGGTCGCGGACAAGTTTGTATGTACAGTATCTTGGTAAGCTATCTCTGTTTGCAGGTAAGTGCTTGGCTATGGCACTTACCAGGAATGAAGTTATACCTGAAGACACAAACATCACCGAGTTTCTTCAAGTAGTTTTTTTGTTAATCCGCGCAAGCCAAACACGCCGGTACTTTTCGGAAAATCGCAAAGTGCGTTCTCAACTTTAAGTAATCACTTTCGGCGAAGAAACACACCGAAGCTCTGCTCTCTCTTCGGGGACTACTGAATTAACTTGCCTCACTGGCAGCCCTCAAACTTGCATCGTGAGGCAAAACTAAATAAGCACAAGCTTGAGGAGACAACATGGTAGCGGTAGGCGACGGAGTCGGCAGGTGCCCGGGTATGTCGGTGGCTCATTTCGGAAGTGACGAATCGGCGTTGCGTGGTGCACGTGCACACTATGTATACAGAAGGAAAGTCAAAGAACATTGTCTGGGATTTCAAATTGTACTATACAAGAAATTCTTTTATTTCTCCAAAAATTATTTATTCAATCATTTTGAAAAGCTTACAAAAGTTATGCATTAAAACTGAAATGCCTCTTTTTTACAGTGAATGAACAAAAGAATGAGAATTTTAGAGGCTTGTTTTTTTTTAGCCAGTATTAATGAGAATAGGCAATTATTGTCTGTTCTAATTCATATTGTATCTAACAAAAAAAAACAAGCCCTTAAAATTTTCCTCATTTCTTAAATTGAAAGCGAGGGTCTCCTTTTGGCAGATTTTATGCCTTCAGGTACCATGCCTTCAGGATTATTGGTCAGCTGCCAGCTCATAAAAAAGATCATATGCTACAAAGCACTAGGAAGCAGAAAAAGTGTGTTCCGCACCCACCATTATGGCTGCAATTGACGCTAACACTCCCAAGGTTAAATGCACAGATATGCGCGATGACGAGTGCAGGGTGATGGCTGCACTCAAGCTGAATTCGTAGGACATATGACGCTAAATCTGAAAGTTGAAGGTCTGCTTCCTGCTGGCAAAAAATCTTTTTGCCCACTTTACTTTCTCTACATATATATCACAATTACTACAAATTATGTCGTATAATTTACTTGGCCTTATCATTTGTCGATCGACAGTTGAGGCTCCTAAAAGCATGTCAACCAGACATTAGAGCGCAGCATTTGACCTGCAATTTACAATTACATCTGGAGGGCTGCTAGCAATCACTCGCTCTTCTCTCAACAAATAATGCCATGAGCCCGAATCCCTCGACCATTGCATGACTTGAGTATTAGGAGCTAAATAGTTACAACAGCTGCTGCGAGAGGCAACCCATGCACTCGCTTGCAATTTCACTGAATGTAAACCCCATGTTCGAAGAAAAAAAAACAGTTGAGCTTCGCCTGCAAGAATAAAATGCGGTAATGTGATTGGACCCCATCCTCAATTCCTTCCCAACTGTTACCCTGGCTTCACTTCTTGGTGCATGGCTCAACCATGCTGCAAGAAACAAACAACTGTGCACACAAAATTGGCCGTTTCAAACTATCGTCGAATGCATACTGCAAGTACAGCCAAGTGCCCGATACGCCACAATTATTCACTTTGCAAATCAGATAAGTGCACACTACACATTTGTAAGGCAACGTGCGAACCAACGAGGTTTATCCTTATGTTGATACTTTTGCAGCTGTTGATTAAATAAGACTGAATGCTTTTTAATAAGCGGTCTTTGTAAACACCCATTCTTTTTCACTTTTTGAACCTGAGAGCGAACCCCTGATTCTGCCAACTAACATCACACGCGTCAAGAAGACTCCTCCCAATACGTGCTATTCACAGTGTTTTTTCCCCACGAAGTTGCAAGCACGGCTCTGTGGTAGAACGCCTGCTTGCCATGCAGGTAGCCTGGGTTCAATTCTCGATCAAACCAAAGTGTTTTATCACTTCTTTCTTTGCATCCTTCTCTATTTTTCAGTCATGGACAATCCGATATTTGTGCAGCCTGTCTCCAGAAACTGTGGCTTCTTGAAAGAAAACTTCGAAGAGCACCCACTGGCATAAAACGTATATCTTGCAATGCCTGTGTGAGGTCTAAATTGGAGTACACATCAATTGTGTGGGATCTGTATTATCGAAAAGATATTTTGCAACTAGAAAAGGTTCAGTTAAAGCCGTGAAATTTACATTTGGCCTATACAGAAGCCTAGATTCCCCTACATAAATATGATCAATTTTTTCTCGCAAGCAATGGTACCGACACCAGAAATACTGAGAAACAAATTTTTTAATGTTTTTGCATTAAAAGGTGCTCAAGGCCAAAGTGTGCACGTGAAGAAACTTGTAAACTCGGAGTGATTTGTCCCTGCTTAGCTTCAAATAGGTTCATCAGAACGAGAGAAGAAAAAATCATCTTTACAGCATGCTACAAATCCCTGCAACTTTGCTCGTATCTGAAGGATTCTGAAAATGTTTAAAGCATGTAGTGTGCACGTATCCTTAAGGAGTACGGCCACTAGAGTGGGTCCGGTCTTAGCGAGCCGCAGGGACGCATTAACCGTCGCCGTGGCGAGAACACAGTACTGGTCAAAATCGCAACACTTTATTGCCAGCGGCAACACCAAAAATGCAGTACAGAGCCCATTACGAAGATGCGGTGGGAAGGCAAATTGGCTTATCCACGTCCCAGGCAAGAAGTACTACACAGGGTGCCATGAGCACGTATCTGTGATAAAAGTGATTCACGGAGACACCGGGACAAAGGCCCGGTTGCTCAAGCGAGGGCAAAGGCGCTCGCGTTAGCTTCGGAGAGATACGGGTCGGCGCAGTTGACCCCGCACTACGACACCGTACCGCTCTTCGGCCTAGTGTTCGGAAGGGGGGGGACATAAAGTAAGTGTTCGCCACGGGCGCAAGGCACTGTTGGCAAAGTCCGAATGAGCCCCAAAGGGAACCGACAGAAGGAAAAGAAAAACGTGCTTACCCCCATGTCGTCCCCGGAGAAATCTGACCCACTCCCAACGCGCGCGATACCTCTCAGGAGACCTTGCGCGCGGCGCCAGAGTCGACATCTGCTACCGGGTGAACGGAGTTAAACGTCCCTCCTCGCTCTCCCAGCGCGGCAGACAGCGGAGGAGGGGAGCCAGGTCGGGACATGAGAACAGCAGAAAAGGCCCCAAAGCCGGCACAAAAGCGGCGGGCTAGCCTCAATTCGCGCAAGCAGTAGATTCTACAGGCAATAATAAGCTTTTTTGATGAACTAATAAAAGTGCAACAATCCTCTTTGCGTGCCCGCTTTCTGTCACGCCTTTATTAATTCTAGATGGAAGCACAACAACTTGCCCAATGAACTTCTCTGATGCAACGCATTCCTTCAATAAACCTGTACGAAAAATTGCTTGTATTACTGCTGCAGGGCCTTTTCATGATTGGTGAACAAACTACATGAAAATTTGTTAAGTTGCACATTGAAGCAACTCCCAGAGGATCAGTGCTCTGAAGAAACAAATATGTTAAGGTGTCCCAGATAATGTTAGCCAATGTTTTGCTCCCTTATGTTACATTGGTATCTAATGTAAGCCGTGAAAGCACCACATTACATTGAATTTGTGGCCTTTGGGGCATAAGCAAAGCACCTTAACTGCTCCATTATTGAGGCGGACACAATATTATGAAGGACAAGAAATAAAAACAAGGTTTGTTTATAAATCCAGCCCTAAATGAAGACCCTCAGGCACATTACAAACTACCACGGAAGAACTGTTCTCCTTCAGCACGAGCGCGCAATCATTATGGTACAGATGGCTCTGCCATTTGTGGTTATACCTGCATTACGCCAAGCTACGAAAGCATACAACCGCCTATAGCATCCCAGGTCCCTGAAGTGCTCTGCACATACAGGAGAATAAAAACGGCAAGAAGGGCAAAAAATAGCCAAGACTAGATTGTTAATACTGGCTTCCATATTTCTTTAATAAACATTCGAGGGGCACAAAATTACTAACAATATTACTATCTGAGGTTTAACGTCCCAAAACCATGTCACAATTATGAGAGATGCTGTGGCGGAGAGCTCCGAAAATTTTGACAATCTGGTGTTCTTTGACGTGCCCCAACATCGCACCGCACACGTGCCCCCCCCCCCCCCCCCCTTCAGCATTTTGCTTCCACTGAACTGTGACCACCGAGGCCGGGGTCGAACCCACAACCTTCAGGTTAACAGCCCAGCATCCTAACTGCTACCCTACCAAGGCCGACAAAAAATTAATAAGGACAAGAAGAAGTAAGGACAAAATCGGTCTGTAAATCCAGCCTTTTGAAAGGACTTTCAGCACACTGACGACTACTGCAGCAATGGTGCTGAACATCTACAAGAAAAATGCAGTGCGAAAACATGAGTTCCAAGAATGATGTTAGAGAATGTAAAGTAATATACAATGGAAAAGATGGAATAAAGCTGAAGCTAGAAAACAAACATCTTCCTTAGATACAGATAAAGGCAATTCTTTGGTAGCACTTAGGCCCCTCTAGAATAATTGAGTCTTCTCTAAAGAGCAGAACGTAAAGAGATGTAATATCAGACATCGCTAAAGTGCCATTCAGATGAATACAATGTTAAACGAAATCGAGTAGCTGCAGATCAATGGATCATTCTAAGACAACTTTCTTATTCATAGTATTACGATACGTCCACTGTAATTAAGTGCCTCGACCCCTCTAAAAAGAAAAAACAAAAAAGAACAAACAACAAAGCAGTGTCGAGAGCGTGCAACGTGCAAAGGATGGTTTCGCACATTTTATACCTCCCTGCACGAGCTTATGTAAGACGAGCACAAGAAGCAAAAAGAAAAAAACAGGACTGGTTACTGGACAGACTGGGTCAGAAGCTGCGGCAGAGACGATGTGGAGGGCCGGTCAGATGTCAACACCAAAAAGTATCAGCATCTCCATGACTACTATATCGCATCAGCTATTTTAGGCAACTTGGCATATGCTAATGAACAAGGAAAATAACCTCTATGCTATGGCTATGACTGTTGTAAGTGAAAGCAGCGCACACATTATACATTGCTCGCACACTCACTCTTTTGAAATATTTAGACAATGTGGCCAGAGGTCAGCTAAAACCTGTGGCGCTCACTAAAAATACCCCAGAAACATTTTTTCTTCAAAGGCTGCCTCGTGATATGACACACCAAAATTTTTCTCCATTGGACTCCCTCTAACTTGGCTCGCAAAAATTTTTTTTTTCGGCCGGACTCACTCGAACTCTAACTCACCATAACAATACCAAATTGAGCTCATGGTTCGATCTGAGTGTGACTGAGCTGACTTGCGAGTCTTTTAGTGTATGCGAGTCAATGCTCTTTAAAAGCATTACGTCACATAATCGATGTTTTACATGGCAGATTTTCATATTGTACCTTTAAAGAAAAGCTATTTATAATTACAATCCAGTAATGACATTTACATTGAATAGTGTAGTGATGCTGAGGCAGACAGGCTAAAAAACAAGCGTCTTTATTAGGGCAAACTTGTGCCCACGAGTCTAATGACTATGGTGGTCGAGTCCAAGAAGCCGAGTTGCACAGATTCAATTATCTTTCTCTACCTCATAGCCCAAGCGCACGAACGAGTGGTGCATGCCAGCCGGGTTTTGCTGGTGCTCGTGCCACGATGACTGCGGCGGGCTACTTGAACGTGGCCAACCTGTCACAACATTATCCCCCTCCTCAGACGCATCGTCCCGATGCTTGAAATAGTGAAAAGATACATGCACACTCTCACTCGTTTTCCGACGATCTGTCATGATAGGGCTTCATGAGGACTACGTGTACCACTTTCGTGGGATTGTGGCGTCTTGAGCTCAAGTGTCCAGCGGATCTCACTTCATAAGTGACGTGGCTGATACGGTTGAGTACTTCATTAGGCCCAAAGTATGGGCAAAGAAGCTTTTCAGAGAGTCCACGGCAGCGCACTGGGATCCATATCCACACTTTGTCACCGGGATGATAAAGTGCAACACTGCGTCGCTTGTTGTACCGACTAGAATCGACGCACTGTTGGCGGCGTATTCAGTATCTTGCCATTTGTCGTGCTTCTTCGGCTCCTTGCAAGAAGTCATCTAAGTTAGGTGGATAGTTGCTTTCATCCTGTAGTGGTAACATGGCATCCAGTGGGGAGGTCACTCTTCGGCCGGATACTAGTTCGAAAGGGGCAACCTGGGTTGTTTCATGAACGGCTGTATTATATGCGAATGTTACATAGGGTAATATTTCATCCCACTGTTTATGTTCAACATCGACATACATTGATAGCATGTCGGTGAGAGTTCTGTTGAGGCGTTTGGTTAAGCCATTTGACTGAGGATGATACGCTGTTGTTCTTATGTGATCGGTTTTTGTTATGCGCATCAGGCATTGCATAAGGCCTGCAGTAAATGTGGTGCCCCGATCCGTAATAACGACAATGGGCGCACCATGTCTGAGCACTATGTTGTTCACAAAAAACTTGGCGACTTCGCCAGCTGTCGCACTGTACAGAGAGTCAGTCTCAGCATAACGGGTCAGATAGTCTGTGGCTCTGACTATACATTTCTTGCCTGGACACGATGTCGAGAAAGGTCCAAGAAAGTCCATGCCGACTTGTTGGAATGGGGCATCCATTGGGTCTATCGGCTGGAGAAAGCCGCCTGGTTTTACGGGTGGAGTTTTGCGCCGTTGACATTGACGACAAGTTTTCACGTAGCGCTGCCCTGATGCGAGCAACTTAGGCCATTAGTACTTCAGACGAATCATGGCGAATGTTCGGCGCACACCCATGTGTCCAGATGGCTTGTCGTGGCATGCATGCAGAATTTTCTCTCGCGTGACTGTGGGGACTAGTAAAAACGTTTCGCCATTAAGTTTGAAGCTCCTCCTGCAAAGGACACTCCCTCGAACGCAGAATGTGGAGAGCCCTCTGGAGAATATGCGAGGGACTTGAAGGTCGAGACACTGCAGGTGTTGTATAAGCGCCAGCAAATCCGGGTCATCTCGTTGTTGAGCGATTTCGGATGCGTCGACAACGCCTAGAAACTGGAAGTCTTCCTCTTCAGGTACACTTGGATCGACGGGAGAACGTGACAGGCAGTCGGCATCGCTGTGTTTCCTTCCAGATTTGAATACGACAGTAATATCATACTCGTGCAGCCTACGGCTCCATCTTGCTATTCGATCTGAAGGATGCTTAAGATTTGCCAGCCAGCATAGAGCATGGTGGTCACTGACAGCTCTAAACAGCTACTATAAAGGTAGGGTCAAAACTTGTTTATTGCCCAGATGACTGCCAGGCACTCTCTTTCAGTTGCAGAGTAGTTTGCCTCAGCTTTTGAGAACTTGCGATTGGCATAGGCTAACACTTTCTCTTGACCATTTTGCCACTGGACCGGAATGGCGCCGAGGCCTACATTGCTGGCATCGGTATGGACTTCAGTGTCGGCTGTCTCATCAAAATGGGCAAGTATTGGGTGAACCCTGTAGCCGTTCTCTTAATTCGTCAAAAGCTTTCTGTTGTTCGCTTTCCCATGTGAAGGGCACGTCGTCTTTTGTTACTTTCGTAAGAGGTTCCGTAATCTTTGAGAAGTTTTCCACAAATCGGCGCATAAACCCAAAAATTGATGCACTGACTTTTTGTCTCTGGGTGTAAGGAACCTCTGAACAGCGGCTCTCTTTTCAGGATCAGGAAAAACACCGTCAGAACTAATGACATGTCCAAGGAATCGCAGCTCTTCGAACCCGAAGTGGCAATTTTCGGGTTTGATTGTCAAGTTTGCTGACCGGATGGCTTGCAATACTGTGCGTAGTCGCTCTAGATGTTTGTCAAACGTTGCAGAGAATACCACCACGTCATCCCAATACACTAGGTATGACTGCCATTTCAATCCCGTGAGGACAGTGTGCATCATTCGCTGGAATGTCGCTGGTGCGGAACAGAGGACGAATGGAAGCGCTTTGAATTCGTAGAGACCACCTGGTGTTACCAATGCCCTTTTTTCACGGTCCCGCTCATCGACCTCTATTTGCCAATATCCGCTTTTCAGATCTAAGGAGGAGAAAAACTGCGGATCGCAACCAATCTAGTGTATCGTCGATATGTGGCAAGGGGTAGACATCTCGTTTAGTTACACTGTTTAATTTTTGGTAGTCAACACAGAATCTAAGTGTATTGTCTGTCTTCTCAACGAGCACTACTTGGGACGCCCATGGACAACTCAAAGGCTGGATGACATCATCCGAAAGCATCTCCCACACTTGCTTCTTGATAATTTCCCGTTCTTTCTGGGACACTCGACATGGATGCTGGCATATAGGCCTCGTGTCGTCTTGCGTTATAATTCTGTGTTTCGTAATTGACGTGCGCTGGACCTTTGAGGCAATTGCAAAGCAATCAGAGAATTCCTTTACCAAGGCGTAAATCTGTTTCTTATGACTGTCCGGAAGGCTCTGGTTGACGGTCACGGATGTGTCGATGTTGCAGGCCACTAGTCGAGTGGTTGATGTTGTTAAGCTGCAGAGTTCGGTCGCCATACAGAAGCCGTGCCTTGAGTGATGTGTTGAAGTTCATTGGAAAAATTTGTGAGGACATCTGCACGGCCATTCGTCAAGTGAACAAGACCCCAAGTTACACAGACATCTTTGTTCAAAAATAGCCCTACATTAGTATCCGCTATGCCTTCGCGGTTGTACAAAGCGTCATTCTCTATCAGCACCATTATACTGCAGCGTGGTGGCACAGTTACGTCATCACGACAAACGCGTAGAGCAGTTAGGCGTCGTTCCTCAATTCCTCCACAGGTATAGCTCGTTCAGTCGAAAACGACACGCTGGACCTATGCAGGTTAATTACTGTGCCATTAGCTCGTGAAAAATCTATTCCTATAATGAGTTCCCTTGGACATTCTGGTTGCACAATGAAATTGGCAGCGTAAATAAAGCCCCATATTTCAAGTCTTGCAGTGCATCTGCCAAGGGGCCTAATAATGTGATTGCCTGCCATGCGTATCTGCGATCCACTCCACTGTGTTACAACTTTGTTTAGCTTCTTCACTATCTAGTGACTTATCACTGAATAATCAGCACCAGTGTGGACTAAGGCATTCAGCTCCCATCCTTCCATTCTCAACCGCAAATCTGAAGTAACGCTTTCGTTGCTGCACCCATTTACCGGAAATACACTGTCCTCGCCCTCAAACCATACTGGAGGATTTTCGTAACTGATCTTATTAGCGGCCTTACCTCCACAGGTCGCTTGCTTCTGTTTTCCGGGAGTGGACTTAGAGATTGATGACCAGGCTTGAAGGTGCACGTGGGCTGAATGACCGGTAGCACATAGGCGGTGGTGACCGTGATCGATGTTGGCGTAGAGGTGGCGAGTTCTGGCGCGTGGACAAGTACTCCTCAATCTCCGCTGGCCGTTTGCCATTTCAGGGGGACGGTGCACACGACGGGAAGCCTCTTAATCCAGCCTGTCGGTAAGGGCAGAATGACCCGCTTCGCCACAATGAAAACACAGAGGCCTGCGCTTGTGATCACGCCAGACGTCACTTTTCCTGAGCCTATGCTCCACATAGCAATGTGTGCTACGTGCTCCTGGGGGCAGATAGGTAGCCGTTGGTTCACGTGGACGAGGTGCGCTGCATGCTGCAGGCGGGAGAGGAGTCGCCGCCATCACAACTGCTGCACTGCTGTGTACAGTGGGTTCTCGAAGTTGTCGAGGATAGGTCGAACCAGCTGCAGCTCGCGCTCTGGCTCTCGAATGACTTGCCTCAGTTCATCACGAGCATCTGTAACAGATAGTGCAGTCTGCTTAGTTCTTCTCTAGTAACTGATCTAATGAGCTCTCGCAGGGCTTCAACGCCGTTTCGCACTCCTCCAAAAATACCTGTGCAAATGCGCAGTTAAGATTCTGGTTGTACTGCTAAACCCGCTGTTCCAGTGTTTTTTCGATGGCCGTCGCTTCCAAATAAAACTCAGCAACTGTGCTTGGAGGGTTGTGGGCGAGAGCGGCAAACAGCTCTTGCTTCACTCCACGTATTAGATGGCGCACCTTCTTATCCTCAGCCATGTTGTAATCTGCACGTCCTCAATCCGCATGTCCTCAATGTACATGGCAGCACTCCCGTTTGTGAGATGGTTCCTCGATTGAAGAGCAGCTTCGGCCTTTTCTTTCTCGTCTATGTTCGCGAATGTAGCCACCGCTTGTCGTCGAAATACCTCCCAGGGTAGACGACGAGGTTTCATGGTTCTCAAACCATGTCTTTGCTAAGTCTTCCAGGGCGAAGTATACGCGACGGAGCTTCTCTCTTTCGTCCCATCCATTCAAGCTTGCCAATCTCTCGAACAGGTCACACCAATCTTCCTCGTCCTCGTACGAGTCGCCGTGGAATACCGGTGGCTGGTGCGGTTGGCTGATGAACACTTGTGCCGCGGTGTTACCTGGCTAGTCATATCGGTGGCGTCCATTGTTTGAATTCCCCTTGGTGTGAAGTGAAGAGGACTGAACTCAGATGAGTCACCTCGAAGACTGCAACTTGCCCTCTGGTGTACAAAAGTCACTTCCACGGGGTTGACACGTTGGTCTTCGGGGCTACGCTGTCTTGAGCTCGCAGCGCTTCGATACATTACCCAGCGCCTCCACCAGAAATGTAGTAATGCTGAGGCAGACAGGCTAAAAAACAATTGTCTTTATTAGGGCAAACTTGTGCCCACGAAGGTATATAACAGCTGTATCTTGCCGGTACTGAGCTACGAAGCAGAAACCTGGAGACTTACAAAGAGGGTTCTGCTTAAATTGAGGACGACCCAGCGAGCAATGGAAAGAAAATGGTAGGTGTAACCTTAAGAGACAAGAAGAGAGCAGAGTGGATTAGGGAACAAACGGGGGTTAAGGATATCAGAGCTGAAATCAAGAAGAAGAAATGGACATGGGCTGGGCATGTAGCGCGTAGACAGGATAACCGCTGGTCGTTAAGGGTAACTAACTGGATTTCCTGAGAGGGCAAGCGGGTTAGGCGGAGACAGAAGGTTAGGTGTGCAGATGAGATTAAGAAGTTTGCGGGTATAAATTGGCAGCAGCAAGCACAGGACCGGGTTAACTGGCGGAAGATCGGAGAGGCCTTTGTCCTGCAGTGGACGTAGTCAGGCTGATGATGATGATGTGCCCACGAGTCCAATGACTATGGTCCACAAGTTCAAGTACCCGAGCTGCACAGATTCAACTATCTTCCTCTTTCTCGTAGCCCGAGCGCACGAACGCGTAGCGCATGCCAGCCGGGTCTTGCTGGTGCTCGTGCCACGATGATTGCGACGGGCTACTTGAACGTGGCCAACCTGTCGCAGCAATAGGATAACTCGGAGATATTCTTATTAAGATTATCATGTGAAGGAGATTGCGAGAGGGAAGCCAAGACACCTTGGTCATCCGTAACTCACTTTTCTTATCAATGAATATTGAGCTAGAGTATAAATGCTTGTGCGTTGAAGTATGTACGAGTAGACAATTATAAATGCTAGTCAACATAAGACTGATATTACTGATAAACATGGGCACATATCACCAGACAATGGCACTAAAATGTGGAGCTCACACAAACTCACTCATGAATTTTATTTCGTGCTTAAAACTCGCTCGGACTCACTTGGACTCAAGCTCGCCGAGGTATCATTCACCTAGACTCACTCAAACTCAGATGCGCAGCTCAGAGTCTGGCTCAGTCTGAATAAGTTGGCCCATAGAGGGGTTTGCCGACCTATGAATGAGGCCACCAAAATTTTGGAGAGATGCCTAGTTCTGGTAAGCATTTGTTAGAATCAAAGCATGCCAGCATTTAGGTGACTGAACTTGTCTGTGAAGTGCCATTTGCTGCTTGTGAACCACAAAACGAAAATATCTATCTTCACTAAGGTAATTCCAAAGCTATAATTAACAAGGAACTGTCATTATGCCAAATGATAAGCAAGGAGGCTGTCTCAGGTACACTGTTTTTCACCCGGAGTTGCATTAGCAATGCAGACAAACTTCAAGTAAGCATTCAAGTCACTTCAACAACAAATAGGCATTGCAGGTACCAACAAAGTGCAGATATATATGTTTCAGAGTGGCACTGCTACACTTTTTGAGCACGGTCAGAAAATGCTGCCGTCAGCCAAATACTGCAGCACTTTGTGTGGCCTGGCATTCACAATTCATTCTAAAATTTTGCTAATAATCCCTCACTCTTCTTTCTAGAAATGATTCCACATATCCAACACTGCGGCCAATTACTGGGCCACCGCGGGATCCTGCAACGTGCCCGAGCACACAATTGCACTGAAAGTAAGCAACATGTTCAAAGGAAAGGTCAAGATGCGTGCTGATGGAGGGATGCATCTTGATGCCCCCGTGCCATCCTCTTTCTTGGCGTACCTTTCAACACAGTTGTAGTACAAGAGGAGGGAAAAAACGCTTGAAGCAAACAAAAAATCCCCTCCCCGTAACCCCTCTCACGTTTTCCGGATTAAAAAATTCTTTCTACATGTGATTCCCAAAGCAGCATGTGCTAATAATGGGAGTATTTCATCATAACTCAGAAACGTGTTGCAGGACTCCTCTAAACCTTTCGCAGTCATTGACGTACTGCTACGCTATCGTATTTCCTCCTACGTAGTGTCAGAGCCATACCCACATGCTGCACTCTACCGAACTAGAATTAGTATTAGAATAATATGCAGTTTTACAATGCAAAACCACAATGTGAATATGAGGAGTGTCATGGTGCATGAAGCTGCATAGCATTTCGTGCTCCCTTTCTTAACCCTTTTGCCACCTTGCCCGTCTCTGCAGAACTCATCTTCATTACTTGTGTGCATGCGCTTTGAGTTGTCGAATTCGCCCTTGCGCTGCCAACTGCTAGCTTCCCGGATAGCTCAATTGGTAGAGCAACAGACCCGGTAAGGCGTTGGTACCGGGTTTGATCCTGGAACCAGGATGAATTTTTCGGCCACTAAGAAGCTTTTCTTCCTGTGAAATCCATATCAATTTCCTTGTGGCTTGATGCCACAAGCGGGTCTCCACAGAACTTATTTGCATCAAATGTAGCTTTGTGCTTAACCCTGAGTGGTTTGGCTGAATTCAGTGAAGCTTATTTCAATAAAAAGGTAAGAAAAGCATCTATATATGAAAGTAGTCACTTGTGATTAGAAACTAGAGAGTCGTTTCGTGAATGAGCGCTCTGGGCTAACCCACGTATTCCATGGTCCTCAGCCATGTAACCATAAACTAAGGAAGCCATGCTCCACCACACACCGCACCAATAAAGCCAAACCTGACTAGTTGCACATGTGACGTGCTGAGTGCTAAGTCTGAGGAGTTAAAAAATGCGCCAACGCTTGCACAGCAAAAAAGTGTAAAATGGTACGCCGTGTTCGGTAGTAATACGCATGATTAATACATTATAACAATCTACCCGCTGTGCAGAGCACTTAATCTGTTAGTGATCAGAACGACTCGAACAAATGCCACAATGCCTTTGTAAAGAATCGTGGAGGTAAGGCGGACGTAAAGAATTGTCAAAACAGTTTCAGGTGTTCATATGACCTGCACAGGTGGCATTACCTTAGCAGGCAAGCAACAAGTCTACAAAACAGCAAAAAAAAAATTTTTTCACATTAAGCGATCACTCAATGATTGTTTACTCTGCGTCAGCAAATACACACATTAAAATTGCACCATCACTGTTGAAAGTACCAGTACTGATATATGAAAAAAAAAACTTAAACAAACTTTGCTGCTACATCAGCCTTGATAAAAAATCATTGATTTATTAAATCGCGTACTGACTGAACTGTTCGAGGAATGCAAATGGCCCGTGCTTTACTTGCACACGTTAGCACAGTTTTTAATGCAATTTACGGCATATCGTAGCGTTATGACTCTCGGGTTATAGTTATTCTAGGCAAGACTGACAATGAGGTTCACTGGCAATGCATGACTTGGATACTTGTCACAAAGTTAAGACGACCCGCATAAAAATAACCAAGGAGACAAACGCTGCCGTTCAACCGGGATCACGAATACACACAAAAATAATCACATTCCCAGAATAAAGTCTACGAAAGTAGCAAATACTAGATGTAGATCTAAGGCACACGGCGACTCTTGCTGAGGTGTGTCCCTGGTTATTGTGACCTAGTGCCTTCTTAGCTCTACAGTTGGTATTCAAAACACGTTCCACTGTTTCCAAGAGAGACAAGTTAGAGCTTCAAAGACAAATTTTCCTATATCGCAATGACATACTACATTTTCCGCTCACATTTTTCGGGCTCGAAACTATTCAACTACACTCCAAAGAACCGCTGAGTTTGTTAAAGAAAGCAATAAGGGCAAGATGCTGTTTGCCGAAATAGGCAACATACATCAGTTTGCTTGGAATCATGACAAAAAATAATGAAATAGATGCCAGTACATCACCTGCGAATGTCAGCTGCTTGACGGTAATGCATTTACACACATTTAGTCGTGCCTGTGCTGTCCATTGTGTGCGTTTGGCGTTCCGCATTGGTACCGTCGATACCACGAATCCACTCGTCACTGACACCTCAGATGACCCCGTTTTCTAGTATGTTTGGCGAACTGGACAAATCTCCGCAACGTCAAAGACACGTTGGCGCAACAATAACGGCGAACAAAACTTTTCAGACGAGTCTACAGAATGAATGTGGCGCGTCCGTCTACTACAGGCACCACATGGGATGGCAAACACTAAATAAAAAAAAAACGCACTTTGCGCGCCACGGAGGAAGGTCCTTTCTCCGTGTTGCACGCGTCACTGGTAGGTGTTCTGTGGCGCCGTCTCGTGGCAGACTGTTCGCAACACAATGAGGTTCGGCTATGGTGGCTAGAATTGGGAGGTGACGCCAGCGCCCGCATCATGACCTACTACACTCCTGACCTGTTCAGATAGCGGGGTTCCTATGGGAGCGCGTGTCCCCGCTCTCGTTCAACCGCTCACCATTGGTGGCGCTACCTATAACCTGTTCGTCTGTTTCTTTACGGTTGTTTTGTAGGCGCTGGTATAAGAATGCCTGCATTCTGTAGTGAACTGGCGGCATATATGTGACTATTTCTTCCCATACATTGCTGGTTAAGCAAGGTGTTCAGAGCGCTTGAGTATTTATAGCACACTGGTTGACAAACGTGGGAACCCGTAGATTTACACGATGTAGGGCAGCCTATGCGTGGTAGCGTGCATTTTATTGCAAAAAAATTCTGAATGTCTTTTAGTATTATTATTTCTGAATAATTCTAAATTTTGGATCATAAATACGCACTACGAGTGCTTTGTTGGTCAAAATTTGACCACAAAGAGTGAAGATGACGTCAGCGAGCAGGTGCTGACTAGCGCCACGCCGCTCGTAGGTGACGGCCCTAGCGGCAGAAGGTATGAACTAGAACGTGGGCGCTGGAAGAGGTGCTCTCTGGGCAGGTCAGGAGTGTAGTAGGTCATGGCCCGCATATTCGCCGAGCGCGCGCGATCCTCGTTTTCAAGCGCCGCCGCGACGGCCACCACGGCGCTCCTGTCGGCATAGTGATGCGGGCGAAGCGCGCGCTTTGCGCTCTCTCGTCGACTCGCCGCTGGGTTCGCTGGTTCGCCTCTGGAAGCGTGTCTGGGTGTGTGCAGTTTTCCGCGTTGATGTCTCGCTTATGGCAAAATGTATTTAGTTGCTGACATGACAGTGTGAGTGCCGACCTTAGGATGAACTCCAGCACTACGAAAGCGAGGCAACGCCACTGCTTTGCTCCTGGCTGCACGAGCGGCTATGTGTCATCGAGGGAGCAAGGTCAGCGTGCTTCTCTTTTCTCTGTTCCCAAAGACCCTGCCCTCTTCGAAGCCTGGCAACGAGCCGTACCCCGTGCCGACAAGTCGTTGGACGTGAAGTCGGCGCTATGTGAGCTTCATTTCGACGAGCAGTTTATTGAGCGTTTTTACACGCATGTGATAAACGGCGAAACTGTTCAGATTCCCCGAGGGAAACCGGTGCTGAAATCTGACGCGGTGCCAACCATATTCCCAAATGTTCCTGCGTATCTTTCAAAGAAAGTGCCGAAGAAAAGGACGTCAAGAACATCCACTTGCGGCCTACCATCGAAAATTCGGCGTCAGGAACCAAGCACGTCTGCACCAGGCAGGAACCAAGCACAAGAAAGCTTACACTTGTTGGCTGCCCTGACCACAGTATGTCCCTCACAAACAAAATTATCAAGTTTTATGTTCTTACTAGGCTCCACTTTCATGTCAAAGCCCAGAACAGCAAACGAAACGCTAAGCAGGAAAGAATGAAATTGCTGAAGCTTAGACGCGTGCTCTGAGTTTGATATTGTAACTTTAAGCTCTATTGATTTTTTTTTTTGCCGAGTGGAAAGTGATTGTATGCCTCTTATTACTTAGTGCCAAGCGATGCGCTGTCTGTGTGCAATGTTTTTAACTACTCCCGAGCGTATGTAAATGTGCGTATTTTTTCATTTTATTTTATTTTACCCTGTATTCCATGATGTGCAATAGATCTTCCTAATAATATGATGTGCAATAAATATTTGTTTTATTTTCCTCGCCCAGAACTTTGGTAATATTTTTTTTAAAAAAACGCCGTCGCCTTGCACTCCAAAACACCGCAGGGATATGCGAACGAAAGCTTTAATTTGCGCAGATTCAACGTCACAGAAGTCTTGCAGCGGCAGCCAATTTCTTTTAATGCTTGAAATGGCGTTCTATCAGCCATCGTCACAGTGAGTTATCTGAATCGCCAATTTATCTGAATCATGCTTCAGCAACAGCATCTTTGAAAGGTCCGCGCGCTCAAGGCGCGCGCGCGTAACTAGCATCACCATTCCGCCGACAGCGCCACCGCCGCGCTGCTCGAAACGAAGGAGCGGCTCCGAGCTCCCGTTGGCGTCACCTCCCAATTCTAGCCACCATAGTTCGGCTTCAAATTCAAGTTAGAGGCACGCAATTTTCTGGTGCATTTTTTTTTTCAAAAACCAATAAACCTCTTTATTTGACGTATACGACAAGCTACTGGTAGTATACGTTATGCGACAAAATTGCTTGCTATGAAATAAATGTCCATTTCTTTGAAAATTTATATTTTTCGTTTTGAGCACTGAACGTTCCGCGAAGAGTGCTCACGTAATTCTGCCTGAACTAAGCACGCATTCTGATGAGCGCTATGCGTCTATAGTGGAGCATGTTAATAAAAAAAAAACACTGCTTCGAACTGATTTGCCAGGTTTGGCTTCGTTTTCGTAAGCGTTGTTGGCTTCCGTACGTTTGCGAAAGTTGCCGCTAATTACTCATTGCGTTTAATGCGAATTTCTGACCCATTATTTTCTCGCTCAGCTCGAAAGTGATATACATAGAGTTTCCTAAATATACAGCAAACTCTACGGCGCCACGAGTCTTCCAGCGTGCTCGACGTTGCTGGTTTCAATTTCACCTCGATTGGGGCCATGAACCTCGGCGATTATCTTCTCGAATAAAGTGCGTTTTCCGAGATTGTTAAAATGTGGGTGTATCAAAATATGGCGTCCTACAAGCTTTTCAATACAGATAACGACAAGTAATCAAAGTTATAAAAGAGTTTTTGTTTATAGCTCAATAGAACATAGACTTAGGCGCGCCAAAGTTTTTCCGCCTCGGCGTAATTCATTTGCGAGGAGAACAGCGACATCACTGTCATAGACGTTTTAAGAAATCATCTGTATTGTCTACAACAAAGTAAACAAACAGCTACTGTTTGTGTGCATGCGCGTGTGGCAATGGTCGAACTTCATTCAAGCTGAACCCGATGGGACAACAAAACCTTCATAAAGTTGTTCTTATTGAACGTTGTCAGCTGGTAGACAGCGCATCCTGAAAACATATTAGTAAAGGAGCTTTCATGAATGTTTCATCGTCCCGTCCATGCATATATATATATATATATATATATATATATATATATATATATATATATATATATATATATATATATATATATATATATATATATATATATATATATATAGATGAAATAGATGATCAGAGTTTCTTCCGGCTACCGTAATAAAAGTTATAAACTTCGAGAATAGTGCAGTATAGGAAACAAAACAATAAAATATTTATTTAATCCTAACAGTTTCGGCAGGTGGACCAGCCTTCTTCGGAGGATGTAAGTGAAATGATACAAGTTCCCGTAGCAGAGGGTAACCCTCACAGTTTAAAGACCCTCCAAAAAAAAGAGAGAGAGAGAGAGAGAGAAAGACAAGCGGGCGAACGAGGTAGCAACAGCTAGAACACAAGAAGAAGGAGAAGAACTAGAAAGGAGCGACGGAGAGCCGCCGGAAACGAGCGGGTAATTCTGGCATTGTTACTGGGTATAGGTAAGACGCGCCGCCAGCAGAGGGGACCAAGAAAAACGGAAAAATGTGAAACATGTTGCCGCTTACTCGCATCCCACACATGGATCGAGTTTAAGTTCACCTGGTTCGGCGGCTGGCCCGTGGCATCGGGCCACACACACACACACACAAGAAGCATACGACCCGCTCCAGCTTTCGGAATATAATGGCCACGTTGGAAAGCTAATGTGCCCTCTCCCCCTCCCTCCACCTGCCCACTCTTGCAGAAAAATGTACAACCAGTCATACTGAAAATAAATAAATGGGTATTCTTGTAAAGGATGAAAATATGTAAAAATAAATAATACTAAAAAAGTACTCAGAAATGAAAATAAAGTAATACCAAAGTAATACCAGTGTACAAATCTGGTGATCGGAATCTTCCGGACAGCTACAGACCAATATCTGTTCTGAGTAGTATTAACACTACGCTTGAAAAACTAATTTCGTCGCAATTAAGGCGCTTCCTGGGTGAACAGAATGTACTTTGTCCCCAGCAACACGGCTTTGTTGCAAACAGGTCCACTTCAACTGCTGTTTCGATGCTTACGCAATATATTAATTCCGCGCTACATGAAAACAACATAGCAATAGCAGTATTTTTAGACATACGAAAGGCATTTGATGCTATTAGTCATTCCATTTTACTGGAAAAAATGCATTCTTATGGGATAAAAGGTAACTCGCTTGATTTTTTTTCTAGTTATCTATCGGCACGCAAACAAAAGGTAGTCATTGGTGACATCAAATCATCCTACGGTTATATTAAATGCGGGGTGCCACAGGGTTCAGTTTTGGGCCCTATATTGTTCTCTCTTTATATTAATGATGTCCCGCGATCCCTACAGAGGTCAAGGGCACTGATGTACGCGGACGACACTGTTTTAGTTTTCACAGGACACTCCTTAGCAGATTTACAAAATGACGCGATGACCGATTTATCGAACATTTCGGAATGGTTTGCCAGGAATCAGCTGACTGTTAACTGTACTAAAACAAAGTATATGGTGTTTCACTCTCGTAGGAAACATATTGACGCTGAATATCTTAATTTAACAATAAACAACACTCCTATTCAACAAGTTCCTTGTTTTAAATATTTAGGCGTCACTTTTGATGAACACTTACACTGGCATGAGCAAGTACAAAGTGTGTGCGCAAAGCTAGCCTATGGCTGCTATTCTCTAATAAAAGCTCGCCAATATTTTCCACAAGCTATACTCCGCACACTCTACTTTTCATTGTGTCATTGTCACATAGGTTACTGTCTGGAATCGTGGGGTGTGACGTACAACAGTTATCTAAAAACTCTTGAACGACTTCAAAAGCGTACACTGAAAATCATAAGCCAAGGTGAATCAGTAAGTAATGTTTTCCAATCACAACGCATTCTCTCGGTTCCTATGTTGCGTGACTACAAAATTGCTGTTTCAGTAAATAACATAATTAATAGAAATTCACCTTTGCCTGCTGATCTTTTTTCAATTCCTAAACGCAATACGCGACATGCTTCGAATGGTAATTTCAATCTGCCCAAATGTTTTAATGTTTACGGAGAAAGACTGATACAGTTTAGTGGAACAAAAATATGGAACACGGTCCCCCTAGAGATTAAAACGGCACGTAATTTCAGCATGGCATGTAAATCATTTTTTCTGTGGAGTCAAGACATGTAGGCATGTGTGTGTGCTTCGATTTTCATTGTATTTTTTTAATAAGTGCCTATGTATAGAAACTAGCTGCAAGCTAATAAGTATGCATATCTGCAAGAAAAAATGTATTACTGTGTTATCTGTATCACATGATTGTTTTTTTTATGTTGTTACCTCAGAGCTGACCTGAACACTTTTTTCTGTTGCACATTGTATTGGACCGTCCACTAGCCACTTTAGGCTATCGGTCCAAATAATCCCTGTAATTACATATATCTATTTATGAAAATAAAGCTTCATTGATTGATTGATTAAAAAAAAAAAGTCTAATAATACTAACACAATCCGTTTCGTTCACGTAGCATCGAATTCGTTTAGTTTCGCTATATTGACCAACTTGCGTGTGCGACTTCACGTATGTATAAATAAATTAATTGAATCATTCAATTTCTGTGTTTCACGAAACGTCGCGGAGACACGTCAGTCGCCCAGGGCTCTCGTTGATTCCGTGGGTAAGTGATCTGAATTTCTTTATAAAGTATGACTCCCGCTGTTTGCGCTCCCGTGTGTTCTGGAAGCCGGATTGTAGGAGTATGACACTTACGCGTTCGAAAGAGTGACCAGGAAGATTGAAAATATCAATTCATCTGGTCAATATCAATCTTCCTGGTCACTCTTTCGAACGCACTATTACCTATCTCGAAGCGCTGCTCCGTCATATAGTCATCTATATAACTACATCTATACAACTCCTTCGCCAACTCAAACTGGCAAAATCCTCAATTGGTGTCAAATTGGAAAAATATTGAGCTCTGACAACTTGCGCAAGCCTATGCGCACTCACAGGCAGAGGCCTCAACTCTCGCTCTACATACTTGTTTATAGTTCGGTCAGAGCCACGCATATAAGCACACCTTTATTTGTCATGTGTTAGGTTCTTGATCTTAAATACTGCCACTGAGAAATTGTTTCAGTGATAGAATAAACCAAATCGCGCGGTGCAAAAATAATCCTTTGTTATTATGAATTAGAAAAATAAATGAAAGAAGAAAGTTGCAGACAAGAAGGAAAAGAAAAACAGCGACTGCACAAACAGACTGTCCAAGAGTCCAGATAAATTAGGCTAAGCGAGTTAGCGTCCGGATAACTAAGTTTGGTAGAAGTCATGATGTCATGCTGCGATAAAGGGTCGGTGATGTCAGGGTCGATGGATCGGCAAAGACCTTGAGGAGGGCAGGCGTTTGTAGGAGACACGGTCACGGAGTCACTCGCCCAAGTGCACACTGGAAACCACTGCCACAGCAACGTGGCACAACAGGTGTTGTCCTTGCGGAATGACGATGTTCTCACCAGGTTTTCAGGCTCAGGTTCGGAACCCCAACAGCCTTGACACTGCCCCAAGCAGCTCAGCACGCATGTCTTCCCTCGGAATTTCCAAGAACAAGCCCCTTGATCTTCCTCTTTCTCCTTGCCTTGCCATGTCTGACAAATTTACTTCACCTGATCTTTTTTTTTTTTCCTATTCCGATGAACTTCATGTGGTTTTGCTTTCAAGTGTTTCACTGACCTAGGAAACAGATCACTCTTGTCCAACAGTTGTGTCAATAATGTCCACTACTCATTAAATCATTAGGCTTCTGGGCAATGGCTAACCTCCCTGTCCTTCCTCATTTATTCCTCCTCCTCCTTCCTTCTGGGCAATGACCATTCTAGAACACCGCTGTGTGGGCTCCTCAATTGCCTTAAAGGCTCTAGGCTTCACTATCTGTTTTATTTTTACCTTGGCTTTCAACATCACCGGTATAAGAAACATTCTAGGAGTGGTCAACGCTACCGGTGACATCTT
This sequence comes from Rhipicephalus annulatus, assembly GCA_013436015.1. Lineage (NCBI taxonomy): Eukaryota > Metazoa > Arthropoda > Arachnida > Ixodida > Ixodidae > Rhipicephalus > Rhipicephalus annulatus. Next base: position 379,559 of record WOVY01000324.1, on the reverse strand, counting down.
TCCTAAGCTTGATCTTGTATTCGAGCTTGATTTTACCAAGACCAAAAAAGAGTTCCGGAAACTCACCCTCAGGGTAGACATCTTCGTTTTTTTGACTGAGGACTTGATCAAGGCGTTTTACAATGCCTAGTTTTTGCTAGTTGCCCTTGACAGGAGATGCGTTCATGACGAAAAAGTCAAGGTTCTAGTTAAACTATAAGTAAGTAAAAATCATCTTCAAGGAGTACCAGGTGGCTATAAAGACATAAAAACAGCTCATTGTCTCGAGTACCCAGGTAACCAAATTATTAGACATCGCATTTTGCATGAGGAGTTTACAAAAGCCCCACACTCGAAACAGACACAATTCTCAAGATCTCATAATGAAAAAAAAAATCATTTTAGAAAGCACCTTTTAACCTAAAGGATCAACTTTGACTTTTACATTTAAAATGCGTTTTCCTCAAGATGATGGTTTGGGAAACTTCTTGAGATTGGATTTTTTTTTATACTTTTGAGGGCCAGATTATGAAAAAAAAATTTCCCACCTCCCTAACATGTCAAGAAACAAATTCTTTTCTTTAAAGCATATAATTTACATAGTTGTGTCCGACTTAAAGAAAAAAATTAGTATGAACTGAACTATTTGTGTCTTCTCACATTACTACAACTTTTCTTGCTCTTCTGAATGTTCTATGCAAACTTTCTTGATACTTGTTTGCATTCTACAACTATTGTAGAGTAATATGAGCCGTTAATGGCTCATAATTAAAAAGCTTAGTGGCAGGAAAAGTTTGTTCAGAGATTGTAATATCTTAAACATATTCATAGTACAAAACAAAGCTATGCAAATTGTTATAAAGTGGTTACATATTTGAACTACTATTATGCCATGTAATATGATGTTGTAACATGTTACGGGTACCGGGGCCCCTGTCAGGCGTTGCTCGCCTTTAGCTCCTGTACCTTTCTTGAAGTTGTCAAGATCAAATAAATATTATTATTATTATTATTATTAAATCAGCATAAAAAGTTATGTAAAGAGCAAAAATTTTATTGGACTGTTCTACAGATTAAAAAAAAACCTCAAGTTGAATCTCCCCTTGAAAGAAAGTGCCAATAGAAAACTCACTTTTTATGTCAACGTTCTTGTATGATAACGGCACACGTGGTTTACAAGGTGGTCTCTTTGCGAAAAGGATGCATCGCACAGACCACAGGAGAATGGACGCTCTCCCGTGTGGGTGCGTATGTGCCTAAAGAGGTTCGCCTTCCTTGAAAACGACACACTGCAGTGGTCACAGGAAAACGGACGTTCCCCAGTGTGTGTGAGCATGTGACCAATGAGGGTACCTTGCTGTGAGAACGACGCACTGCATTGGTCAAAGGAAAAGGGACGCTCTTCTGTGTGCGTGCGAAGGTGCCTTGTGAGGTCAATGTCCCGAAAAAATGCAGCTGCGCACAGGTGGCACCGAAAAAGGCGCTCGCCCGTGTGTCGACAAAGGTGTTTTTTCATGCTGGTCTTTTTCCTGGTCACATAGCTCCACAGACGACACGAATGCAGTCTGCCATGTATGGACACGAGTGAATGGTACACCTCACGGGACGCCGAAGACAAGGAATCTGCAAAACAACAGAGATAAGGGGAAGGCAATGAAGACCTTACACCCATTGCCTGCAACTACACAAGAGCACTAGACAATGAAGAAAGATTACTTGTAGATGAAATACACAATCACCTTGGCATAAGCAAGCGACATGTTACTGGAACAATAAACATGCTATGCCGACATGGTTACAAACAGTTTCTCTCTCTGTTTGTAAATACTATGTCTCAACACATAAAAACCCCTCCAGTGAATGTGCACGAATAGAATATCAATGTAATTCTGGTACTATACCTAAATTACAAAGTTTATTCATAATGTCTAATAGATTAGGCCTAGTGAAACATTCATCGCACTTTTTTTTTCCATAAATTTATCTATAAAATACTGCACAGCAACTGAAGAACTTCATAATTGAACGCATGCAGCATAAAAAATAAAATATGAGTGTAGAAGATTAATAGAAAACATACTCTAAAGATACATAAAAAAATGGAAACAAATCATTCGGAAAGGATAGAAATGATATCACAGCTTGGTAGTTAGAAATGCTGGCACATTTATGAGAAATGCCCAAAAATACATTCTGCATACTCGCACTGTTCACACATTTCCCATTATTATCTCCAAGCTAATACTTCAGAGACCGCATAATGATTGAATACAACACAAGTAAGCTATGCAATGTTTCAGACATGTGCACTCACTCGAAGAGACATATGAGCACAAATTCTGTATTATCGTGTAACTGTGTAAAGATCTTGTTAGCTCGGATTTTACATGACTGGACAAAACATCTGTATTGACCAATTGTTAAACATACCATGAAGAAAAACCCTAATACTTCTAACATAAACACATTTCATGTGTTTATATAAATGTTTTTATGAATATGTAAATCTTCTACTTATTTCACAAAAGATAAGAGAAAAAGTCACAAGTTTTGTAATCCTGCAACTTTGTTCACAATGCAGCCAAGCTACGAGACCCCCATTTTTAACTCTTTCGTTACCGCACAAAAATGGTTGTTTTTCATATGTCTCAGGAAGATCGCTTTTGCCAGTTTGAAAAGTACTCCAGCATACCAAGCTTTGCACAATGAAATGCTCTTTCCAAAAAATATATGTTGTAGAGTAACAAAAATATTTTTGAATGAATCAAAATGTGAAAAGAGTGGAATTTATGGTTGCCCGACAGTACGTAAACAGTGCAATAAAAAAACACTATAGTAAATGCAAAAATTTTTAAGACAAAGAAAATCTAGTATATACATTTTGTAGATAAATGACCCAGGAATAGTGTAAAAAATAATGAATGTTGTACAAAATGTTCCTCTTCACATAGATGAAGAAAATCAGAACCGAGGTGCTGCTCCATTGCTTATGTCGTGCAGTGAAGCATTGCATAGTGTTTCGTGAGACACAAGTGTACTCACACTCTTTTCTGAGTAAATTTTTGTTGTCTTGTGATAAGAGTCTTCAGGTGTTCTAATATAGATGGCTACCCGTGGTGTGAATAATTCCTCTAACACTGAAGTGTCGAATGAACTTCTCCATTTCATTTAGTGTCCCCTGTTTTCATGGTCCACCTCACTCTGCATAGGTTGGCGTTCCCATATATGCATCCAAGCATATTTTTTTTTCTTCATTTTTGCACATATTGTATTAAAAAAAAGGACATTATCGCGTTCAGTTCTAAAAGGTTTCGCACTCCTCTGTAGTCAGACTCAAGATGTGCTCCGAGAGTCTTCTTGTAGTTAGAAGAAGCTCTGCAGTTAGCACCAGCACCCCGCGCTTCAGTGAAGTGTGGAGCACGCACGTAACCAGAGTAGCTATAAGATTGTGCACAAAGGTCAGAAGCTATACGCAGTTGTGGTGGAGGAGGCAACTTGAGGATGTATACAAAAGAAACCCATGAACAGCTGCGGATGTCTCGGGCACGACATCATCGCCAGAAAACTCGAAGCTGAGGTGCTGTCAGCTATGAACTCTAAGCTCGTCCTCACTCAATTAAGGTGGGGTAACAAGAGAGTTTTGACGAGTGCATGAGTTCTGCAGTCCTGGTGCGCACCCATGTGCGCATGACGACGGCGTCATGGGAGCGACTATCGACACTAGATGCAACCCTGTAGTGTGTTTGATATAACAAAGCAAGCAAAACTAAAGTTGCTGTAAACGGTCATAGAAGGCCACTTCGACACTTTAACACGCAGCGGACCTTCGGAAATATTTTTTGTAAAACAAGTTTTCTCGGACTCCTAGAAAGAGCTCTCTATTGAATGTCTGGCATATTATTATGGCAATTATTACTGTTCAATATTGTCAAATTGCAAAGCTGACACTTTCATTTTATATCTGGCTTTAAAGGTTCTTTTCATGACAGAACTTCGATATTACTGCACCATATTTACGAGCGGCATGCACTTCTGTCAAGTTTGCCAGCCTAATGTACTTTTTAATTGATACACACACATTGGCTTGGGCAAAGATCGGTCAAAAACCACAATGTTGCCAAAACGGGCAAATTGAAATTGATTATGAATGTTGAGTGCCTGAACTAACTACTAGAAAGTGCTGGGTGCAGGAGAAACAAATTTAACATGCCAAAATAGATTATCCAAAGGCATCGATCACCGGTGATCAATTTGGATAGGCATGGTAACGAAAGTGTTAATAGGCCTGGAAGGTGTTCTGCACTAAACTTTTACCTACAGCCACTGCCATTACCTGCACTACGTGCACAGTTTTTTTCGCAGGCAAAATGGCCGGCCTTTCGTGCTCAGCACTCCCCAATCACCGCACGAATTAACTGGGTTGAGGCCAATTATGACAGAATTAACAAGATCTTCATGCAATGCAATGACACAGATTCTGGCCTCAACCAACAAACATGTTCGAATAAGCAAGCGTTTACTCCACACTGAATGAAGACAATGACTAGTACACTTATAAGACTGTCCTCATTCACCAAAACAGCTTTGCATATATTACAAAACAGTGCAATCAACGCAATGCAGTACTTGCATTTTAAGCATCACTGAGAGAAAGGAAAAAAATACGAATTATCAAATCACGAATGGTGCAATGTTTGATAATAAAAGAGAATGAGAAAAATTTAAGCGAGTTTAAATGGTTGTTGCTCAGTAAGTGGAACTGCAAAACAAAAAGTTTATTTGTTTATATCAAACATTTTGTTGACTAGAACACGCAATACACACACGCACAAAAGTTTTAGAGGGAAAAATGTATAATGAAGTAACTACAGGTTGCTGATATACGCTTACATTCTGCAGTGTAAAATCAAAATGAGACTACGAAGTGTTGCCCTTACTTAGATGCAAATTTGTGTCTTGGCACATGTGGATGTGTAAAGAAGTGCATAAATAAATAGCTAACATCCACCAGTGCTTTGTAAGACAGGCAATACCGCTTTATGCTCACAATACATAAATATTGAAAAGAAATTCTATTCCTACACGCACTACCTCACCCTCGCAACTTGTTTCTTAAAGCAGGTGTCAGCACGAAGGGTCAGGCCGATCTGTATTTCAAGCGTATCTGCTATACAAGCTGTCATGTCCGCTCGCCCAGCCAAAAGCACACAAATCAAGTGAAACCGGATGATTGCACCCAATAGTCATGCGAGACACGACAGGACAGGCATGCTTCTGGATATCAAAGCAATTCACGGCCGATTTTTCTTGTAATGTGACCAATCGAGAGCTTATGTGAACATGTCATGTCAACAAACCGCTGGCGTGAAAAATTGCACTTAAAAGATAAGAAATTCGTAGCTTAATTGCTTTACAAGCTTCTAAAGTTCTTTCTGTGCAGAATAAAACTTCCCGAATGTTCACTTTGCTGGCTGCTGAAATACACAATGAATGAAAAAAGGAGATTCCTAAGGGCTCGATTGTCTTTCATTGTTAGGCTTGAGATTATTTAGTACAGCCCAGAAAATACTAATTGTGATGTAAATGTAAAGAAAGTAATGTGGCTGAAAAGAACTTATTGCTGGCAGGGACTGAACCTGCAACCTACTAATAACACGTCCGGTACTCTACCACCTGAGCTACTCCAGCGGTGTTCCCACCAACCACATTATGGGGTGTATAGGCCCTTTTAAAACAACAATAGTCAGTTACAGCATAAGAATAGATGTAAGCTCCACCCACAGAGGTCACCGTCCCCTCCAAGCAGAGTTTGCACATACTATGTCTTACCAAATTGCAATCGTTTATGTACGCGACGTCAGGCAGATTTCACATATTTCAGTCATATCACTTGCCCATACAAGCTCGTGTTTCTTTCATCAGCTTACGGTAGAAAAATTTTTACTTTTCTGCAAATTTTATCAAAAATTGTGAATTCACCACTCTGCAAAGCGTAACGTTCTAACAAGGAACGACAAACTTTTATGATATGCACAGTACTTTAATTACCAGCAAAAATGTGCTTACGGTTAGAGCGAAAATCGCCAATCATTGCTCTGTTGCACACATGAATGAATAGCGTGCTGCAGTACTGGAAGCGGAGCGCATATTTATTCTTAGGCTGGCTGTAACCGACTATAGAGGTGTTGTTCAGATGGATTTATATGTGGGGTTCAACGTCCCATAAAAAAGTGTTGTTCAGCGCCACTGGTTTTTTTGTGCATGTTAGCATCATGACATATGAGTTCTTTTTATGAGCTGGCAGCTGATAAATAATTCTAGCACGCATATACACATTTGTAGAGTTCAGGTCGGCTTCTTCTCACATTTTATCATATCGTGGCGAAGCCTTCTTAACGTACATTTTACAGCGACATCAGCAAAGAAAAAACTGAGAAATAAGTTCATCATTGTTGCGAGCATCTTGAAAAATCATTTATAAAACATCTTTTTAAATTTATTGAGGTGGTAACAAAACCTACAAAACAAAAGAAACTTGCATCATTCAACATTTTGCTACATTTTTTTTTGTCGCCATTTTGGCCATTATCTACAGGTTTTGGATAAGGTTTCGTCAAAGAAAAAGAAACTAGCCCCCAAAAGTTCCCTTCTTTCCCCTTGTTTTACTTGAGTGCTTATCCACCCAAGCACATGCAGTCAATGATACTCACATGGCACATAAAATATGGATACCAAATAAAAAAGCAGAATTTTCCTTTGCAGGCGCAAATGTGTTTTCAGGCTCCCTTTCCACAAAATAAGATGCATTGAAGTAAACACAGGAAAAGGGATGCTCTCTTGTGAGGGCACAACATTTATAGGGCTTTTATTAGCTTCACCAGTTATGATGGAAAAAAAAAATACAGAACCACTTTTGTGTATCTTGAGTTCTCTATTGTGCATCACTGCAATAAAGAAAAGTTCCACATTGTTAAAAAATAGCAAATACTGCACCAGTACACAAAAACAGAGACAGGGTACATGTAGCAATATTTTTATCATCACTCTCCAGTAACATACTTCAGCACATCATTTATTGATGCATTGTAACGCATTTTCCAATATCTTTTTCATCCATTTCAACTTGGTTCTCATGCAGGGTTTTTATGTACAACCCAACCAAGTGCATACATGACAGAGCTACATGTTTTGACAATGTAAAAGTTAATGCCATTTTTTTAGGAAGGCATTTGGTGTAGTGTCGCATAATTTTATTATTTTCAACTTATTATTCCTGTGAATTTTAGACTCCTACAATGGCTGAAGAACTACCTGACGGACCACCAACCATGTGTCATCATAAATGATACGGCCTCGTCATCTGGACATGTGCAATCTGCTGTTTCCGAGGGCTCTGTGGTTGGTCCGCTGCCATGTTTACTTTTTTAAGTGATTGTTCACATGCCCCTACATCTACTACAACACTCTATTCTGATAGCTTTGTATTACATCATCTCTTGAAATGTGTTTAGTTCACTGCTCTATTACAGACCAACATTGAGGCGGTTTCGTTCACGTGCGATAACCTGCACATCAACTTAAACGTAGGAGTGTTTCAATGTTAAGTTTACCAACAATAAAAACTCAACAGAGAGTGTGCATGTCCCGAGATCAAAATTATTATTTATTCTAATCATGTGAAATACCTTGACACTATATTTTTGTCACATTGATAACATTGCTGTCAAGACTTCCAAGTAGCTACACTTTGACGAAATTTCAAAAATGCGTGAATGAATTTGGAAGAAACTTTGGATCGAACATTAAGCTGATTTTAGAATAAACTTGTGAAGCAGAGAAAAAAATGTTATTCTTTACAGAGGAAAAGAAAGACGTTTTGTCTATGGCTCCTCGCTGTCATGCTGCACACAATATTATCAAAGATGTGTCAGCTGAAAGAAAGGCAGGCAACCATTTGAGAACTGGCATTATCAAGCTTCATAATACTGCTTCAATTGCACTTTGTGAAAGCAGAGGGACTTTGAACTACCTTTATTGAACTAGCGAATAAAAAACATGCTTCCTTTCGCGAAGGTCAAAATATGCTCGCTAGACATTGCCATAAAATAACAATTTGTTGTATTGAGAATATGATTACAACAAAGCTTGCTTTAAACAGACCTAACAGAACATATCAAATGTACAATAAACCACAGCATCAAGTGATAAACTTGCAGGAAAGACAATGTGGCACATCCCTCAGAGGCCTGACCTCAATTTCACACTTGTCTGATTTTCTTGTTAATCCTGTATGTAAGGTGCAACCAAATGCAGGTGCATGAAAGGAATGCATTTTCAGGTAACCTACCTTTAAGACAAGTCAAACCTCTGTCTCCAAGGTACAGCTGTAAAATCACACAAAAGCACTTAAAAACTTTTTATTAAAAATCAGAGTTAGTATCAAGCCATACGCTGTAAAAAATTCAACTGCTAAATCATGTGAAAACCGCTTCATGCACCTCGGATATCACTTGAATCACTAAAATGTAAACAAAAACCCTCCCTTTATTTATGACACTACGAATGCTCTGGCACTTAAGGGTATTTTTTTTTAGTCCTTTCAGGGCCTTTATGGTCAGGGGTTTATATTTTTAGGGGTCTTTTTAGAGTCTGAATGACTATGAGACACATCGATATTCATGTTGTCTTCCCAGAAAAGAATACGTAGTAGTGAACACAGGAACAAGGACATACTGCAGTGTGAATGAGCCTGTGACACATGAGGTACTCTTTCGTGTGCGAAGGACGTGTCACAGTGCACACAAGCAAAGAGACGCTCTCCAGTTGTGGCTGCGCACATAAGCCACGAGCTTCAATTTATAAGTGAATGCTGGTGTACACAACTGGCAGTTGAACGGGTGCTCTCCTGTATGATGTAAAGGTATCTGAATTTTCATCTTGACCTTGGGCACACTAAGAACTCGTCTTGGTCACACGAAGAACTGGTGGCAAGATTGCTGTTGGCCATGTACAGATGCAAGTGACTTGTACTTCTCCAAGGTGGCTTAAGACAGGCAACCTGCAAAGAAACAAGTAGAACAGGAACCAATGGAAACTGTCACCACACGGAATCAGATTTTGATACCAGATTTACAGTAGAACCTTGTTACAATGGATCTGCTTACAACAGACATTCGATTACTACATACCGATTGGTGGCATAATTCCAACATCCTTATTTTTTCTATTGGTTTAACTTTGTTTACTGTGGATTCTGGTAACTGTAAGTTTGTGGCATACTCCTGAAACTTATCACATGCCCAGGTCCCTGCAAGACCTTTCTCAATTTGTGTGTACTTCCTTTACATTTCTGACAGACTACGGGAGGCGCACGCAACAGATCTGGAGACTCCATCTTTCTGCCACTGTCCCAGAACAGTGCCGAAACCAAACGATGAGACCATCCACAAAAACTATCACTGGATTCTCCGGCTCGCACACTGACAGAACTGGGCTTTTATAACTGCTTAAAATGTTTCTGTTTGATTGAGGTTCATACTCACTCGCGTTCCCCATTTAGAAGAGTGTTCATGGGATGGGCTATTTTCGGCATGTTCGGGACAAACTTCATCTTGTAATTTGCCATTCCCATAAACCTTCTCAGCTCCCGATTGTTTGAAGGGGGTCTGATGTCAATAATAGCTTGCACTTTTCAAGGGCCAGCCTGAATCCGTTTATTATCAACAGTGTGCCCCAAGAACTTCATCCTTTGTACATTGAATTCACACTTCTTGCAGTTCATTGTGACACCATGTTTCTGTAATGTTTCCGAGACAGGCACTGAACTCTGCTTGCGTCCTGCCACAGATCAGGATGTCATCTATATTACATACAACGCCTTTCCAAGTACCCAGAAACTGTGGCATCTTCCTTTGGAAGAACTCAGGCATAGAAGTGATTCCAAAAGATAGTCCTTTTAACAGGTACCTGCCAATTGGCATTACGAACGGGGTAAAATTTTGATACTCCTTCGGCAACTCAAACTGGAGAATCCTCAATTGGTGTCGAAATTGGAAAACTAATGAGCTCCGACAAGTTGCACAAGCCCATGCTCACTCACAGGCAGAGGCTTCAACTCTCGCTCTACATACTTGTCTAGCTCTGTCAGATCCACGCATATACGCACACCTTCATTTGTCATGTGTTAGATTCTTGATCTTAAACACTGCCACTGAGAAATTGTTTCAGTGGTAGAATAAATGAAACTGTGTGGTGCAAAAATAATCCTTTGTTATTATGAATTATGAAAAGTGAATAAAAGAAGAAAGTTGCAGATAAGAAAAAAAAGAAAAACGATCACTGCACAAACAGATTGTCCAAGAGTCCAGATAAATTAAGCTAAGTGAGTTGGCGTACGGAAAACTACAAAGAAAAGTTCCCCTCCCAGTTTGACAGAGTCATGATGTCATGCTGCAGTAAAGCATCAGTGATGTCGGGGTCGATAGATCGGCAAAGACCTTGAGGAGGGCAGGCGGTTGTAAGAGACAGGGTCACAGTGTCACTCGCCAAGTGCACACTGGAAACCACTGCCACAGCAAGGTGGCACAACAAGTGTCGTCCTTGCGGGATGACGAGTTCCTCACCAGGTCTACGGGCTGAGGTTCGGAACCCCAACAGTCTTGACACTGCCCCAAGCAGCTCGGCACATACGTCTTTCCTTGGGAGTTCCAAGAACAAGCCCCTTCATGTTTCTCTTTCTCCTTGCTTTGCCATATCTGACACATTTTCTTTACCTGCTCTTCCTTTTTTTCCCATTCGGATAAACTTCGTGTGGTTTAAGTTTCATGTCTTTTACTGACACAGGGAACACACCACTCTAGTCCAACAGTTGTGTCCATAATGTCCACTACTCATCACACCATTAGGCTTCTACACAGTGACCATTCTAAAAGACTGCTGGGTTGGCTCCTCAACTGCCTTAATGACTTCAAGTTCAACCATCTCTTGCAGATTTACCTTGGCTTTCAACACTAATGGTATGGGAAATTTTCAAGGAGTGGTCAGCGCTAGCGGTGTCGCATCTTCTCTAAGTTTGACCTTGTACGCGAGCTTGATTTTACTAAGCCGGGAAAAGAGTACGGGAAACTCAACCTCTGGGTTGACAGCTTCAATGTTTTGACTGATGACTTGATCAAGGCGTTTCACAATGCCTAGTTTTTCATGAGCAGCCTTTGACAGAAGAGACATAAATGAGGTAAAGATCACCTTCAAAGAGTACAATGTGGCTATAAAAAACTAAATACAGCTCACTGTCCCGAGTACCCTGGAAACTGTTACCTGTCTATTAGGCATTGCATTTTGCATGAGGAATTCCTGAAAGCCACATGCTCGAAATAGACATAATTCCCAAGATCTCATAACAAATTAAATCATTTTAAAAAGCATCTCTTTACCACAAAGATTTTCTTTGTGGTAAAGAAAATCTACCTTTAAAATGCATTTTCCTCAAGATGATATCTTCAGCAATTTCTTGAGATTTGAAATTTTTTTATTACTTCTGAGGGCCAGATTATGAAAAAAAAATTTCCACTTTCCTAACAAGTGAAGAAAGAAATTCTCTTCTTTAAAGCATATAATTTACATAATTGTTTCCAACTTAACATAAACAATTAGTATAGACTGAACAATTAAAGTCTTCTCGTATTATTACAACCTTGCTTGCTCTTCTGATTGTTCTATGCAAACTTTCTTTACATTTATTTGCATTTCACAGTTATTGTAAAGCAATATGAGCCATTAATGGCTCATAATTAAAAAGCTTTGTGGCAGGAAATGTTTGTTCAGAGATTGTGTGGGAATTGAGGCTAGCCCGCCGTCTTTGTGCGGGCTTTGCTGCCTCTTTCTCCGTTCTCATGTCCTGACATGACTCTCCCCTCCTCCGTGGTGAGGAGTGACGTTTAACCCCTGTCAGCCAGTAGCGGATGTCGACTGTGGCACTGTGCGCAAAGTCTCTCGGCACGTTTCGCGCGCGCGTCGGGAGTGGGAAAGATTTTTCCGAGGATGCCATGGGGTAAGCACGCTTTTCTTTTCCGTCTGTCGGCTCCCTTTCTTTGGGGCTCATTCTGACATTGCCAACAGTGCCTTGCGCCCACGGCAAAAACTTACCTCATGTCGCCCCCCCCTTCCAAACGCTAGGCCGAAGAGCGGTGCGGTGTCCTAGTGCATGGCCAGGCTGCGCCGAGCCGTATCTTTCCGAAGCCAATGTGAGCACCTTTGCCCTCGCTCGAGTAACTGGGCCTTTGTTCCGGTGTCTCTGTGAATCACTTTTATCACACAGATATGTAGTGTTCCTACTTAAAATAACGGAACAGCATTAAAGCTTCAGTATGGAACTGGCGTCCATCTTAATCTGCTTTATTCTCCACTTCTTCTCCCTTTTCTTTCCTGCCGCGGCTCTCGTGCTTCTTCATCTTCTGTCCAAAGGCTCATACCGCTTCACCCTTCCCGCTTTCTTTTAATTACCCCTCCTGGGGTAATACTTGAAGACATTCCCAATTGAAGCACATTCAACAGATCCACGTTCACCAGTGTACCAGACAGTCTTCAAAATTCCGTTCTGGATGGCTGTCTTGGTCACAGAGTAAGGCCCATAAAATTTTGCACTGGAATCTCTTATTCCTTTTCTCACTAGTACGAGGTCGGTGACTTGAATGTTTGGCATGTCTGCTCGATGCCTCTTGTCGAAATTCTTTTTCATTCGTTTTCGGTACATCTCCTCCTGTGATTTTTGTTGCCTCTCCTCGACAATCTTGAGGTTTTCCAAGAGTCCCAACTCACGGTCTGCCTGCAGAATAGGGGTCTCTCCTGTAGAAGCGTACTGTGGACTGCACCCCAAGCCACTTGTGTAGGATCGGTTATGATGTTTTACGGCTGCTTCTAAAGAACATTTCCATCCCCCAGGAAAACTATCGTACATCTTGATGTATTGTTTCACGTCCCGTATGGCACGTTCTGCAAGCCCATTCGCCGCAGGATGGTATGGCGCACAGAACTTGATCGATACATTGTGATCTCGAGCCCATCTTACTAGCTTTTCACTCTTGAACGCGGGGCCGTTATCGCATACGATTGTCCGCGTAGTTCTAAACATGTCTCTTTCGAGAAGGGTTATGACGCTATTTGCATCTTCTTTTCCTGCTCGTGCCGCGACCATCCTGGTGCATTCATCTATGGCCAGCAGAAAAGCTTGCGTTTTTCTGACTCCTTCCCGTTTCTTGTTAAGTTCGGCGAAATCCAGGTGAACTACTTCAAAAGGCACGTTCGAGTGGCAAGGTAGTATCATGGTGTCCGTAGGCTGTTTATACTTGACTTTGTGTACTTGACACACATGGCATGAACGCACGTACTGACTGACGTCTTTCTTCATGTGAGGCCACGTAAACCTCTTGACCAACTTGTTGTAGGTACGCCAAAAGCCGTCGTGTCCTCCAGATTCTGGGCTATCGTGGTACAAGTAAAGCACTTTGGAAACAAGAGTTGGTGGGACTTGATACCGACCTTCAGTAAAAACCAGTTGTTCTGAGCCTTCCCACAGCTTCACTTCATTGATTTCTTCAGATTTTTCTGTGTTGTTTTGTACCATCAATCTTGATAGAGCATCTGCATCGGTTAAAAGCGGTCCTGGTCGGTGCGAGATGGTGAAGTCAAATTGCTGCAAGTAATTCACCCATCTGGCGATACGCCCTTTAGTTTGGGTCATATTCAAGAGATGAGTGAGTGCCTGGTGATCGGTGAACAAAGTGAACTTCGTACCTTCCAGGTACGTGCGGAAGTAGTCAACGGCCTTCAGAACCGCCAGTGCTTCCTTTTCTGTAGTAGTGTAGTTTGTTTCAGACGGCTTGAAAGTGTAACTGTAGTAACCTACTACGTGTCGCTTTTCTCGGCCAGATGCTTCAATACATTTTTGATACAACACTGCACCAGTCCCATAATGTGAGGCGTCAGTGTTCAATTCAAAGGGTAAAGTGAAGTCTGGTATACGCAGAACTGGGTCAGAAGAAATTCTGTGCACCAAGTCACGGTAGACTCTCTCACATTCGTCACTCCATTCAAAGGGAACTTCTTTCTGCGTTAAGCGCGTGAGGCATCTAGTTTTGACAGCAAAGTCCTTTATGAAAGATCGGAAATGTCCTGCCAATCCCAAAAACACACGCAGTGAATGGACGTCATATGGTTTCTTCAACTGGGAGATCTTCTCGACGGACTCTTGTTTTGTGCTTTTGGTGTTCCCATCGAAGACTCTTCCAAGAAACACAACTTTTTGTTGAAAGAATGCACTCTTCTTAAAATTAACCTTGAGATGTGCCAAGCTCAAGGCGTTTAACACCTGAGACAGATGGTCCTGATGCTCAGCCTCTGTTTTGGAGAAGACTATAATGTCGTCTATGTACACATTACAAAAAACACCAAGGAATGGCTTTAGGACTTCGTTCATGATCTTCTGGAACCACGCTGGCGAGTTTTTCCAACCGAAAGGAAGCCGGTTGTATTCGTAGAGATCGAATGGCGTGATAAAAGCGGTGTACATTTTTGTTTCTTCGGTTAGTGGGATCTGCCAGAAACCTTTGCATAAATCGATGCGGGAAAAATGTCGGCAACCCCCGGTCTCATCTATAATTGTGTCGATCTTCGGCATAGGAAATGGTATGAGTTCTGTCTGACGATTGAGAACCCTGTAGTCGGTGCATAATCTGAAGGTTCCGTCTTCTTTCGGTGCGATCGTTATGGGAGAAGCGAAGGGTGATACCGAAGGTCGTATGATATCAGCATCTAGCATCTCCTGCAACTCTTTCTTGAGCCACATCTTTCGCTCTCTTGACATATTGTAAGGTGCTTTTCGGATGACGGTCTTGTCAGCGAGTTCGAAAGGAACCTTGTGGGACTTCATCGCCTGAGGATAGCTTCCTATGCATACAAGTTCAGGGTAGGTCGTTGCGATATCCTCCGCGCACTTGACAACTCGTAGATTATCTTGTCTACCCTGATTTGTCTCGTTCCTTGCTACTCCTTCGACTAGAACCACATCGTCCCAGTACACGTTGATCTTTAGTTTCTTTATATCTGGTCTTGATAGCAAAAAGTCGTACGTTACCCCCTCTATCACCAACACTTCGCTCTCTATTTGCTGACCCTGGAACTCGATGTTTACAAAGGCCCACTGATCATGCAACGTTACTTTTCCATCATAGCCTTGTACTCGTAGGATTCTTCCACTATGCAAGCGATTTGCATCCACCAGCTTGGCATTGATAATGGACACAGAAGCACCGCTGTCTACCAGAGCCATCATATGTTTGTTTCCTACTTTGACGGGAATGTGAAGTAGGCTAGAGCAACTTAAATAAACAGTCTCATTTGGAGTCATCGGGTGGGACTGATCACCCTCGTTTATTAGTTTTTTTTCTGTCGAATACTCCTGAGCTTCAGTGTCGATATTATTCACTCGACATCTTGGAACACGCCAGGGCAAGTTATCTGTGCGAGTTGCGAGGTGGCTCGGTTCTCGCTGAGCGCGGCTTGACCAGTCCGCTTTACTCCGACTGAAACAGCTGCTTGACTCGGCGGTTATGCTTGTTTCCGAAGCTGATGGTATGTTCTGAAGACACGCGAGGAGGTCATCTAGAGTCTTTGGTGACAGTATTTGCACTTGCTTCAACACGTTAGTGTGCAATCCATGCATTATTAAGGCAACTACGGCCGTAGATGGAAGCAAAGGCTCCGCCAGCTTTAAAAGACGGCGTTTCTCAAAGAAGTACTCGACAAGGCAACTTTGCTCAGACTTGAAATTAAGCGCCGTGTTCCATCTTTCTACTGGATTGCTTCGGAATGCAGTCAAAAACTTTTTCCTCCACTGGCTCCAAGAGTCGTCACTGTCTTCCAGAATGCATGTTTCATACCACTTTCGCGCAACACCTCTCAAGTAAACGCGCATGTTGGTGATTTTAGCCTCATCAGAGAGCCACTTGTTTTTTCCAGCGGCATATTCGTAGAAATCAAGCCAACTTTCTGGATTTGAAGACACACCGTCGAAAGCATCAGGTTCTACGAATTTAGGTGTCGGTCTCTCAGCATTCAGAGAGCTTATAAGAGATGTCATTATTTGGTTTTGTTGAACCATCTGTTCCTGTTGCAGCTGAAAAGCTTTTAAAACGAGGCTCACCTCTTCCGTCGAAGATCGCGATCCTGAGTGTTGTCGACGCACTGGTTCAAGAACTAGGTCGTTGAAGGTTGCCACACGCAAGTTCACTTTCACAGCACCTTTCCGTCGTAGTTCAGTAGTGTCTACGGCTGCCTTTTCCACAACCAGGTTCACGAGTTCTTCCGAGCTGAGCTCACGAGGTAGGTCTACCGCTGCTTCGTCTTGAACTTGGTACTTCGAAAAGATGATCTCCTCGGAGGTCTCGTCTATGAAGAACGTCACCCACATGATGGCTTCGATCCCGCCGACTGCGCCAAAATAATGTAGTGTTCCTACTTAAAATAACGGAACAGCATTAAAGCTTCAGTATGGAACTGGCGTCCATCTTAATCTGCTTTATTCTCCACTTCTTCTCCCTTTTCTTTCCTGCCGCGGCTCTCGTGCTTCTTCATCTTCTGTCCAAAGGCTCATACCGCTTCAAGATATGCTCGCGGCACCCCTGTATAGTATGTCTCGCCCACGGGGTGGATAAGCCCATTTACCTTACCACCAGGCCTTTGTAACGGGCTCTGTACTGTGTTTCGGTGTTGTCGCAGACAGTAAAGTATTGCGACCTTGAGCCGTACCGTGTTATAGCCACGGCGACGGTTAATGCGTCCCTTGCGGCTCGCTAAGACCCGACCCACGCTAGTGACCGTTAATAGGATCGGCACTTCAGCCAAGCAAAAAGGGCTCTACGTGGTTCTGCGAACAAGTTGCCAAAAGAAAGTAGGCCTGCTGACAGCCGTCCAAATATGAGTAATATTCTCCCAACCGGGGAGTGAGGGGCATAATGTTGCGACGATGCGCTGCAAAGTGTACAACGACTAGAGAGACAGCCTCTTGGAAGAGAAGGCAGCGACAGCATGGATTACCATCAGCTCTGCAGATTGAGCGTGACGAGCGGGGGTCCTTTGATGTTTCCGGCAGTGCGAGGATGGGTGGCCCATCATGAAGCGGCATCATCATTCCAAGAAAGAGACGACCAGGCCCTAGAGGGGAAGTGTGGTTACTATGGCCCCGGTCAAAGACGTTGTCCCAAGTGGGTGTGGGCGGCACCGTCGAAAGTGATGTGTGTGCGGAAAAAAAGACTTGATAACCAACGGCAGTGTGCTCCTGAGAGAGCCTTTGAGGAGATCGTTGCAATGTAAGACGACATCATTGTCTAGATGTTCGCCTTGTGGCAAGAAACGCTTGCTTGTAAATATGCAGAATAAACCTCTGTACGATTTTCCTCATCAGTCTCTTCATGCTCGTTGTCTTCGTCCCGAGTTCCTCGGTGCCGATAACGGCGAAGCCCCAAGACCTCAACAACAGATAGCAGCGGTGGGATCCTGGTCAACCCACGGTTCCAATAACTGGTAGCAACGGTGGGATCTTCATAACCCCAACTTTAATACCATAATCCTTCGGGATACGTGTACACTACACTGGCGCCCAACCTGGTATCAAAAGCTCTAAGCTTTTGACTGCTCTTAGCGAGTCAGTTCACGTGCCCGATTCGGGCTCATCACAACAATCCTGCTTCGTGGCATTTTTGTTTGCTGACCTTTTTTAGGCGGATGCTGCATTGCACAAAGAGGCCATTGCCTCTATCAACGGGCACCCTTCGGCACCCGTCCGTGTCGTCACACACTTTTGTGGTGAACACACAACCAAGGTGGTAGCTGACACGCTATCTCGTGCCCCCTGTTGTTTGCCGAGAATCTTGATTCCGGTGCGACGGCCGCTCGCGGTGCCTTAGCGCATGCAAGTGTCGGGGGTGAAACAGCGGCGACAAGGGGGAGTCCCCATGAGGACGACCTTTTCTGCAGTTCAAGTAAGCGGATGCACCGCAAAGCGGCCAAGCGGTGGAGCTTTCCCAAGGCCACGATGCCAAGAGTGAACCCGTGACACTGTGTGCGCAGCGGCTGCTGTGGTCCTGAGTGGGCGCGATACCAGAGCCCCCCCCGCCCCCGCTTTGGTAGAATGGGAATCCCTTTCAGTAGCGAAGAGCTACTGAAAGGTGTCCAAAGAAGGTGTCCGAAGAGTGTCCAAAGTGCCGCGCCAATACATGAGAGAAGTGAGGATCTTTTCCAGTGAACTTCTGCGCCGCGATGCTGTCGTTCCAGACCCGTGGGTTTTTCCTCATATAGAAGCCACGGCAAACAGCGGGCATCTGCTACGCGCCTAATATTTTTACAGCTGTTAGCCAAGATTGCGATAATTTTGGCGATATTAAATACTATGTCCCTGCAACGTAATACTGCATTGACTCACCGCATTTATAACGTGTTTGTGTGGCATGAAAGAGAGATCTGGTTTGTTTACGTCTAGCTGGTATAGCACCGCAATGGTACTCACATACTCGGCCATCTGAGGAACGCTTTCTGGACGCACTTTATCATGAGCAAAGGAAGCTTAATTTAGTTACGTGTGGTATGACAAAGTACACGTGCTACAGAATATCATAAGCTAGAAATCGATAAATAACCGCTAGAACATAGCAGGTGTGTGCAGAGTAAGTGGCTAGCTCACGCTAATGCGTTTGAGACCGCTTTTATTTTGTGTGTTAGATTTCTTTTCTGAATCTTTCTCCTGCCCTATCCTGTTTTCTTAGATAGTTGAAAGCTTTAATTAGTTCATGTGATAGCTACGTAGCAATATGAAGCGGTATGAGTCCGCTGTTGAGGCACGGTACAAAAAAAAAAAAAAAACCTAGGTGATTCGCTCAAATCTAGCGTCTCGTTCGATTGGTTTATGATCAGCACCATAGTATATATAACATGACTAATCGGTGACGAAATCAATAACTGGACATGTTTACCTTTTACGCCACCATTAACAATAACAACTCGCAAGGTCCCTAATTGCGCAGTCGCCTTAGACAGCTTGATGAGAAATACACGTTGCTTTTCCTCAGTCGATAAACTTAATTTACCCCCCACCTAAGAGTTTTATGCATTGTATGTAGTTTTGCACTACTTGTAAAGTCTTAAGCAATTTAATTCAAGCTTTTGCACCCCACTTTGTCTTGCACTGCATCCATGATTGGTTGGCTGGTCACGGACACGGAGAAAATGCAAAGCGATGATGCTATAATGAGGCGACATGATGGCGTCACCAAATTTGGCATCGTTTATGTCATGGTGACGTCATCATGTGATAATTTTTTGCATTACTCTTACGCAGAGACGTGCTCGCGGAGGGGGGGGGGGGGGCAGAAAGTGATCACCTGCATATATTGACAATAGAAATAATAATAATAATAATAATAATAATAGAAACGTGGTCATCTCCTATCTTGTTTACAACTTACCCATATATATTAAAGAACTGAGCGCATTTGTAAAACTTGCACAAAAAAATATTAGGTATGCAGAGAAACAAGAGACAAATCAAATTAATGAACTTCATGTTACGAACTAACGTCAGAAAACAAGCATACATGGAGCATTAGTTACTGACGCTGCTTTCGTCATGTGTTAGAAAAATGTATCACTCTGCGAATTTTAACGTGCAACTTTAGAGATTTATTTTATATACTCAATGTTTCGGGCTTCATATATATATATTGCTATCAACAATTAAATAGTTGGAGTTATGAAAATGGATGACCAATAACAAGGGTATATCATTTGCATTTTTACCTCATTTGAAAATTTTATGCTGATGCGATTCGTCTACATAAGGACAATCCCGATGCATACATTGATATACCTACATTCAGTTGCTATACCTGCTTGAAAGACAATGTTGCACGGAACATTTTTCTCAGGCTAGGGCATGTGGGAAATACGTATTTCCACAATTTCCTAAAGTGATGAAACATCTTTGCATCTGTAGTTGCTCGACGTATTTTGTTACAGTAAGCTAATTTGCACAGCAAGAGTGCTGCTGTTCGTATCTTTAATTTGGCGTTTTGTGGATATATTTAAGGCACTTTTCTATATTACGTATTCATTATATAAACATGGAATAAAATGTGTTATTCTGACACTGGTCTTCTTTTGAATGCTTGAATTGAGAACAAGTTTGACGCATGGCAAACTTTGTTGCTGTGCGCTAGGTCTAAAACGAAACAAGTTAAAAGATATTGTGGTGGTACTGCCGTGTTCTCTTCTAGCTGTTCTCTGTTCTTATATAATAGTAGTCAAGGCTGGCAATTTATCTAAAAGAACATGTGTGTGTGGCTGCGAACCAGTGGCGACCGCGACTAAAAAGCCCGTACTTTATTCATTACATGTATTTCTTGCATGCATGATGGTATTACTCGCTTATCTGTGCAATTCATGTTACTTTGTTCTTACCTTTCATGTTATGCGTTTTTGTGCACGCATAGCTACCAAATTAGCGTATTTGAACTCTAGCACCAGAAGATGGCCGTGTTGATGCCGTTTCAAAGGTCAGTTCTTGCGTTCTCTTGCTACCTCAGGCACTAGCAACACTCCTAACGATGGGCAATTTTCATTACACATCTCATTACTAAAGTTGAGCATACTTAAAGTGTCGTGCGTGCAAATACAGCGCAAAAACTACCGTGCGTAACAGACGCCCTTTGCTTTTCACAAGCTTCCGAGCACAGCAAAACCACGGGTGCGGCGCAGCAGAGCCGCGGCGCGGACGTTCACCGCAAAAGCTCTATGCGGGAGCCGGCGCTTTAGACACTCCCCATATTCTAGTTCACTCTACCATGACAGGCTCCCGCTGAACTATATAGCCATTGAGCTATATAGCCATATAGCTCTGCGGATCCGTTTAAGGTGACCATGCCCAGACAAAAGTCTTGAGAGTCGCACTCTTGTGATCCTCTCACGACGAATTCGTGGCCGGTCTCCTGAGTTGCTCGAAAGTTTTCGTAAACTGAGCAACGTTGTGACCTGGCCCTGCACGAAGCGTGACACTTATTGCTATTCTGTGCCTGCCATGTCTGACAGATGGTTGAACCAAGGGTCGGCAAGCCGCCCGGTCTTAAGAACTGATTGTCAGTGAGCGTCCGTGGCGCGTACTTGCTGAAAGATTTGCTTTTTGGAAAAACTCAGCCGTGCCCGCATGGCAGACCTGAAGGCCTTTGTCACGGTCTGAAGAGCTTGTGCCAGTGCCCTGCGGCACTGTGGGCAAGTAACAGGGCACACCCAGAGCGGTGGACCGCGTTCAGACCCCGCACCGGTATAACCAGAACCCTACAACCGAAGACCCTTAGTTTACTGTCTAGCCTCAGTATGGTTGGCTTCTTTCGGGCCTGTTCTCGTAAAGAAGTCGACCCCGCCCAGTTTTTTGCCAGTGTTTCTCTTTTTTTAAGTGTTCATGTGTATTTTATGTTTTTATGTTTATTTTGTCTAACATTAAGAGTTCGTATCTATTTTATGTTTTAATGTTTCTTTGGCCAGATATTGAATGTCATTTTTGCTCTGTTTAACATTTCTTCCATGTTTATTTCGTCTACCGGCAAAAGAAGTTGTGACCTTGAACATTAAGCTTATGCGTGGAGAGAGGGACAAAAGACGCTTTACCCCTTTGCTCGCGCAGCCGTCGTTGGTGTGTCTGTGCGTGCATGCTTCTGTGCGTGTGTAGGTGCGTGCCCAGGAAAGTGCGCGTCGTGGCTTCATCCCATTGGCGTACACACTAGAGGTGCTCGGGGCCCTTACCTGCTGACGTCACACAGTCCAGCTGTGCTCTGCTCTCAGCCATCGCCGAGAAGCCATGCTGCCTTTTTCACCATGGCTACTGCGCGAGGCCAGCAGACAGCAGCTATATGCTGCCGGCCAATGCCAGGGCGCCTCGCAGCCAATTCCGGTTCAGCCTCCCTGCTCCCTGGAGAGGCCCGGCCTCCCAGCGAGGTTCCCCTGCCTTCGTTGAAAACTTCGGGGCCTCCGAATCACCACTGAAGCGGCATTTGTAGGACACGCTTATTAATCACCAAGAGCAGCCACGAGCTATCAGAAAGCCCCCTTCCGTTCCTCTGACCTCGCACTCGGGCCCCGCATCTAGTGAACAGTACCACGCTCTTCCATCCCCCGTGCAGTAGACGCTATCCCGCCTTAGCACGACGTACACTAGCCTTATGTCCTTGTGCTCCATTTTACAAATATTTTTATAGTGTCATGTGTTTACTTTGTTATTATTTTTCTCCCTTATCATCATTTTTTTAACAAAAGTTTAAGGGCTGGACTGAAGTTAGCTGTTGCTCATAGCAGTGTCATTTTAACTGCATAGGTGACATCGGGCTGCCTTTGCAGACCGGTAAAGTGGAAATTTAGGAGAGGAGGATGTGAGAATTGAAGCCAGCCTGCCGCCTTTGCACAGGCTTTTCAACCTCTTTCTCTGTTCTCATGTCCTGACATGACTCTCCCCTCCTCCCAGGTCTGCTACGCTGGGAGAGCTAGGAATGGCGTTTAACCGCTCTCACCCGGTAGCGGATGTCGACTGTGGAGTCGTGCACAAAGCTTCTCGGAGAGAGATCTCTCCGAGACGACTGAGTGTGAGCACGCATTTCTTTGCCGTCTGTAGGCTCCCTTTGTTTGGGTCTCATTCCGACTTCGCTAACGGCACCTTGCACCCGCAGTAAATGCTTGCCTTTTGTCACCCTTTCCGAACGCTAGGCCGAAGAGCAGTGCGGTGTCACAGTGTGTGGCCAGGTTGCGCCGACCCATATCTCCCTGAAGCCAACGCGAGCGCCTTTGCCCTTGCTCAAGCAACCGAGCCTTTGTCCCTGTGTCTCCAAGAATAACTTTTACAATGGAGACGTGCTAGTTGCACCCCTGTGTAGTACTTCTCGCCCATGACATGGATAAGCCTATTTCCTTTCCCGCTGCGCCTTTGCAATGGGATGACGTTAGTTATAGCGCGAGAACAAAACGGTCGTGTCCTTCGTGTCCTTCTTGTCTCGGTGTCGTCGTTTTGTTCTCGCGCCATAACTATCATCATGCCATAACAACCAGCCCAAGCTGCCACACTTCTAAATTTGCAATGGGCTCTGTACTGCGTTTTGGTGTTGCCGCAGACAACAAAGTGTTGAAACCTTGAGCAGTATCGTGTTCTCACCACGACGACGATTAACGCGTGCCCTGCGGCTCGCTAAGACTGGACCAACGCTATTGGCCGTAATCCGTCGGGATATGTATACACTACAATGTTTATATCTTAAACATAGTCGTGGTACAAAACAAGGCTATGCAAATTACTATAAACCAAATAAATATTTGAAATAAGCATAAAAAATTATGTAATGAGCGAAAATTTCATTGGACTGTTCAACAGATTAAAAAAGATAGTGAGTTGAATCTCCCCTTGAAGGAAAGCGCCTGTAGACAACTCACTTTTTACGTCAACTTTCTTGTATGATAACGGCACACGTGGTTTACAAGGTGGTCTCTTTGCGAAAAGGATGCATTGCAGTGGCCACAGGGGAATGGACGCTCTCCTGTGTGGCGACGCTTGTGCCTAATGAGGTTCGCCTTCTTTGAAAACAACGCACTGCAGTGGTCACAGGAAAATGGACGCTCCCCAGTGTGTGTGAGCATGTGACCCATGAGGCCACCTTGCTGTGAGAACGATGCACCGCATTTGTTCCAGGAAAAGGGCCGCTCTCCGGTGTGCGTGCAAAGGTGCCTTGTGAGGTCACTGTCCCGAAAAAATGCAGCTGGGCACAGGTGGCACTGGAAGGGGCGCTCGCCTGTGTGTCTGTGAATGTGCTTTTTCATGTTTTCTTTGTCCTTGGTCACATAGCTGCACTGACGACACGAATGCAGTCTGCCATGTATGGACACGGGTGAATGGTACGCCTCACGGGACGCTGAAGACAAGGAACCTGCAAAAGCACAGAGACAAGGGGAAGGCAATGCAAACCATGGACAAGCATTGTCTGCAACTGCACTACAGCATGAGGAAATGAAGAAAGATTTTTGTACTTGTAGATGAAGTAGACAATCACCTTTGCATATGCTAGCTACATGCGATTGGAGCAATAACCGTGCTACAATGACATGGTTAAAAGCACTTTCTACCTCTATATATATAATATGTCTAATACATGCAAAAACCTCCAGTGAATGCACAGGAATGCATTTTCAATCTTATTTTGATACTATGCCCCAATGACAAAGTTTATTTGTAATATGCTAATAGATTAAACACCGGACCAGTAAACATTTATTGTATTTTCTTTTCTTTTCCCATAAAAATATCCATAAAATACTGCACAGCAATCAAAGAACTTCATAATTCAATGCATGAGACATAAGAAATAAAATATGAGTGTACAAGGTTTATATTGAACAAATTTCAAAAAATATGAAAGAAGGGAAAACAAATCATTCAGAAGGGATAGAAATGACATCACAGTTTTGGTGGTTAGAAATGCTGCTGGTACATTTATGTGGAATGCACAATAAATAGGTTCTGCATACTCGCACAGTTTACATATTTCCCATAACTGTCTCTAAACTAGTGCATTAGTGACCGCATAATGATTGTATATGACATAAGCAAGCTATGCAATGTTTCAGACACTTAACCGAACAGACATATCAGCACGAATTCTTGTTTATCAGTTAACCGTGAAAAAATTTCGTTATCTCCGACAAAACATCTGTGTTGACCAAATGCCAAACTCCCAATAATATGAAAAAAACCCTAATACTTCTAACATATACACATTTTTTTCTTCATAAATTTGTAGATCCTCTACTTATTTCGCAAAAAATAGGAGAAAGAGTCACAAGTTTTTTAATCCGGTAACTTTGTTGACAATGTGACCAAGCTCAACGACCCCCCATCTTTAATAAGCCTGAAAGGTGTTCTGCACCATACCCATACCTACAGCCACTGCCATTACTTATAACAAGTGCACACATCTTTTCTGGAGGTAAACTGGCTGGTACTTCGCGTTCAGGACTCCACAATTACCGAAAAAGTTATCCGGGTTGAGACCAAATATGACCAAATTACAAGAGCTTCGTGCCATAGAACAACACAGATTCAGCCCTTGAACAACTAACATATTCGAATTATCAAGCTTTTACTGTACACTGAATGCAGACAATGACTATTACACTTATAATTATGACTGTCCTTATATACCAGGATGGTCACACTTCCTTGGATATTTTAGAAAACAGTGCAATCAACTCAGTTCACTGCTTCTATTTTAAGCATCACTGAGAGAAAAGGCAAAAAAACATATGAATGATCAAATCAGGAATAGTGCAATGTTTGATGATAGATGAGAATGAGAAAAGTTTAAGCAAATATAAATGGTTGTAGCTCAGTGAGTGAAACTGTAAAAAAAATTAGTTTATGTGTCCATATCAAACATTTTGTTGACAGGAAAACACAATACACACAAACACACGCACAAATGTTTGAGAGGGAAAAATGCATTAAAAAGTAACACCACGTTCCCACTGTATGCTTACATTCAACAGTGTAAAATCAAAGTGTCACTATTAGGTGTTGCCTTTATTAAGATGCAAATTTCTTTTTCTCGGCACATGCGGATGTGTGAAGAAGTGCATGAATAAATGCCTAACATCAACCAGTGCTTTCAAAGACAGGCAATACTGCTTTACGCTCACGATACATAAACACTGCAAGAAAATCAGTCATACACTTCTTTGAAATATCAACTGACAAAACAATGCAAGGAACTCAATAGTCGGTTTCAATTGTTTCAATAAATCCTTCTTTGGAGCAGTCCACAGACATTGCCACGTCAATACCACAATCTCATGTTCACAGAATATTAAGCAGCAGCACAATCGCGAAATGGTAAATGACTTCCAGGAGGACACTGATGCGATGCCTTGCTGGCAATATCCAAAGCATGAAACTTCGTTTCTTCATAAATGGATGGACACATCTGCAAAAAGCACACAGACAACTGTTAAAGCCAGCACAAACAACACAATACATTCAATATCAGCTAGGCTTCATGAAACTTGTAATTTGGTGACTACTTCTTCAGTACCTATTGAATTAGCTACCTATTTTTTGAAAAGACAACCTGTATACATAGTGCAATACAAATTTGAACACTTGAATTGGAAGGTAAATGTGGTATTGAACTAGAGCTGCGGTGCGTTGCAGGTGCATACAAGATATGGAAGATTTAAATGTGCTGTGAATCAAACCAATGAGCTATGAGTCCATTGCCTTATCATAGCACAAATTGTGGGTAGAATATAATAAACAGAGGCCTTGTGCTTAAGTAATGATCAGTGCATTATATGTTGATGCCAGAAAATGAAACGTGTAGAGAGTTACTTTTAAAAATTGTGCGGCATTTAGAATGTGTGTTACTAGAGTCGTAGTGATAATGAAGTGCTGCGCTATGAAAAAAACACACATGTGAGACTTCAGCCAGTGAGTAAATGCAATTTCATGCACTATATTTTCATACAACACTGTGCCTCTTTACTACAGAAACATGAAATGAGTATTCAGTGTCGTTACTGGGGTTTGCACGCTGAAAGAAGGAATGATAAGCCGAAATGTTGAAAAACAAAGAGTGAAAGTTAAGAGACAAGCAGGGTTGCAGAGGATTCAAAGAGAAACAGGTCAGATAGTGCTGAGTGCTGAAATATAAAGGTTGAGCGACAAAAAATGTAAACGCAATCTATGACATTCCACTGGTTTTTCTTAGTATTCAGGTTTAATGGAGTAAAGGCAACAAAGTGAATAGAGCACAAAGATAGAGTAAAATGTATATGCATTGGTGTGATGAATGACTATGGCCAAACGTAATGTGACTTAAAAATGGCGTAAAATCCTGACTGTAAAACCTGCACACCTAAAAATAATAAAATCGCATTGATGCAATAAATGGTGCAATGTCTGTCTTTTTTGCCCATTCTTGATCCCTGTGAGAACATAAATGGCAAACATGTCCTATCAAGATACATTTACTATGAGCACAGATACCAAGAATGTTTTCATAAAAAACAGTGATCATTTGAACACCTTGATAGAAATTATTTGCTATGTTAATGCTTACTATCAACTAAGCTTTCATGTAATGGCAGTGGGCATGTGGTCAGCAGTGATGGTAGAATCCATAGTTAAAAAGAAGGAAGGCCTATAGAACCACCATAAAACATGGGCTACTAAAGAATGAAGTGGCTACTCATCAAAAGGCCTCGTGGTTGTAGGTACTAAAAAGCTGATAGCATAAAAATACAAGCATTACTTATCCTCAGCTATGACGGTAAGGCTGACACTAGTGTCTCAAGAACAGGCACTAAAGTGGCTGCTGCTTAAGAATGGCCCCATGAAACGGGAAGCTGTCAGATAACATACAAAGTGATAGATGAAGTAGGATGTGTCTTCTATAACTATTGGCAAAGTGGGGGTTTACACTGTATCTAGATTTGTCTACATTCAATCAGAACATGCCAGACACGCTGGTTCCTAAAACTTTTCACAACACTATACAGGTGTCATATTGGACACGAAACCATGTTAAGAGTAGATAAGATTCGAAAAAAAAAAAAACAGTTGCATTAATTTGTAGCCTAGGGCAATGAAATTTTTGCGGCATATACAGATTTTTATGCCAATTAAAAATACGTAATAAGTTGTACAATAGGTTACACAATTTTTAATTTAAGCCATGACAATGTGTAAATTTCAACTTTTTTTGAACAAACTTTTTCTGCTACTAAACTTTTATGGTTCTGAGCCATTAATGGCTCATATTGCTTTACCTTAGCTGTAGAATGCAAATAATTATCAAGAAAATGCGTATAAAAATTTTACTGGACAAAAAAATTGTAATGTGAGAATACGTAGAATCCTCAGTTCATTCTAACTTACTTAAGGTTTGAAGAAAACTAGTATACAATTAAAGGCTCCTTTTATTTTTTGTTAGATACAATATTAAACAGATCTAACAGACAATCGTGCCAGGAAGAGTGCACGGAATATTATATGAAATAATCGTAATATAAGTGTGAGAAAAAGAGGTGGATGAAAAGGAAACTTGCCGTGGACAGGAACCAAATCTGCCACCTTGAAATGACGCGTCCTATGCTCTACCAAATGAGCTACCACGGTGGCCATCCCTCCATTTTCTTTATTTGGTATATATGTGTATTAAATGTGCCACTTGAATCAAACATGAATTAAATGTGCCCATTAAATGTGCCACACTCGCTGTTAGTAGTCACGGCGGCAAGTGTGGCACACTGTTTATGAGCCTGTTTGGCATCACGTTGCACGCGAACTTGATACCGGATGGCAGCTGACCAATAATCCTTCGTATACTACTTGAAGGCACCCAGTCTGCGAAAATGATACGCTCGCCATGAATGTTTGTAACAATTCTACAGGCAATATGAAGTTTTAAAGCAGGTACTTGTGTCCTTCACATGTTACAAAATACGTAGGCCAAGTTTCATCCTAGTCGGGCTGTCAGAAGTAACAAAAACATGACTTCAAATCTCAATTTTTTGCCCAAAAATAGGTTTGAGAAGAATGCATTATGAAGGTGTAAGTGAGAGGTTATCTATGTAGAAAAAATATGTTTTTAATAGGATGTCTTACATTATGAGGGCTTGGCAATCATTGTTATTTTGAGCATGCAGCTTTAGTTAACTCCTCATGCAAAATGTAATGGCAAACAGCTAGGTGACAACTTCCAGGTACTGTAGACAATGAGCCCTTCTTAGTTTTCTAGAATCTGCCTTGGGCTCTTTCAAAATAATTTCAACCTACTTTGAGCTTAATTACAACTTTTAGTTATTTTTGTAAAGAAAGTAGAAAAGCTAAATTCAAGAAAGCAAATAACAACAGAATAATGTGATTTTGAAAAGGACTTCAGTTTTTCGACTCTCACCTCCCCTTAACATATGTAATATAGCATTTCTAAAGAGGAAAATGACAACCAGGCATCACACAAAAGGAATTTCGCACCGGGTGGGCAACTGAACACTTCACACCCATAATAAAAGGCTTGGCACCTATTCTTCATCGTCGTAAGCCACAGCACAAGCAAAGTTTACAAAATGCACTGTCGCGTTTCAATGACCATAATGCCTTACATTTGTATAATGGGTACCTGGCCAACTCTAAGAATAGCAACTTGTTGTATACTGGGTGCTTACCTACCTCCTGAGGCTAACATTGGCATAGTGGGTGCCCTGCATGTGTACCTGCATTAGTTGCCCCAAGAAACTAATATGCTATAATTAAGTTTGTTCTATTAACTATTTCAAGTTAAACGGGAAGTATTGTGAAGAAACACTGAAAAAAAAAAATTCACCTAACACTCGGCTAATCCGCGGCATTGAGTAAGAGCCATGAAAAGAGGTGAAGAAGAAGAAGAAAAGTCTACAACAGGCTTGCTGGCGTCCCGGTCTGCCTGATGTTCTGATGCTCAGTTCGCCAAGGCTCTAGCCGTTGAAGCTTGCTCTCGGGGTGTGGCCAAGAATTAAGTAGCTGTTGTTGGTTAATTGATCTACCATCGTTTCTTATACTGCAATAGTTGTTTGATCAGTGTTTTTTGTGCAGTTCAGACAAGACAAGATGCCCTTATCTTCGCCAGGGCCAGGGACTTTTCTTTGGTCTGCTTCTACGGATCCAAAGGAGGTGCCAGTGGATCTTTTTTTGAGCAACACAATATCATCGGTTCCAGAGGCTCTAGTCCCGAACAATGACGGCATCATTCGGATGAAAAACCCGAAGATCATTCAGGCAGAATTACGGTCAGTGACGGCCCAATACCAGTCCATAACGGAGGTCCGCCAGTTCGGCAGAGGAGGCATACTGTGCCTTTCGCCAGACCAGTCCTGTGTCCTAGATCTGCTAAAGTGCTCAACGTTTGCATCCCAGCCGGTGAGCGCGTTCATACCTTCTCATTTAGCATGTACCCGAGGTCTAGTGCGTGGCGTCGATGCCAACATGCCACCCTCCGAAGTACTAGAGCTGTTTTCGCCAGCAGGTGCTATTTCTGTCTATCGGTGTGGACGGGTGGTTGATAACAACAAAATACCAACTGAGTCTGTAATTGTGACCTTTGCGGGATCAGTCCTACCATCAGAAATTAAGGCTTGGCCTTTAATTTACAGAGTAGAGCCGCTCTCTCCTCGTCCGCTCCAATGCATAAAGTGCTGGCGTTATGGTCACACAATGAAAGGTTGTAGGTCAGCGATCAGGTGTAAGGTATGCGGGGAAGGTCACAATTCTAGCGACTGTCTGAGTGATAAAGAAAAGTGTTGCCTATGTAGCGAAGCTGATGCGGCCGATAGCTCTAGTTGTTCGGCAAAGGTACGTGAACTGCAAATTCTAGAGATAGTAGAACAAAGACGGTGTTCACGGAAGGAAGCAGCAATTGAAATACAAGCACGAACACAAGGCTACGCCGGTGTTACAGCTCGTAATATGCCAACAATGGAAGCTCTCTCTGTCCCTATTGCGGAAGCGATTGAGAAGGCAGTGGAGAAGGCAATGGAGCGCATCGCTGGGAATATTTGTGAGTCCTTGGCCCAGATTCTATCGAACCAGATGGCTCAAATGTTGGGTACAGCGGAAAACAACCACAGTGCACCACGTAACATTAGTGACTCCTCGAAGTTTGCAAAGGAGTATGACTCTGCTACGCCACATCAGGCTACGGAAGCCCTTCACATTCGTGACTCCCCTAAAATTTCAAAGAAGTATGGCTCCGATACGCCACAGCAACCTATGGTAGCTGCAGATTCAGTAGAGGAAGGTAGCATATCTCAATGCGAGCTTACCAAGAAAGTGGAGGACTCAGACGAAATGGAGATGGATCCCCGATCGCTAAAGCGCTCGAGATCCCCTTTATACAAAAAAAGGCATCGCACCTGTCGATTCAAAAAACCAAAAAGTACCAGAAGAACAACCTGTCTAAAGCTGATTTTCTTAAAGAAAATATTCTAAACAAGGCCATCGCTGAGGCTATTTTAGAGCAAAAATAGGGTCACTTCAAATTCTTCATTGGAATTGCCGATCAATTCACTCTGCAGCAACTGATTTAATATATTTGGCATCGAAATTTTCTCCAGATATTATTGCACTGCAAGAAACTTGGCTTTCAATGCATCAGTCTTTTCAATTAAATAGATTCAGATCTTTCCGTCTAGACCGTCCATCGAAAGGTGGAGGTTTGGCATTTTTTTATTAATAATAGAATAAGTCTCAAAGCAAAAATTGCGTATAAGCTCATGTCACCTGAGAGTGAAATTCTCGCCTTAGAAATAACCTTACCAGGCTGCATGCCTTTTTTGGTGGTGAATGCATACTTTCCTAAAGGTGTAATAGATACTCGATGTTTAGACGCTGCAGTGACTTCTAGTTATCAAAATAAAATTCTAATCGGCGATTTCAATTCTCATCATACGTGCTGGGGTTTCCGAACTGATCAATGCGGTAAGAGATTGTGGGAGTGGACAGAGGATAATAACTTGTGTTGCCTGAATTCAAGAACACCCACTTACATTACTGATAGGTCTCGTTCAGCCTTAGATTTAAGCTTTGTGAGTTCATCACTCACTAGTTTGTCGTGGAGTGCGTGTGATTGTGCAACTAACAGCGATCATTTGCCAATATTATTCGAGATTGCTTGCCAAGTTATAATGTCAGGCTCTCAGACTCGAGTGTTTATTAATTACACCAAATTTAGGAAAGATTTAGAATCTGCTTTGGCAACTCATTCTGAAGAGCAAGAAGATACAGAAGCCATGAGACTAAGTGCACTGATTAAAAGAACATATAAAAATGCAGAATTCGTTGTGGAATCCGCAAAGAGCACAACCCACAGTCCGTGGTGGAACTCGGACTGTGCCCGGGATTTCCGACGAAGAAAGGCAGCTTGGAAAAAACTTATGTATAACCAGTGCCCTCAAAACTGGTCTGATTACAAGTATCACGCTGCAATTTTCAAACGCACGGTCTCTTTAGCTAAGAAACAATATGATAGAAAACATTATGATCACCTTTCAAAAGCTTGTAACAAAAAGGCTGTTCAGGTTCATGAGATCACGTAAAATGATGCCATCTCAAAATAATATAGGGTTTGAGATTATGTCCTTGGAAGAAACAAAGAAATCCTTAGAAACCATGGCTAAAGGCCTGGAGTGTAGATTTACATCAACTAAGCCTTACGATCCACAAAAACCAGCGTCAACGATTGAAGTTACTGAAGTTACAGAGGAAGAGTTAGCACAAGTGATACAAGGTTTGCCCTCGTCAGCTCCTGGTCCGGACGGAATCACAACTGCTATGATAAAAATATTATTCAAATTATCACCATGTGACCTACTAAACACTGTAAATTATTCGTTAAAATATGCCTGGATTCCGTATGAGTGGAAATTAGCTAAAATAGTGCCGATACAAAAAAGACAAGGATTCGGATATGTCATAGAAAACATTCGACCCATTTCTCTTACATCTAATATGGTGAAGCTCATCGAAAGAGTGCTCAATAAAAGAGTTATAATATGGATGGAGGAAAATTCGATACTAAATCCAAATCAAATTGGCTTCAGAACAGATTGTTCAATCTGGTGTGCACACGCAGATTTAGAAAGCCGCATTCAGCTTGCTCGCAAAAAAAAGACAACATGCGGCACTAGTGACATTGGATATAGCTAAGGCATACGGTAGTGTAGAACGTTCAGTATTATTAGACATATTAGAGAGCCACGATCTCCCAAAATATATATTGGCGTGGGTGAGGGAATTTTTTAGAGGAAGGGAGTTTTATTGCTTTAAGGATGGTTGCGCATCGTCAAAGTGCAAACAAACACGTGGTGTCCCCCAAGGCGCTGTATTATCGCCAGTTCTATTTAACATCCTAATGAGCACTATACCGCATTGCCAAGACGTGAAGGTGTTTGTATATGCTGACGATATTGCATTTTTCACGGCACATAGTGACATATATTCTTTATATCAAACGCTACAGAGATATGTCAATATGCTGGAGAGATGGCTAGATGCAGTCTGCATGACCTTAAATGTAAATAAGAGTGCAGTATTGATATTCCCGTTATCAGATCCCATCTCAATTTCAATATGTTATAAACAAGAGCCCATTCCACAGGTGGAATCTCTTAAATATTTGGGAGTAACTTATAATGCCAACCTAAACTGGACTCCTCACATAGAAAGCATGGCATCTAAAGCACAACGCGCCTTAGGAATTCTTCGTAGACTGAGCAGCCGCCGATATGGTCTACGCAGAAGCACAATGGTGATGATCTATAAAATGTATATGCGACCAATCCTAGAATTCGGGTGCGTATTGTTCTCAGGTGGCCCTGCCTATAAAATAAAGCCTCTGGTCATGCTGGAACGAGAAGCCTTGAGATTGTGTCTAGGACTACCGAGGTTTGTAAGAAACAATGTTTTGTATCAGGAAGCACGATTACCTACATTGCCTTGCCGTTTTCGTATCCTAACGGTTCAGACGTTTCTGAAATTTTATAGCTATGCGCCAAGACGATCTGAGTATGATTTTATAAATGACCCAGACAGCTTTTTTCTTGCCCATTGGCCACGCTTTCGAACACCTCAAATTGCTTTTGTTCAGAAACAACGAGATAGGTTAAATGTAAAAATTCGAGATGTGATTGCTGCGCAGGATACAAATCAAATTCTTAAGATTGAATTCGATGACATTTTTCCCTCTAAGCCCAAATTACAATCCTATAGGGTATTAAATAGCCGACTGCAGGATTATCTTGCACACGCGGAAACGAATAACATTATAGCCACAGATGCTTCAGTATTGGATGAAAAGACAGGTGTAGGTATATACTCACATTCGCTTGACTGGTCTTTTTCATTAAGATTACCGGATTTCACCCCAGTTTTTGAAGCTGAGCTGTTGGCAATAGTTCTAGCGCTGCGAAAGCTACCTTTGAATGCCGCTAATGCGATCATAATAACGGATTCCCTGTCAGTATGTACGTCGATTACGGCGTCAACAAAATCGATGGCCTTAAAGACGCTGCTTATGCTAGTTCCTCCTCAGCTGCAGCTACTGAAATTAGTATGGGTACCCGGTCATTGCGGCTTAGAAGTAAATGAAATCGCCGACTCTCTAGCACGAGCAGCATTGGAAGGGCCAGTACTATCAGTCCTTCCCGAAGTGGCCACTATAACGGCGACAAGATACAGAAAGCTTGCGCTCAGTGCAGACGCTATGGAAGCAATATTGTCAACACCAGAATTTACTCACTTAAGATTTTCATCGAAAAGTCATTGGTGTCCTACAAAACAGTTGGAAACCATAATAACCAGATTTCGATGTCGTGTCCCCCCGTTAAATTTCTATTCACATAGGGCTGGTCTGGCGATATCACCACTATGCAACTTTTGTTCAGAATTGGAAACAATAGAGCACTATTTTTTATCATGTCGCCGATACAAATTGCTTAGGAAAACATTCTTAGCCCTCCCATTCGCTAGCCTGCGGTTGAACTTATCTACAGAAGACATACTTTCCTTCGGTGCTTACGATCTGGGCTTCAGCCACGAGAACGTTTTCTACGCAGTTTGCAAGTACCTGATTGAAAGTAAAAGAATTAAGCTTTTAATTGCGTGATTATTAATCATGCAAAAAAAATAATAATTCCAACGAACACAAGAGCATTGTTTAACTATCCTGATTCGTATTCAAGGTAATGAATAGTTGTCTTATCTGCACGAGTGACAAGCAACTATTGCACTCCATTCATTCTGACTAGGGTTTCTTTATTTTTTTCATTCTTTTTTTTCTGGTGGGTGGTTTCGATATTAAAAAAAAAACTTACCTAATTAAATCATCGATTCTTGGCCAATCCCCCTGAGTGGGTACGAGCCATGTCTGTGGATTCATCATCATCATCATCATCAACAGGCTCTTGACATGCCACTGTGACTGGTGACTGTGCTGCGCAGGCCTGATGATTTTTTTTCTTTCTCTCTTTTTTTTCTTGGAGAAACTTATATTTCTTGTGGAGAAACTGTTCTAGGTACAGAGTGGCAGTAATGTCCGTAGGGGCAAGCTTTCATGGGAGGATATGCTATGCAGGCTTAAGAAACTCTTGATGTGACTTTGGCTCATATTTGACTGCAGCTTTCATTCAAACTGAATAGTGGGAAAGCTTTGCGGCAATTCTCTCGCATTGAAATAGACAAACTGCTAGAGGTTTGAGGAGCTGCAAACGCACCCACTGCACCAAGGTAAAAAGTCCAGTCAGAAATTTTCATGCATTTCACAAACCGTTACACTTGCATTAAAACAGTTTCTGAAAATGAACGAGTAAACTATTCGAAATTCTGCCAAACATTACATCTCTGCTTTGTCACAATAGCAGTCCCTAAAACAAACCTGATCCTGAAAAAAAGCAAAATCATCCCTAAATAGAGTGAACTACATGAAGTTTCAGGAGAATTGGTTATGTTGTGCTATTAAAAAAATTTTATGTTGTACTAGTTAGTACAACATGGCACCGCCACAGCTACAATTTAACCAGCGACTTTCAAGTCAGCAGCCTATGCAACCGCTACACCACTGCAACAGACTAAATGCAAATCTTATTTAGGAGACTTATTGAATATTTCAAGAGCTTCTTATCCCATACTATGACTATGAGGCTTTATCAAAGAAATTATTGAAAAGTCAGAATATCAGACAAACGCCTGTCTGTCGGCAAACTGAATCACAATTTGCACTGGCCATATGAAATGAGGCATAACATGGTAACAGGTCATTCCAGTTTTCTGCCATGTTCAGAGAAAAAAAAGATGTGCTTCGGGTTCACAAAATACTACAAGAATAAATAACGTTTAATTGCAAACAAGTAACTAATTATATGTCTTTATAAATATGATAGCATGATTATACGCATATATATATGATACCACTGAGTGATGTATATCAAAGTGTTGCTATTTATAGAGAGATGTTTCACATGCATGGATGTACAGTACAGTTCACAGTTAAAGGGAACCTCACTCGAATGAAGATTAATATTTCTGGACATCTAACAGCAAGTGGACAAAGAAACAATCTTGATGTACAACGCTAGTCTGTCAAGGGGAAAAACAACGGTCGACCACAAGTAGACTTAAGCAAATATAAGCCACTATGCTTCTGTAAGATAGCGAAAACCAAACGTGCTGTGTACTCAGCTGTTCCCTTTAACAGTAGACCCGTCTGTTCATTTTTATCTTTACACTGCTATTAAAATGTTTGTACTTGTATTGCACACAATTACTTTTTACCATTTTGACTGTACAATAATAAATATTTGTCCTTTCTAAAAAATTCAAGATAAGACTGCTATTATGTCCCAAATAACTAAAAAGTATATAATATATAAGTCCCAGGGTTCATTCAAGCTATGAGACAGCTGCATGATTCTCAAGATCAGTGCGAGAGCAGACTCACAAACACATGCTTCAAAATTTATTGACTGTAGGTTTTAACTGATATGAAGTACATTCACAGCACAAGCTGTGCTGGTGCGCAAAACCAGAAAGACAAGCAAATTAAGGTGAGATACGAGTTGAAAAATATGCAATTTTGGAGAAAATTACTTTGTCCCCAAGATTTACATTTTAGGAAAAAATGTCATTTTTTCAAAAATTATTTTTTTTTCAGTATTACTTGCTTTCACTCGTGCTCTTAAACATATAGCATACAGGCTTCTAGATTTGAGCCTCCATTGAAATGCGACCACCACGGCTGGGATCGAACCCACGACCTTCGGCTCAGCAGCTGAGCAGCCTAGTTGCTACACCACTCCGGCAAACACGGAAATAATAAGGACAACAAGAAGCGAGGACAAGGTAGGTTTGTAAATCCAGACTTAAAAAAGGACTTCCAGGCACTCTGCCAACTACTACAGCAATAGTGGTGAACATCTGCAAGAGACCTGCTCCGCAAAAACATGTTGAGTTCGAAGAATGAAGTCAAAAAAGGTAAAGTAACATAAAATGAAAAAGATGGAATACACGTGAAGCCAGATAACAAAAGTCTTCCTTTAGATACAAATAAAGGCAGTTCTTCAGCAGAACTCAGGCCCCTCTAGAATGATGGCGTCTTCTCTGAAACACATAATGTAAAAAAATGTATTATTACACAGTGCCCAAGCGTCAGTGGAATGAATGTGATGTTAAATGAAACCAAGAAGCTGCAGTGCATTGGATCATACCAACACAACTTCTTTTTTTCTGATACTCAAATAT
Organism: Rhipicephalus annulatus; assembly: GCA_013436015.1. NCBI lineage: Eukaryota > Metazoa > Arthropoda > Arachnida > Ixodida > Ixodidae > Rhipicephalus > Rhipicephalus annulatus. Next base: position 342,184 of record WOVY01000324.1, on the reverse strand, counting down.
GTCAGCTGTGATGAAGTGTCCGAACACCTACGAAGAGACGACAAAGCAGCGTCGAGAACGTTAAACCGCCAGCACTGGAAGAGGGATGGTTTCGCACACTTTATACTTCCCTGCACTAACCCTTGTGGCACGAGCAGAAGGGAAGAGAAAGAACAGGTCTCGTTGGCTAGACACACTGTGTCAGAAACTTGATGGAGAAGAGGTGCACGTATGGTTGGACATCAATGCCAGACAGTATCAACATCTCCATGAATACTACATCACATCAGCTACATTAAGCAACTTAACATACTATAAGGAACAAGGAAAGTACCCTCTATGCTATGACTATTGTAAGTGAAAGATATTTTTGGGCACTCACTCTTCTGAAAAATTTAGATAATGTGGCCATAGATCGGCAAAAACTGCAAAGCTGACTCAAAATCAGCCTCTAAAATTTCGCTTTAAAGCCTCATTAGCACTCAGACACACCAAAATTTTCCTCCTGGGGACTCCTTCAGACTCAGGCTCATAAAATTTTAAAACTTCTTCATTTCAACCGAACTCACTCGGAATCAAGCTCACCATAACAATACTACCCCAGACGCACGGCTCAATCTGAGTATGAGTTTGTCGACTTGTGAGTTCATTTAATTTACACAAGTTTTTGAACTGAGACAATTCTCTTTTAAAGCATTACTTCGCATAATCGGTATTTTACCTGACCGATTTGGTCTTGTAACTTTATAAACAAGTTGTCTATGATTAAAATCCAGTAACGACATATAAATTAAATAATATGATTTACACTCAATGATAATACCATCCTGCCAAGGAGATTGCGGGAGAAAGGTCAAGGTACCTCGGCCATCTGTAACTCGCGCTTCTGGTCAATGAATACTGAGCTGGTGCATGAATGCTAGTGCACTCAAGTATGTGCGAGTGGGCGTAATTATAAATGCTAGCTGACATAAGGCTCATACTACAGATAAACCTGAGTGCTTATCACCAGAGGCCAACAGTGAAATGCGGAACTCACAAACTCAGTCACGAGTTATAATTTGCGCTTAGCCCTCGCTTGGACTCCTACTCACTAAAATCTCAGCCGGCCTAAAGCTTATCAAAATATCATTCACTCGGACTCGCAGTTTAACTCTTTTGTTACCACACCTATTCAAATCAATCAGCAATGATTGACGCTTTTGAATGGTCGATTTTGCATAATAAACTTGTTTCTCGTGCACCCAGCACTTTTCAGTTGCTAGTCCAGTCAGGCCAGTGAATTTTCAGAATCAATTTTGAACTCGCTCGTTTTGGCAGACTTTTGTGCAAACCAATGTGTAAGTGTGTTGTTGCATGGATAAATTGGTGCATGAATAAATTAAATATAAATCAAATTTCAGAACTATCTTATTAGATATCTGAATTCAGAGAGAGTATTTAAATAAATCGATATACCAAGGTTTTTTTCAACAAAATTACCAAAGAGCTTGGCAATGAAATCTATCCTTCCAGAATTAAATGGTGCTTCACAATGGCTGTCATATTACGGCATCTTCAACATAGCAATGTCATCAAGAGGCTCATGACAGTTTCCTGCCACGTTGAAAAAAAAAAAATCTGCATAGGTTTCACAAAATCGCACTAGAATGTGTAACCTTTTGTTTTGGTAACTCTTGAATATGTTTGAATATGATTGTATCCTTATATCTCTAAGTATGATATGACTGTATGAGTGACTGTGTAAGTGATGTATATTTAGTTGTTCTAATTTATGAATGTAGATGTTTATAATTTTCCCACTTCAACTAGGAAAGCCTGTACTAGTATTTTAAATAACTTCTAGTATGTTTATTTATTACTGACCTTGATATACTTATTGTTTCTTCCTCCTGACAAAACTTCAATATGAGCATTGCAGTCTGTCTAAAATAAAAAAAATAAAAATACCTACACATTCTTGTCCTCAGGTTCTTTGAATCTACGACACATATGAATGATTTGCAGGATTAATGTGGGAGAAGGCTGACGAAAAAAATGCTCCATAATTCATTACTGATGTTTTCTTATTAATATGCAGTATTATGACATCAAGGCAAACAAATCAAGCTGAGCAAAAGTAAAAGCACTGCCACCATACCTCAGTATGTAGATCACCAGACATGCAAGTAGAAAATTGCGGTTTATAGTTTTATAGGTGGGGAGATTTTTTTTTTTTCTTGCTCCCATCGGGAGGCACACAGTTTGAAAGCCTGTGCCCGCTTAACAGATTTTCTCATGGAGGAAGTCTTACCCAAAAGTAGTGCACGATAGTGTGGATACTATCTTGAGAAAACGGCCTCTCCCTTTGCACTATCTTCTACCGTTCACTTTTGATGTCATTAATGAAAATTGATGTCATCATGAATTGTGAGCTACCAAACTAACATAACTTCCAATCCTCAAACTACTCTTTCAACGTAACCTGTAATCAACGAGCTCTCTCCACCCTAACCTAACATTATTTAGTGCTTTGTAAGCAATACTGCTTTAAGCTCGCGATACATAAAAATCACAAGGCAATCCATCACATTCTTTCCGATTTCAATTTGCAAACGGGGCAGAAGTTGAATAGTCAATTTCACTCGTTTAATGAAACCTATTCTTCGCAGCAGTCCACAAACATGGTCACATCACCACCACAATCTCATGCTCACAAAATATCAAGCAGCAACCTTTTTATGAAATGATGAATGACTTCCAGGAAGACACTGGAGCAATGCTTTTCTGACAATATCCGAAGCATGAGACTTCTTCGTTTCTCCATAAAGGGATGGACACATCAGCAAAAGCACACAGACAACTGTTAAAGCCAGCACAAACAACACAGTACACACAAGATTGCCTGGGCTTCACCAAACGTTTTTTAGTGTATTAATTGAGCGAGCACTGTTTCAGAACTTATTTGGTGTACCTACTTATTTCTTTTTAAAGACAGCTCACTACATAGGGCAATATGAAGTTAAGCACTTGAATTCGGAGGGAAATATGAAATTGAACATTAGTGGTGCTGTGTTGTATTAGCATATAAGACATGAAATATATAAATACTTTCTAAATGACACCAATCAGCTAAGGGTCCATTTCGTAATTTTAGCACGAAATATATGGGTACACTATAATAAACAGATGCCCTGTGACTAAATAGGGATGGGTGCATCAACTGTTGATTCTAGGCAATCAAGTGTGTAGACAGTCTTTTTTACACATTCCAGGACATTTCGAATGTGTCTTTCATGAGTCATGGTGCTGTGTTTAAAATAGAACACACGTAATAATGACAATAATAAAAACTTCATTTTGGTCCACAGATGATGCAGAAGAAACCCTGCCACATCTCGCTAGTCCCTCGTAGGAACTGTTTCACCAAGCCGAGCTTCGCGGCCAGTTCACGGGCACTCTGGAGGGCTATGGCTACGCATGCGAGATTTAAGCAGGCGACTAAATAGAGTTGCATGTACTGTGCTTTCGAACAGCAATGTGTCTCTCTACCATACACATGAAATGAGTTTTCAGTGTTATCACTGGGGTTTCCAAGCCAAAAGAAGAAATGATCAGCCTAAATCTTGAAAAACAAAGGTCAATAAAAAATTGCCCAAAACTCTTAAGCTTCACCTTTAAGAGTTGAGCGTAACAGTGATATCTTGCCCCTAGTGTGTACTTGAAACACTTAGTGCATAAAATTTTTTCTAACTAGCTGTTGCCACATTGCTTCCAGAAGTTTTGTTATCGCCCTGTTACACCCTAAACAACGTTAGCGCAAACCGTCACTGCAGTGTTCGAGAAGCTTCGTGACTATAGTAGACCATTTTATTAAAATTACGCATGCAACGTGAACATCACAAATTATTCTGGAATTTGCGTGGCCACCAGCGATAACGCTGGAATATTCGACGACACAAGTATAAATGCTGACGTGCTTCGCCGTTTGTCAGTTGATCGATGGCCAACGATCTATTCACCGCTATCAATGCAAGTGTGTATCGCTGTAATCTAAATTTTCGTTGACTGGCAACAAGTTCGGCCAAACAAACAATTTGATCTCCAACCTACAGTTTGCTCCCTTGCTTCCGGTCCATGTATGCTTTCCAGTCCTAGTGCTTTCCGGTCCATGTATCGAACGGCCCCTTCAATGTGTGAACCCAGTCCTCGTCACAGAGAAGACATCAAAACCATCAGTGACAGTCAAGCCAGCCACATAGTGAAAGGAATAGACCCCAAATAAGAACCCCTAGCGGACAAGTCAAAAGCCACGGCGACTAGAGGCACAATGACAGCCGCAACGTCTCTTGCAACGGTAGCGATGCAGCATCCAAAGGACCCACCGATCCTCCGCGTATCGTTATTTGAAGACCAGAAGACCTGGCTGGAGACCTACAATTGAGTGGCCACCCTCAACCACTGGGACATGAAATAGAAGCTGCATCACGTCTACTTCTGCCTGGAAGATGCGGCAAATATCTGGTTTGAGAATTGTGGGATCTGATATGACGAGAGCCATGCCACGCTCTTGGATAGAACGCACACAATAGACACGGTCGGAACAAACCAAACCAAACACACATAATTATTTAACTACTTTTGATCAAGGATATCATCAGCCGCATAATTATAACATCAATCGTGATCAATATGCTAATAATAGTATACAATACTATTAGACAACACTCAACAACACGACAAAGAAGGCAGTGTCACTAACGCCTGACTCACCACGTGGGCCCTCAGCAGACGGCCCGCGGTGCCAACCATGGTAGACCCACCGCTGGAGGCAACTGCCCGCCCTACCGCTCCAAGCCAACAGAGACCATGGCTTATTTCTCGCCAACCACCACCAAGGCTTGTCGCCTGGCGTCGCCGCCGTCGCTACACCATGATTATTATGTGGGGTTTAACGTTCGAAAACCACCATATGATTATGAGAGACGCCGTAGTGGAAGGCTCCGGAAATTTCGACCACCTGGGGTTCTTTAACATGCACCCAAATCTGAACACACGGGCCTTCAACATTTTCGCCTCAATCGGAAGTGCAGCCGACGCTGCCAGGATTTCATCCCGCGACCTCCGGGTCAGCAGCCGAGTAACTTAGCCACTAGACCACCACGGCAGGGCGGGGCTATACCATAATGATGATAGTGGTGACCAACGCTCGCGAACAGAACACCACCTACCGCTCAATAGTTGTGACTCCGAAATACGTCTTCTGCACGAGACACGTGCGCTACGAGGCGCAAACACCCTTACGAGGGGTGTCAGTACCCCCCCAGAATCAGGAGTCTGCACTTAAAACATGGGACCTCTTCTGCGGCACATTCATGGACACGTTCGGGAGAATCGCTCGAAAGGAAAGGGCCGCCACTTTGTTGGAGACACCGGTGCAACTCCCTAATGAAAATGTGACCATGTTTGTCGAAGATATGGCCCGGCTGTTTCACCATGCCGACCCTGCCATGGCTGAAGAGAAGCTCCGGTTCTTGAAGCAAGTGGTCAAGCAAGAACTGTTTGTGGGACTTGTGCAGAACGCACCCAAAACAGTTAAAAAGTGTATTTTGGAGGCTAAGACAATCGAGAAGATGCTGGAGATGTGCACCCTCCAATACAATCGCCGATCGATGCAAGACAGCGCAGCTGTTCACGCCCTTGATCCGATGACATACGTGGCAAAATGCGATAGATTGTGCGAAAGGAGCTACGGAAGATGTTGTCTTGATTGCAGCCCCACGTGGATTCGATTGCCAATGTTGTCCGCGAAGAAGTATGGCAATTACTTTAGGTTTCCGAAGCACTGCAGCCTCATACATAAGTGATGAGCTATACTGTTGCAGCCCGACGCTAAACTTACCCTTACTGCCCACGTCAAGAGGCCGCATTGTCACTGTTCTGCCACCAGCCACCGCCACCGTCAATGTCATATCATCCACCCGCCAGCCAGCCAACACTTTGAGAAAAACCAACGTGTGGCATGCCCCCGACCATCGGCCTCTCTGCTACCAATGCGGAGAAGATGGCCACACCTAGCACCACTGTGAGTACCGCCACTTGGGACTACGTGGTTCTGCCATAAATAATCTGCATCCACAGTGCGGTGAACGACTCCGCGACATTGCCGGCTACCTCGCAACAGTACAGTGGTGCCTCGAGGATCTTCCTATTCACCGTCACCCGGCTGCTACATGTCACTTCACAGCCGGCTGTACACTGGCACAATCCGGGTCTGGTCCCCTAGCCCACACTCGGAAAACTAAGGGCAGCATTCATTAAGTTGCGGTTTCTGTGCGGCGCACTGCTGAAGATCCTCCGCCACCACCGCCATGACAAAACTTCAAGAGCCCACTGCAATGGCAACGAAGTACCAACGTTGAAACTTTGCAGCGAGAAAAAGACCTGATGGTGCAATCTTGAAACCGTAGTACAAACAGTCGTAGCCGATATCCGACGCTGTGACGTAACTGCAACGCGACGAACTAATGAACTTAACGTTCTCGTCGACAACCACAGCGTCACAGCTCTCGTCGACAGCGGAGCTGACTATTCTGTCATCAGTGGGACATTCCCCGCAAAGTTGAAGAAAGTTAGGACCACTTGGGAAGGCCCCGAAATTCGTACAGCTGGACATCACCCAGTTACCCCGGCAGGAATCTGCAAAGTCAGAGTCATCATTAACTGCAAAATTTATCCTGCAAGCTTCATCGTACATAGCAATGCTTGAGAGGTGTCGTCCTTGGTATGGACTCCTTAATCTTTCATGGTGCCATCGTCAACCTGAGAACAAAGTCGATACCACTATCTACAGTAAAATCACTGCCACCGCACACGTTATCAGTAAGGCACGCCTGTACGTGCTGGAAGACCCAAGTCGCCATTTCTCCTTGCTCCAGTGTCAGCTTTTTTGTCGGCACTCAAGAATCAACAGACATGCAAGGCATCGTCGAAGGCGACCAGCATCTGTTGATCCACCGCGAATCTCACGTCACCAGAGGAGTAGCTGAGATACGAGGAGAGAATGCAAGAGTGATGGTCACGAACTTCAGCAATGAGTACAAGCACATGAGCAAAGATATGATGGTTGCGTATATTAAAGAGATACTGGAAGCCAGCAGCGCTTTTGCCTATATCAAAGGCATACTGGAAGCCAGCAGCGCTTTTGCCTATATCAAAGAGATACTGGAAGCCAGCAGCGCTTTTGCCCTTATTGAGATGACTCAAGCCCTTCAACCAGCTTTCCACATTAACCTGGGAGTTCTGACGCATAAACAAAAACAGCTAAGAAACCTTCTCCTGAAATACAACTGCTTTTCGTCGTCGTTGTCAAGAATTCGACAGACCCCTGTCGCAAAACATCGAATCTTAACAGAGAAAGTGTCATGCCACTCCATCAGAGCCTGTACAGAGTTTTGACGTGAGAACACGAGACCAGGTAGAGACAAGTTAATGAAATGCTACACCACGACATCATCCAGCCTTCAAAGAGTCCATGGGTGCCACAATGGTGTTAATGAAGAAAAAAGACAAAACTCTACCCTTCTGCGTAGACTATCGTCGCCTAAACAAAATAACGAAGGACGTGTACTTGCTCTCACAGATAGACAACATCCTAGATCGACTCCACAATTTGAGGTGCTTTTCTTCGATGGACCTTAAGACCGGCTATTGGCAAATCGAAGTCGAAGAGAAAGGCCGTCTTCATAACACCGGACGGCGTGTTCAAGTTCAAGGTCATGTTCTCTGGTCTTTGCTCAACACCTGCAACTTTCAAACAAGTCATGGATACAGTTCTGACTGGCTTGAAGTGGCAGACTTGCCTCGTTTACTTGGATGTTGTCGTAGTGTTTTCCTTAAGCTTCGACGAACACCTATAGCACCGAAAATACGTACTTCACGCAATCAGGAGTCCCAAACTCACTCTGAAGTCAGAAAAACGCCACTTCACGTACAAAGAGCTCCTGTTTTCTGGTCACACGAACAGCAGGACCGGGGTGTGTTCAGATTCGCAGAAAACAACTACCATCACCGTGTTCCCACCACCCACTGAAAGAAGGCCGTGCGCTGATTTTTCTCGACTTGTGCGCCTATTACAAATGCTTCATCAACGATTTCTCACAGATCGCTGAGCCACTCACGCTGCTCCCAAAAGCCGACGTTGAATTCAAGTTGCAAACGGCACAAGTTGAAGCATTTTAGAAACTGAAACGACAGCTGCCGACCCCTACGATACTTGCACATTTCAACGAATACGCCGATATAGAAATTCACACCGACACAAGCAACGTAGGTCTCGGCGTCTGGCACCACCAGAAGATAGCACGCACCTGTGGTGGAGAAATTCTTTTTTATGGCAATACATCCCGTATACAAAAATGGCCATTTGATGAGTCTTTCACAGTGGAGCAGAGCGGTTTTAGAGTTGGATCATCAGGCTGCTGTCTCACGAAGGTTACGGCGTCTGGGAAATATTGTTGTACGGTTGCAATTTCCTGGTTGAAGCTATCAGCGTCACATTCCATGGTAAGGAAGGGCAGCCTGGAAAGACAATCAGCGTCAGCATGTCGTTGCCCACTCTTGTATGAGACAGTGAAGTTGAACTCTTGCAGACACAGAGCCCATCATGCAAGGCGTCCTGACGGATCGCGGAGATTGACGAGCCAGCACAGTGATGACCGGCGACGACTGTAAACTGATGTCCGTACAGGTATGACCAAAACCGCTGAACAGCAAAAATAACCGCGAAGAATTCTTGTTCAGTTACCATGTAGTTATGCTCAGGTTTACTTAATGACCGACTTGCTTTGGCAATGAAATGTTTTCTATTACCTGAATATTGAACAAACACAGCACCAAGACACCGCTGGCATCTGTGTGAATCTCCATTGGCGCGGTAGGACTGAAGTGTCGTAGTATCGGCTGTGACGTCGGCAAGAACTTTAGCTGCCGAAAGGAGGCTGAACACTCAAGCATCCACTCAAATGGGCCGTTTTAATGTAGGCGGCTTGTCAGGGGATAAGCGACGTCAGCAAAGCAAGGAATGAATCGCCTAAAATAGGAGCACAGCCCCAAGAAGCTCCAGAGCTCTTTCACAGACTGGTATGTCTGAAATGCTTCAACAGCCTCAGTCTTTGCAGGGTCAGGCTTGATGCCGTCTTTGTCCCCGAGATGACCCAGCACCAAGGCTTGGCACTCTCCGAAATGATATTTCTTGGTGTTGAGTACAAGACAAGTCTTTTGTATGCAATGCCGAGATGCTCGTTATGCTCTGGAAATGTGCGTCCAAAGATAATAACATCATTGAGATAGCACATACATATCTCCCATTTTAAACCCCACAGAACAGTGTTCATAAGTCATTCATAAGGTGGCAAGCGCTATGCACAAGCCGAATAGCATAATGTTACATTCAATAAGTCCATCGCGTGCTATGAATGCCGTCTTTTTTTATCATCAGTGTGCATCGATATTTGCCAATAGCCGGATCTGAAGTCAACAAAAGAAAAGTAGGAAACTGAATGAAGATAATTCAATACATCGTCTATGCGCGGAAGAGGTTATACATCTTTCTTTGTAATGCTATTAAGCTGGCAGTAATCAACACAAGATCTCCAACTGCTGTCCTTCTTTTGAACAAGAATGACAGGTGGAGCCCAAGTACTTGCAGACTCCTGAATGACTCATTTTTGCAACATTTCTTCAACTTGCTCACTAATTGCTTTACGCTCTCTCGGTGACACTCGGTACGGCTTTTGTCGTACAGGGTGCACTGATACGGTGTTTATACGATAGCGTACTCAAGAGGCTGGAATCGAGGATGCCTTATCGTTTTGCAAAAAGTCAAACGGATAGTAACGTGTGGGGCTCACTCGTGCTGAGGGACTAGCTCACCCTCAGTATAAGCTTCAAATTCGAAAGGCTCGAGAGCAAGAATTCATTCGCATCGGCGTGAAGTACAGCAACTAAAGTCTGTGCTCTCTCCCTGAAAAGTGCGAGCTTCATACCAGAAGGTAGAAGTATGGGCTGGGCCACGTAATTCATTGTCCATAATCCAGATCGTCCTTCAAATACCGATAACAAGCAATGTGGCACCAACATGTTCTTCTTCACATAAGCTGAGTGTAGAGGTTCTGTTGTGGCGTCAAATGTAGTAGGAGCTGCACCAGAGCAGATTACCGGAATGCACACCCTACACTGCGCAGGAATCACTACATCCTCGGCAACACAGAAGGCACTTTCTTGACACGGCGAGTTATCTTGGAGTTCCGTCATAAGCTCATGGTGTACTGAAAGCTCTCCACTTCGACAGTCAACTGTAGTGCCACACTCCCGTAAGAAATCTAGGCCTAAAATAACCTGCAGCGTAGATCGAGGAATCCCGGCGAATTAAGTAGTAAATACTTTGCCACATGAACAAACATCTGCTGTACAAATGCCGACCGGGCACAATGTGTCACCGCTTACACTACAAAACCACAACTTTGTTCCACAAAAACATAACTTTTTGTCCCAGAAGTTTTAGGAGTAAGGCTCATCACTGTAATTGTTGCCCCAGTATCTACAATATCTATAATATGGACATTGTCAACACACACATGAACTTTGTTTTTCAGCATGAAGGCTGACGGAGGTATGATTGACAGCGCACAGTATCCAGCAACCTCACCCCTCTCACCCGCACTGCCTAGTTTTTTGGTAGTGGTGATGGGAAGCGACGCCGTGGCGATAACGACCGGGGAGCACGTGGAGCAGGCGGTGGCGTTAATTTGTGGTCGGAGGCTGGGGACGAGTTCCGGAAGTTGCCTTGGCGAAATTGACAACTGGAAGTTGGGCGTTGAAAAGGGTCGATGACGATGGAAAGGGTCGATTGCTATAATTGTAGAAAGCTCGTGAAGGCGCTCCTTGGAATTGCTGTCGACGGTCACAAAATCTTGAGTCCTGGCCTAGGACGCCGCAGCTATAGCACACAGAAGATGGCAGAAATGCACGGTGTTGCTCAAACCCCTCATTTCCGTTAGCTGGCATGGGATATCTGCCCCAATCATTGCAATTCCTGGCGAGATTGGGCTATAGGTGGCAGCACTGCCCCCGCACAAGTGTGGATAGGTGGTTGGCAGCGGGTATACAAATACACGCTGCGGAGCTTCGTTGCGTGCGATCTGAACCGATTGTCGGCAGATAAAATGCGTTGACTAATGTTTACTGTTCATATCTATGCTCTTGTTCACTGAATCCGTGCACGCCCCTTATGCAATGTTAACATTAGCTGCGGGTAAAGCGCATTCTGCTTTTCATACGGATGCTCGCCCTGGATGACTACCTTCACACTTACGCACTAAATATCGCGTTTGCTGTGTTGTTTGTACGTGATTAGCTTGTGTTCCGTCTGCTATGCACTGCTGTAACGTAACTCAACTACTTATTTACATCTTTGCCATCTGCATACTAAAAAAAATAGAAAGAACCCCGCAGGTCGCGGGATCGAATCCCGGCTACGGCGGCTGCATTTCGGATGGAGGCGGAAATGTTATAGGCCCGTGTGCTCAGATTTGGGAGCACGTTAAAGAACCCCAGGTGGTCAAAATTTCCGTAGCCGTCCACTACGGCGTCTCTCATAATCATAGGGTGGTTTTGGGACGTTAAACACCACAAATCAATCAAATCAATCAATCAAAAAATAGAAAGAAAGATCGTAGAAAGCCCGCATAAATGTGCAACTCCTTCAGAACCACCGTTCGCACCTTATATGCATATAATTTCTTTTCTATCATTCCGTTCACAATGAAATGTTGGACAGTGGATAAGCCTAGTCCGGAAAGCGTAGTGGCTGAGGGCACTTTGCGCTACACTGCAAGTACCACGTGTACGCACATGTTCTTGCAACAGTAAAAATCTTATGTAAGAGTTCAACAGAAAGCTTTTGGCAATGGATTACATGCATGACAGTGCTACAACAAAGACCTTGTTATAAGGACAAGCAATTTTTTTTTTCAGACAAAAAATTACCACTGCATGCCTTCTGTCGGTCACTAACAACGCCACACAAACACTGAAAACAATGTAAAAGTGATGAAATTTTCAGTGAAATTATACGACATTAAATATAAGGCATGTCGTCTGAATTAATTTTCGATGTCTAGCCTCTAAAAGCGTTCTTAAATCTGAGCACATGGTTACGCACGGTAGCTCTGTTTTAAGTACAGTGTAAGTAAGTACAGAAGTACCGACAGTGATGTGACCGAGAAGTTGGGCTACAGGCAGTTACTCAAATGCCGGGAAATTAAGAACCCTTGCGAGGCTTCTTCACAGCACGAACACACAATTTAATTACGTATTTACAGGTGTGAAGAACACTAGGCGCCTAGAAGCACCTTTACATGAGACACGACTGGCCGTAACAAAAACCACCGAGACGGAACACCCCTGCAGCACATGCGATGCGCTTTTTATACCTCTCGGTTCGTGCACACGCTTCTCCTGAAACGCCGACTGCGTGTCACAGCGTTCGTGTGCGACGCGCACTGCATGTCACTGGCACACCGGTGTGCATTCCTTGCAGTGCACTTGGGAATGTTTTCACACTCTTGTGGGATGCAGACGGCGTTCTCGTCGACGAGCACCGCTTTTTATTTATTTATAATACCCTCAGGGCCAATAAGGCATTAAAGAGGGGAGTGAGTAAATACATGAAAAATACAAATAAAACAGTGCAATAAATACAAATAAACAATACAATAATTACAAATAAAACAATACAATAAAAGACAGATATTATTACCATTTCTGCAGAACGTATAAAAAAGTTATTACTAAATATACAAAAACAGAAGCAATAAGCATAGGTAACAGATTTTCTTGGTTATACAATGTTAGCTAATGTTTCGTGGAAAAGTTTGAAGTCAGTAATGGTTGCGACATTCCGGGCAAGGCAGTTCCAATCATGAGATGTGCGGGGAATAAATGACTGAAAGAAAGACCTAGTGTGACATGATGCGATTCCTACCTTATTGCGATGATCAACACGGTTTGAGATGTACAGAGGCTGGAGTATCACGTCATTATGAAGTGTAGGGTGATAGAAAATTTTATGAAACAGTGAAAGACGGGCGATTTTTCGTCGGTGAGCCAATGGGATAAGTGATAAATTATTTTTCATTGAAGTCATACTTGCAGTGCGGTTGTAGTTAGAGAGGATGAACCTAGCAGAGTTATTTTGTACTAGTTCAAGAGATGTGATGAGATTAGCATGACTGGGATCCCATATGGCGGATGCATATTCGAGTTTGGGGCGTATGAGAGACTTATAGAGTACTAGTTTCAAGGAAGAGGGTGCTTTGGAGAAGTTACGTCGTAAGTAGCCGAGCATGCGATTAGCATTGTTAATCACGTACTCTACATGAGTTGTCCAACTTAAGTTATTTGTGATGTGCACGCCAAGATATTTATAAGACACGACGGAATCTAAAGGAACGTTGTTTAGGTGGTAGGTGTTATGATTCGAGTTAGTTCTTGATACGTGCATTATCTTACATTTCTTAATATTAAGTTCCATTAACCAGATATTACACCAATTAGCTATATTATTTAGGTCAGTTTGAAGTGTTTTAGTATCATCAACATTGCTGATTTCGCGGTAAATAACACAGTCATCTGCGAACAGATGTATGTTAGAAGTTATTGAAGAAGTTAGATTATTAATATATACAAGAAATAATAAAGGTCCCAACACTGAACCTTGAGGCACACCGGATTGTACTTCAGTGAGTGGTGAATGATGGTCGTTAGCAGTTACGAATTGGAAACGATTAGAGAGAAAATGTTCTATCCATTTAAGAAGGTTAGTGTCAATATTTAGCAAGCTTAGTTTTAAGAGCAGTAATTTATGGCAAGCCTTGTCAAATGCTTTGCTAAAATCCAAAAAAATACTGTCAGCACAAGATGATCGATCCAGAATTTGATGCAGAATATGAGTAAACGAAGCAAGCTGTGTCTCGCAGGAATACTGTTTTCTAAAACCATGTTGCGCTTTAGCAAAGTATGAGTTAGACTCTAGAAAGTTAGCAAGGTTCAAGAAGATTACATGTTCTAATAATTTGCAGCAATTACTTGTTAGTGATATGGGTCGGTAATTAAGAGGCGAGTTTCTGGGGCCAGATTTATAGATTGGAACCACCTTCCCTATTTTCCATTCCTTTGGAAGTTGACAAGTACTCAATGATTGTTGAAATATTTGACTTAGTATCATTGAACTAACTACGTTAGTGTTTTTAAGAAATTTGCTATTAATGCCATCATAGCCAGGAGCGGAGTGGAACGGTAACTTATCTATTAGTTTTTTTAAGGCGTTTACTAGCCGGCATCGAGCGAGAATATCTAATGGCGACAGTCACAGCCAAGCACGGGATCTCAGCGCGAGCGGCGTCCTTGTTGGGTAGCCCCACTAGAAGGTACTCAAGTGTTCGACCCATTTCAGCGTTCGGAGGCTTCGCTACAATTACCCCGGGGTCGAAGAGGGAGCCGCCTGGCGACCTAACAGCTCGTTACTATGAACGGGTCATAATAAGCCTTCAGGCGCTCCACGTTGACGATGTCTCGCCCGCGGCGGCGCATGTCCGAAGATTGTTCAACGGGTTCGATCAGATAGTTGACGGGTGAGGTGCGCTCGATGACACGGTAGGGGCCTTCGTATTTGGGACATAGCTTGGAAGAGAGGCCAGCTGCAGATGTCGGGATCGAAAGCCATACAAGCGCACCAGGAAGGAACGTGGGCTCAGAAGTGGTGTAGCCATCACGAATACTCTTCTGCTGCTCGTGCTCTTGCGTTGTAAAAGACTTGGCAAGCTCGCGACACTCTTGAGCAAGCCTGGCTGTCTCGGAAATCGGTGTGCACTCAGATGGATCCGGCGTGTACGGGAGTATCGTGTCTATGGTGTGCGACGGGTGCCTTCCGTACAGCAAGTAGAAAGGTGAAAAACCAGTCGTGCTCTGAGGGGCGGTGTTGTAGGCGTAGGTGACGAAGGGCAGTATATTATCCCAATTAGTGTGGTTGGCAGCGACGTACATAGAAAGCATGTCGCCGAGGGTGCGGTTAAAGCGTTCGGTGAGGCCATTCGTCTGTGGGTGGTAAGCAGTGGTTTTGCGGTGGACAGAATGGCACTCCGTCAGAATGGCTTCGACGACTTCCGACAAGAAGACACGGCCTCGATCGCTGAGAAGCTCTTGGGGTGGTCCGTGGCGCAGTATAAATCGATTCAGCAGGAAGGACGCAACATCGCGCGCAGTAGCCGCAGGGAGAGCGGCGGTTTCGGCGTATCGCGTTAAATGATCAACGGCAACGATGGCCCAGCGGTTACCAGCCGACGTCAGAGGAAGTGGTCCATACAAATCGATACCTACGCGCCCAAAGGGACGGTCAGGGCAAGGTAACGGTTGCAGACCGGCGTGCGACATGTGGGCTGACGGTTTACGGCGTTGGCAAGTGAGGCAAGAACGAACGAACTGCTGCACATAGCGGTACATGCCGCGCCAAAAGTAGCGTTGTCGAATGCGATGGTAGGTCTTGAATACCCCAGAGTGCGCGCATTGCGGATCTGAATGGAAGGATTCACATATTTCTGACCGCAGACTGCGGGGTATCACGAGTAACCACTGCCGGCCGTCGGCGTCGTAATTGCGTCGGTGTAGAAGGCCGTCACGGATGGTGAAATGGCGAGCTTGACGACGCAAGGCACGCGTGGAGGGCGTTGCGGATGGATCAGAGAGCATGTCGATGAGCGTGCCGATCCGATTATCCTTTCGCTGTTCGGTAGCGATGATGTCAACATCAATGGCAGAAACAGCAGCCGTGGATACTGAGCAGAGCACATCAACTTCAGGCAGAGGAGAGCGCGAGAGGGCGTCGGCGTCAGCATGCTGGCGTCCGTTGCGGTACAGCACGCGGATGTCGTAGTCTTGTAAGCGAAGAGCCCAACGGGCGAGACGGCCTGAGGGATCCTTCAATGATGAAAGCCAGCATAGTGCATGATGGTCGGTGACGACATCAAATGGGCGACCATACAAATAAGGTCGAAACTTTGTAAGAGCCCAGACGATCGCCAGGCACTCTTTCTCCGTGACGGTGTAGTTTTTCTCGGCTCTCGTGAGCGTACGGCTTGCATATGCTACGACATATTCAGGGATCCAGGTTTTCGCTGCGCCAGGACAGCGCCAAGGCCTACACCGCTAGCGTCTGTGTGCACCTCCGTTGGGGCTGTAGGGTCGTAGTGGCGTAGAATGGGAGGCGACGTCAACAAATGGCGGAGCTTCGCGAACGCGTCGTCGCACTCGCATGACCATGAATTGAAGGGCCCGTTACTTCCAAGGAGCTTCGTCAGCGGTGATATGATCGTGGCGAAATTTCGTATGAAGCGTCGGAAGTATGAGCACAGGCCCACGAAACTACGCAGTTCTTTGACAGATGCAGGTTTGGGGAATTCGGCCACGGCCTGAAGCTTGGCAGGATCAGGAAGAATGCCGTCTTTGGACACGACGTACCCCAGTATGGTGAGTTGCCGTGCTGCAAAGCGGCACTTTTTCAGATTTAGTTGCAAGCCGGCATTGCTCACACGTGCGAAAACTTCTTTCAGACGTTGGAGATGCGTGGAGAAATCCGGAGCAAAGACAATGACATCGTCGAGGTAACACAAGCACGTGTACCATTTCAAGTTGCGCAGAACGGTGTCCATCATGCGCTCAAAGGTCGCAGGTGCATTACATAGACCAAACGGCATGACGTTGAACTCGTACAAGCCGTCTGGCGTGATGAAGGCGGTCTTTGGTCGAGCGTCGTCAGCCAAGGGTACTTGCCAGTACCCCGAGCGCAGATCGAGAGAAGAAAAAAAATCGGCTCCATGAAGGCTGTCAATCGCGTCATCGATGCGTGGCAGTGGATAAACATCCTTGCGAGTGATCTTATTGAGCTGTCTGTAGTCCACACAGAACCGCACAGAACCGTCTTTCTTCACAACAAGAACAACAGGAGACGCCCATGGACTGTCCGAGGGCCGAATAACATCGCGTTGGAGCATATCGTCAACCTGATCATTAATTACTCGACGTTCAGCAGGCGACACGCGATATGGACGTTGCCGTAAAGGTGGATGGGCACCAGTGTCGATGCGATGCGTAACAACGGACGTGCGACCGAGAGAACTTCGCCCGACATCGAAAGAAGAACGATATTCTTGCAACAGGTCCAGAAGTTGGGAACGCTGTACGGCCGTAAGGTTGTCAGCGATGGAGGGGCCAAATACATCAGCAGATGACAAATTAGAAGTGGAAACAGCATTGATGGTACAGGACCTGGGACCGCGCGTGTCATCGGGTACGTCCAGGACTTGTGGGTCGTCGACTGGTTCCACTCTGCCGAGACATTCCCCTCGAAGCAAGGTAACAGCATACGGGGACGGGTTGGTTACAAAAATAGCAGTGTTGCCCTGGTTGACCTGCACGGTCGCGAAAGGTACTAGCAACCCTCTCCTGCTGCAAGCGCGGTCAGATGGCGAAACAAGTCCAATGGTGTCGGAGAGACCAGCGCAGTAGACAGACACAGCCGTCGTCGAGTTTGGAGGCACTGTTGTATCGTCTTTCGTTAGGATCTTGCTCAGTGTCGGGGGACTGTCTTCTGGCGTCAAATGCGAGAAGGGTGAGAGCTCAATTTCGGCGGCGGCACAATGGATGACGGCGTCATGGCGGGAGAGAAAGTCCCATCCCAGGATGACGTCATGAGAGCATGCCTGAATGACGATGAACTGGGTGACATACAGAACGTCCTGGATGACAACGCGAGCTGTGCACCCTGCTGTAGGATAAATGCGCTGCAAACTTGCAGTACGGAGGGATAACCCAGAAAGTGGCGTCGTCACTTTTCGAAGTAAGTGGCAGAGTTTTTAGTCCATAACTGATACGGCAGCTCCAGTGTCAATAAGCGCCGATGCACAAACACCGTCCACAAACACGTCAATGACATTCGAGGGGCTGCTCTGAGGGCTTTCACATTGCGATAGCGTCGCAGTCCTTGCCTCGGGGACTGCGACGACTAGTTTTCCCGCTCATGAGCTGCCGCACTTGGCCGCATGGGGGACAGGGAACGACGTCGTGGAGACGGCGATCGTCGAGATGGACCTAGGCGAGATCGAGGTGGCATAGACGGCGGTTCTTCGCAATAAGGACGGCTGAGTTGGCCAGCAACAGGTGAAGAAATTGGAGCCGGCTGTACGCGATGGCAATAACGGGCCACGTGACCGGCGTAACCGCACGCAAAGCAGATGGGCCGGTTGTCGGGTGTGCGCCATCTGTTCACCGGGGTAGGTCTCACCCACGTCGCAAGGGCTGATGGACGGAACGGTGGCTGCATGGTGGACTGAGGCTGAGGCTGAGGGGTTACGTCAACATACGTAGCGGGCACACCCGCTGCAAAGGACGGAGGTCGAGCAGCAGCTTCGGCGTAAGTCAGAGGGGCGGTTGCTGGAACGACTTGGGGCGGCCTGGCGACCACTTGTGCGTAACTCAGGGGCGCAGGAGCCGGAGGCTGTGGGGGGTGGTACGCAGGCATTACCTCCGCTATTTCCTGTTCAATCGCTCGACGGATGGGAGGGAGAAGGCCAGTAGGCGATTGTTGAACAGTCGGTTGGTGGGCGAAGGGCAGGAGCGAGAACTGACGTGCGATTTCCTCACGGATGAAGGACTTTAGTTCTGCCATCAACGCCACTTGGTCACAACTGGCCTCCAAGCCAGCAAGCGTTGCAGCTCGTGGTGGGGAGCGTCGGGTCATCGAACGCTGCCGGCGGAGCTCCTCGTAGCTCTGGCACAGTGTGATGACCTCAGCCACTGTTCCGGGGTTTTTGGCGAGCAGCATTGTGAAGGCATCATCGTCCATGCCTTTCATGATGTTCCGGATCTTGTCAGACTCGGACATGGTGGGATTAGATTTGTTTGATAGGTCCAGGACGTCTTCAATATAGCTCGTGAATGACTCACCAGCCTCCTGAGCACGTTCACGCAAGCGCTGCTCGGCTTGCAGCTTGCGAACAGCAGGGCGGCCGAAGACGTTGATGATTGCGGTCTTGAAATCGGACCAGGTGGCAAAATCGGACGCGTGGTTGTTATACCACAAACTGGCAACACCCGTAAGGTAGAATACCAAGTTGGTCAGCTTGCCTTCCTCGTCCCATTTGTTGGGGACGCTCACGCGCTCGTAAATAGCGAGCCAGTCCTCCACGTCAGTGCCATCAGCGCCAGTGAAGATGGGTGGATCGCGGATTCTGGGGACACCGGGACAAGGGGGTGGCATTGGAGGAGGCGTTTGCTGAGAAGCGTCGTGGTACATAGTAGATGGCAGGGTACGTGATCGTAGCTCCAAAGGCATAGACAGGGATCGCAGCACTCTCCACCAAATTGTTAAGGCGTTTACTAGCCGGCAACGAGCGAGAATATCTAATGGCGACAGTCACAGCCAAGCACGGGATCTCAGCGCGAGCGGCGTCCTTGTTGGGTAGCCCCACTAGAAGGTACTCAAGAGTTCGACCCATTTCAGCGTTCGGAGGCTTCGCTACAGTTTCAATATTCCAGGTACCTCAATAATTACTGGATCCATGGGCATGTAATTATAGTGGTGCACATGAGGAAGTATGATGTTGGCAGATACGGAGTACTGGCTTGAAAATGAATCATTAATAGCTGATGCGCACATGTTATCGGGGATATTATTTCCAGATGAATCTTCTAGTGATAGTGTTGTTAGTGGTTGGGTTAATCATTTGCCAAAACTTTCTAGGGTTATTTTTCAATGTTTCAGGTAGTGTTCTAGTTAAGTAGTTGTTTTTTGCAGTTTTTAGAGCTCTTAACTAGGCGTTTGCAGCAGATTTGTAAGTTGTCCAGCGCGAAGGTGAAGGCGAGCTTTTAGCTAAACGAAAGAAACGCTTTTTCCGATTAGATAGGCGTTTTAGATGACTGGAATACCACAGTGCTTGGGGATTGGAAATGAGTGTGCGATTTGGGATGTACTTCTCTATCAATTTATGAACTGTGCATGCGAACAGATCCCAGTTAGATTGAACGGAACGAGATTCAAAATCTCTAACAAAATCATCGTAAAAGTGAGTTAGCTCATTATTTATTGCTTCGAAGTTAGCTTTCCGGTAGCATCGTATGCGTTTCTGCTGTTTAGTCTTTTTACTAGGGCTAATATTGAAAACAAAGTTTAGCGAGACGTGGTCGCTGATTCCTGGTAAGTATGTAATGTCGGAGACAAGGTCAGGATGCGTTGCTAGTATTAGGTCGAGAGTGCTTGCTGTATTACTTGTAATTCTTGTGGCTTGAGTTACTAACTGATTCAAGCAATAAACGGAGCATGTATTCAGAAAATCTTCACTCTGCTGTGAAAAAGGGGAAATACGTATCGGCATTGTGTTCCACGTTATGTTGGGAAAGTTAAAATCTCCGAGTAAAAACATAGGTAAAGAAGGGAAACGAGAGCTTACTATGTTGATGGAGTCATGCAGTTCGTTAACAAATGAGGATGGTGAGGAAGGTGATCTGTAGCAGGTACCTAGAACCAGTTTACAGCTACCCAAAGTTAGTAAAGCCCAGGTTATTTCTAGTAAACTGTTTACTTGGATTGGTGATGATGGTATGTCCTTCGAGACCGCAAGTAGTACGCCTCCTCCTCTATGCTCGCTGCGGTCGCAGCGATATACCATAAAGTTGTTTGCCTCGTGAAATATTTCTGAGTCTGTTGTTTGTGCGGAAAGCCACATTTTAGTTAAAGCTACTATTTTCGCATCGCGTGTATCTATAATGGATGAGAGGGCACAACGTTTATTGAGAACACTTCTGGCGTTAGCAAACAATACAGATACCGAATGCGATTGACGATGCGATGATATGCCACTACCCCTCCCTTCTCCCTACAGTGAGGCATTTCGCCCAGTGGAGTCTCCGCGACCTGGAGCTGATGGGTGTCTCTTGAACTGCTGGTCCCCAGTCATGACATTAGTTATATTTCTATGTAGTGCTATCACGGTCATATAAAAACAACTACGGATCCTCACATGATCGATAAATTACAGTGCCGTAGTTGTACACCTACCAACAGTGCGCAAGTGCGTGACCTAAAGCCTGCTTTTTTTTACAACCAAGTCACTATAAAAGGCTGCATTCACACAGAATTTAATATAAGTGCTCATATACTGGAGGATGTCAAGAGCATTTTGCGATGTGCTTGAAAGAAAAAGCGGCATCTACTCTGAATGGCAGGTATGACACATATAAACAGCACTCTGGAAAGTTGCTTTCAACGATCTTATTACAATGCATTAGCAGCCAAGAAAGACCGAATGCTTTCGTACGTCGTTTCAGGCACACGTACATACAGTTACACTAGCGTTGACTGACCGGACAAACCACACTTTGAGAACGTACATCACACACGCGCACATAGAAACACGACTTGGCTAGAAGACTATGCAAGGAGCAATCCTCACTTCACCCTTCGGACAGTGGCCGCCAGGAAGCGACTCTGCTCGATTTCGCGGCGCCTATACTTATCTTCCGTTGTAGTTGAGTAAGTAGTGTTGAACCGCTGCAGGGCATAGGTGTTTCGTGGCTGCTGCTCGTTGGCGAAGGGAGGTCGGTTTGCCGGTGCCGAACGAAGCACAGCTCGGTAGTTGTCCATGTTCGCCGCGTTGATAGATGGTGAGAATGAGGCAGGAGGTAGTCCAGGCTGGTTGCCTCGGTAGCAGTCATCACTGCTGTAATGGCTTATTTCACGGCATCGAAGAAGCTCTTCCCGGAATATCTGTCGTTTTGTCGATGACAGGTCAGATGGAGGGTTGGCGTCGACGCTAGCTACTGTTGGCACGTTAGCCAAGCGGCCCGATTTCGGCGCTATACGGCACATGTTCAGTGCTTCAAAGGTATGACAGTGCTTCATGATGTCGGCCACAGATGACAGGTTCTCTGGTTATCAAGAACTGGTACACATCCTCTGCTATGCCTTTAAGAAGATAGCCAACTTTGTCTTCTTCAGACATACCGAGGTTAACAAGCTTACAAAGTTTCAGAATCTCCTCATAAGTGGTGCAAGTTTAACCAGGCCACTGAGCCCTTTTAGAGATGGTGTGTTCAGCCTGCTTCTTTCTCGTTGTGATGTCTCCGAAGCACTTTTTCAATGCGTCTACAAACATATCCCACGTGGTGAGCATATCCTCGTGGAGGTTGTACCACAGGAGGGCAGTGCTGGTGAGAAAAAGCACGACATACGATAGCTGAGCGACGGAGTCCCAGCTGTAAGTTCCCTCACCCGCTTGCGCTGCTTCAACCACCCGTCCACGTCTTACTCGCCAGTAAAACCAAATCTTGGCGGCTCCTTGTAAGAATGGGAAGAAGCCAGCGTCCTCGGGAAATCGGTTTCAGAGGCATCTCTCCTGTTGATGTTGGTGGTAGTCTCGCAAAGCGAGGACTCCGATGAGCGTGAAGGGATGGAAACTCGTGGTTAGAGACTTGGGGTACCCGGCACCTCGACCATTCTGTTACGTGACTTGTAAACAAGGTTGAAAAGAGGTTTATTCACATCGGACAAACGACAAGCACGTGCCATAACTGTGCATACTTCTTTTATTCTCCCTTTCAGTCATTGTTTGCTGTTGATTCAATCTAGTGAACCAACTGTAACAATATTTTACACAGTCATCGTACAAAACAAAGCTGTGCAAGTCGCTATAAAATTGATTACATATTTGAAATCAGCCATCGAAACTTCTGCAAATAACTAACATTTTGTAGAACTGTTCTACAGATAAAAAAACCTTGAGTTGCATCTTCCATAAAAAAAGTGCATGCAGACACCTCACTTTTTATGTTGACTTTCTTGTATGCTGACAGTACACGTGTTTTACAAGATGGTGTTTCCGTGAAAAAGATGCATTGCAGTAGAAACAGGTGAATGGACGTTCTCCTGTGTGGGTGCGCAAGTGCCTAATGAGGATCCCCCTCTGTGAAAATGACACACTGCACTGGTCACAGGAAAACGGACGATCTCCTGTGTGTGTGCGCATGTGATCCCTGAGGGTATTGCTCAGTGTGAACGATGCACCGCAGCAGTCACAGGAAAAGGGACGCTCCCCTGTGTGCGTACGAAGGTGCTTTGTGTGGTTCGATTTGTGACAAAAATCAGCAGGGCACAGGTGGCACTGAAAGGGGCGCTCGCCAGTGTGTTTGCAGAGGTGTCTTTGCATGAGCTCTTTTCTCTTAGTTGCATAGCTGCACTGACGGCACGAATGCAGTCCGCCTTGTACGGACACAAGTGAATGGTATTCCTTATGGGGTGCCGAAGTCAAGGAACCTACAAAACCACAGAGACAAAATAGAGGCAATGAAAACCTTGCATGCATTGTGTGTAACTACACAAAAGCACTAGGCAATGAAGAAAGATTACTGGACTTGTAGATGAAATACATAATCACCTTCGCATAAGCAAGCCACATGTTACTTGAGCAATAACCATGCCACGATGACATGGTTACAGTTTCTTTCTCTGTTTGTAAATGCTATGTCCAACACATGGAAAGACCTCCAGTGAATGTGCAGGAGTACAATATTGATGTAATGCTGGTACTATACCTAAATGACAAAGCTTAGTTCACATACACCATTCAATTAGGCCATACCCCGGTAAAACAATTATTGCACTTTTTTCTCCCATATGACAGTCCATAAAATGCTGCACAGTAACCAAACACTTTCACAATTCAATGCACGAAACATAAGAAATGAAATATGAGTGGACAAGGTCAGTATGAAAATAACTACAAAATATAAAAAAGGAATACAAATCATAATAGAAAAAATAGAAGAGATAGAAATTATATCACACTTTTGGTGGAGAGAAATGCTCGCACAATTATGCAGACTGGAAAAAGTATAAGTTTTTTAGTGTACTTGCACAGTTTATATGATTCCCATTATTGTCTCTAAACTACTTCAGAGACAGCGTAATGATTGAATAAAACAAAAGTAAGCTATGCACCATATAATGCTCCAGACACTTACTCGAACAGTCAACGAGCACAAATTCTACTTTATCGCATAACTATGCTAAAAGCTCTTTAGCTCAAATTTCACGAGATTGGACAAAACATCTCAATCGACCAAATGCCAAATTAACCAAGAACATAAAAAAAATAATATTTTTAAGATGAAAACGTTTTCATTGTGTTCATCAATTTGTAAATACTCAACCTTTTTTGCATAAGAGAAGCGAAAAAGTCGCAACTTTCATCAACCTACAACTTGGTTCACAAAGCGGCCAAACTCCAAGACACCCATTTAAATAAGCCTGATATATGTTCTGCACCACACTCTTACCTACAGCCACAACCACCTGCACTATGTGCACATGTTTTTTCCACAAGTAAAATGGCTGATGGCTGGCACTTTATGCTCAGCAATCTACGACTCAACGAGTTATTCGGGATCAGGCCAAATATGACCAAACTACAAGAGCTTCATACCATTAAACAATACAGATTCTGGCCTCGACCAACAAACCTGTTCAATTTATCAAGTTGTTACTGTTCAGGGAATGCAGACAATGACAATTACATGCCTAAGACTGTCCTCATACACCAGAACGGTAAAACAACCTTGCGTATATCACAAAACAGTCAGATCAACTCAATGCCCTAATTGCATTTTAAGCATCACTGAGAGAAAAGGCAAAGACAAATATGAATGATCGAATCAAAAATGGCAATATATTTTATGAAAGAAGAAATTGAGAAAGATTTAGGCAAGTTTAAATGGTTGTTGCTAAGTAAGTGGAACTGCAAGACAATAGGTTTCTTCGTCCATATCCAAAATTTAGTTGACAAAAAAGCACAACACACACAAACACATGCAAGAGGCAAAATGCATAATAAAGTAACATCAGGTTGCCACTACGGAACGCTTACATTCAACAGCGTAAAATCCAAGTCACTACCGAGTGTTGCCGTTGCTTAGATACAAATTAATTCTTTTCGGCACATGCGGATGTGTAAAGAAGTGCATGAATAAATGCTTAACATCAACCAGTGATTTACAAAACAGGCAATACTTCTTCACACTGATGAAACATAATCATCACAAAGAAATTCATTATACACTTTCTCGAGATTTCAATTGACAGAGTCAAAACTGAATAGTGAATTTCACTTATTTCAATCAAGCCTATTCTATGGAGCAGTTCACGGACATGGGCCACATCACCAGAATAATCCCACATTCACAAAATATTAAGCCACAATGTTATCGTGAAATAAGTAATTATTTTCAAGAGGACACTGGAGCCATGTTTTTCTTGCAATATCCAAGGCATGAGACTTGTTCATTTCCTTATATAGACATGGACAAATCTGCAAAAGTACACAAACAACTATTAAAACAAGCACAAACAACGCAGTACACTCAACATTAGCTGGGCTTCATCAAACCTTTTTTCTTTTTATTGTATTTGAGTGAACCCTTTTCATTAACTAGTTGGTGCCTACTTATTTTTTGAAAAGGCAACCCTTATACAGAGGGCACTTGAATTTGGAACAAAATATAATTTAAATTGAACATTGAGGCAGTGAATTGTAGCAGCATATTAGATATAAAAGAAACAAATGCTTTGTGAACCGAAACAATGAGCTAAGTGTGTGTTCCCTCATTTTAGCACAAAATATGCCGGTAGATTAAATTAAACACAGGCCCTGTAGCTAAATAAAGATGGGTGCATGAACTGTTGATGCCAGGCAATCAAATGCGTACACATTCTCTTTTAGACATTGCGGGATGTTTAGATTATGACTTTCATGAGTCGTAGCAATAATGAAAAACAACACACACGCGAGACTTGAGCCAGCGAGTAGGTACAACTGCATGTTCTATGCGCTTGAACAGCAGTGTCTCTCTCTACCATGACACATGGAATGAATTTTTTGTGTCATTATTGCGGTTTCCCAGCTCAATGAAGAAATGATCAGAATGAATCTATAAAAACAAAGGGTAGTGAAAAAATTGGGGTATCTGAGGCTACGCCTTTGAGATATGAATACGACAACAATATCCTGTTTTTAGTGCGTACTTCAAACACTTAGTGTATGAAATCTTTTCAAACTTGCTATGCACCCACTACATGGTCTTAAGTGGGCTAGGTCGCAGCAGCATCAGCACGATGTTGACTCGTTACTTGCTATTTATGCAGGTATGTTACCTTTACAGTGCTGAATGCATTCATTCTGATGATCGCTTTCTGCAGCTGCTTTCTTGACCACGTAGGTTTGCGTTTTTCTGCTTACACGTGTTATACTACAAAAGTCGCATCGTTCTCAGCGGTGATGTAGAACTAAATCCGGAGCTTCCGATTAAGTCGGCCAATACCAGTAAAACCACTTCTTCCCATAACAGGCCGACAACCCGCAACACAGTTGGTTCTAATGCTCTCAACGAGGGTACTTATGCACACTCCGATTCCGCACTTGCCGACAGTATTCCTTCGTCTGTCTTTGAAATGTTCTTTAACTTTTGGATGGGCAAACTAAGTTAGATAACAATAATGCTGACGTCAAGTCATTTTAACAAACAGTTGCCTGTCGTTGTGATGTTTTAGAATCGCGTATTTGTGCACTGGAACGATTTCATGGCTCTAATGAACACAGTGATGCCAGTAATTTACATGAAAAAATTATTTGTGTAACTTCTAAAATGAATGAACTGGGCTTGAAAAATTATGACCTCGAAAATTGTTCATGGAGAAACAATCTGATCATACACAGTATTTTAGAAGATCCCGTAGAAAATGCTAGCACGTTGTTATGCAGCGTTAACTTCTCTGTTTAACAATACATTGAAAATTACCTACCCTCAACTTAAACGTGCCCACAGGTTTGGAAAATTTTGTACTTAGTGGCTATTTACGACCACCTCAAGGGAGGAAGCCCCTGTTCTCAAAAATGCATTTAAACTAAAAGGCTCAACCGTGTTTATTACAGAACACATTTTCGCACATAATAGACACATACAGAAAAAAATTTGAGAGGCCTAACTTAATTTTCACAACAGCGGCTTTGTGGTGAAGTTTAGATACGATCATGCATTCATTCACATCGTGCACTATAATTGAGACAACTCGAAATCCTTAGTGAAGTCTCACATTGAGCACCTGGCTCTCAATTTTCCATCTCCACATCTTCGAACCCCACCTCATCCACTCCGTGATCTCAATATAGCCTTCATGAAAACATAGTGGTCCTGAAAGTCAATGCTTGTAGTATTGCTAAAAAGCTTCCATAACTATTGCCTCTTGTCCCAACTTTCTGCCCTCATATCATTGGCATCACAGAGTCATGGCTTCATTGTAACGTTTACGATTTTGAGTTCACTCCACCCTGTTTCATTGCCACACTTAAGGACAGGACACAAGGCATTGGCGGCGGCGTTGCATCACTTATCCGGTCAGATATCCTGTTCTCAGTGCTGCCCTTGCCTACTGAAACTAAATCCCTCTAATGTACAGTCAATCTAAATAATCGGTGTACAGAAGTTAGCATTATGTATCGCCCACCCAGATCATCCCTTGAAGTTCTTCATGTACTTGCCAATTTTAAGTGCAATGTAAATATTGCTTCAAGACTTATCTGTATGGACGATTTTAACGCTACTGACATCCATTGGCCTTCTTTGACCGTAAGGGATCAGGATACTGCAATATGCCATGAATTAATAAATATTTTTCTATCCTTTACGCTTACTCAAGTCGTCTCATGTCCAATGAGGCTCAATTCCATCCTAGATCTAGTTCTCTTAAGAACAGATCTAGCTGACAGCAACTTCTCTTGCAAAATAGTTGAAGGGTTCTGTGATGATAAAGGCCTCTTGTTAACACTTTGCTAGTTGGTGTCCAAATCACCTTATACAATCACCAGCTTCCCTGATTTCACTCGTGCTGACGACACTTTCACAACTGATATTTTAGCTTCCCAGTTTGATACATGTTGTGCGCTTTCTGACACTTAAAACATATATATCTTGTCTTGTTAATTACTTTGAAGATCTTGTAAAGTCTTGTATTCAATGATTCGTGCCAATTAAGACAAAGAAATGCAATGCTAATCTTTGGATTACTCGTGATCTCTTGCAGTTATCTGTCTTTCAACTTAGGCGCTCCCACAAATCTAATTATCCCGTTGCCCTAGACAGGTTTCAGAGTGCCAAATGTGAACTCAACTCAATGATGAAAACAGCAAAAGATTTATTTTATCGTGTTCTGTTGCAAAGTCTGTTGAGAACGAATCCACACAAATTTTGGTGTTCTATTTTGCCTCATGCTGCCTCACCTTTTTTCAAAATAGATAATGACATCATTACTGACCCGCCAGCTATTGGGCGCAAAGACATACCGTGGCGCCACCATGTAGAGGCATCCCTGTGACGTGTGTCGTTGAATTGATCCCGCGTGCGAACCGTAGCCACTTTTGCATCTCCTTTTTTCATTATTATTTTTATAGTACTTCACTCAACGAAATCAGTAAAATACTGCAGGAGCTATTTTCCCTAATTTTCTGAAGTGCTAAATAACTGCCCTGGGAAAGCGTTGGGCTTCACATAATGCCCGACTGCTGGCGTCATCTGCTATGACCACTGAAATGAAAACTACGACGGCCGAGCGTGCTACTTCTATAAAAGGTAATGAGTCATTCCCTATCGAAATGAAGCATCAAATAGCTCTTAATGATAAAGAAACTTATTTGCTGCAAGAAATGCGGGCGACTACTGTACTTCATCTATTGTATGTTTGAATCTAAAAACGGGCCGCGGTTGACATGACAAACATGCGCAAATTTACATTTTTGTTTAGCGCACACAGCCCTACAAAGCACAGCGCAAGCGAGTTCCCCGGTTTGTGAAAGGTAGTGCAGCATTCTTACAGCCGCATACTTTCTGTTATGATTGTGGGCAAACTTGAGAATCCCGCAGGCGCGTGCTTTATTCAGAGTTGTAACTTTTCTCTGTGGCACGCTCCTAATATTTATTGCCCGAACTTTCTCCAGTGGTCACATGTTGCACATTCCATTGCCATCAATACACACGATTGAAAATGAATTATAAACAATTAGTGCAGTTTCGGAGCTTCTACCAAGGAGCAAATCGTGATTAAAAATGCAATAGGCCAGCCATATCACTTCGCACCCTTGAATGAGCATGCTGCGAAGCCTTCCATATCGTGATCAAAATAGCAATTTCATGTTTCATTGAGATTGCCAGAGCCCACCTTTCATTCTTTTTTTTGTTCACAGATTTATCCTTGAGCTGCGTGACAATTTATGACAACTCTTAGAAGATGAATCAGTTTTCAAAGCTAAACACGTTTTTGCCTGTAGATAAAAACAACATTAAGAGAAAGTGGCAGTGGCTATGGACTCATTCTACTGACGTAATGTATAACCGAGGAACCCTGTGAGCTGAATTTGTTTTTCAGAGGGGGGCACCGCCTTGTTTAAAATAGGGCCCGGGCCAGCAGATGCATTAGACCGTTATTTTGTGCGCGACAGACCATTAGAAGAAAGCTACGCTACTGGTGGATGGGAACGCTTGTGGTCGAGTACACACATATGGACGGACAGCCCGGCAGGAGGGTGGGAGTGGCACAGACCACAGTTAGGCTACCTTGGCAAGAGAAGTAGCTTTAGCAGACTAGAGTGGCACATGTATGAAGTAAGAAAGGAGGCTTCATCGAATGCGCTGGCCGAACACGCAAAAGCAATTGGCAAATAGACCAGAAAAGGGTAAATTAAATAAAATAAAGAGAAAAACTGAACTTCGGGGCTATCTGTCAAAATGGTTGATTGGGCGAGTTGGTGATACATGACTAATTGACTCTCTTGACAATTCAGCCAACGGCACACAATCTTGAATGTAATGACGGCCACTTCCCCCACATGTATATACCTACGTCCTATTTTAAAATATACATAATCGGACAGTTTTCACTTTCATTTTTCGTTGTTAACAAGGCTCCCGTGCCGAAACAGAATCCCGTTGGATCGACATAAGAACCACAACAACACAGAAAGAGAGAAGTGACAGTGACACAGCCAGCGGCCCTGACAGTGCCCTAGCTTTCCTTTGCCACAACGAGCATACATCACATGCTTCAACTCTGCACGTCACGATTCCAGCGCTCGCACTTCCAGTTGTGGGCCTCATGCCCAATATCTAATGCTATCCATACCTATTTCTAGTCTGCATTTGTTTCTAACAACAACCCTCTTCCTTCTTTGTCAGGTATTCCTCATTCTGAAACAATCAGAAATAACGAATGAAGGCATTCTCAGCCTTATCTTATTGTTTACTTATCAATCATGTAAAATGTTACAACATATCACTCATTAACACATTACACTCTCCTTGGAATCAAACAGATTACTATCTCACAGACAAAATGACTTTAGGCGTGCTTTCAGTACAACAACACAATTGTTTGAATTCATGCACAATATTTTGCTTAGCCTTGATCATGGGGACCATGTTGTGGTATATTCATCCTTTGACACAGTTTTATATTCTAAACTCCTAGCTAAACACAACGTGATACTAAACAATGCTCAATTTTAAGAGCACATCTAGCTCTTTGGCATCTCGCTCTCAGTTTGTTTCTTACAGGTGAACCGTCTGTGCTGTTATTAATGTAACATCGAGTGTGCCACAAGGGTCCGTTCTTGGGCCTTTCTTTTTTCATTTACGTGAACGATTTTCTTGCTCACCCCTCCTTTCCCGTTCATTTTTATGTCAATGATTGCATTTTATATGAAATTATTAAAACACGCTGCAACCACTACCGCTTGCAGGAGTTATCTGCTGGGTTTTGCAATTAGTACAAAACTTAGCAAACGAATACTAACTCTAAGAAAATCATGCTTGCGTCTTTTTGTAATAAACCACTCTCCGTTTTTTACTACCCTATGAAAACAGTCGTATCAGTAGGGTTTCCGAATATAAGTATCTCAGTGTCCTTTTCACACATGACTTGTCATGGGCCAAGAACATTGACTATTATTGAAAAAAAGCATTAAAAGAAACTCTGCCACTTATGCCGCACTGTGTCCAAATCTCCAAAAGACACAAACCTGCTCTTATATCAATCGCTAATTCGTCCTGTAGTGACTACACGTTCGTTGTCTGGAACCCGCATAAGCAGTGTCATCGTTACGACCCCGATTTCTTGCCCTCTTCTACTCCACCTTCAATGCAATTACCTCCATTCCATTCGCCGAATAGATTAGCAGTTCTTGCAAAGTATCGTTCTCTCGACAGTTAAACTGTCAAACAACAAGAAACGCATAAACTTCGCTCTACAGTCAACGTTGAGAAGCTCTCACAACCTAAATTTGAAGCCTTATTATACCTGATTTAACATATTCAAGTTCAGGGTTTTCCGCCGTTCCATCGAAGACTGGAATTTGTTACCTGGTTCTGTTCTTTCGTGTTCATCACAATGTTTCACAGCCGAAATCCACAACGCATGTATGTAAAATACACTGATTTATATACAAGTGGTACTTGCTTGTACTATTTTTTTTTTTCATGTTCCCAATATTTTGTATTACTTTAGCCTTCTATGTTGACACAACAACATTATGTTACCTGCCAGTGTTTTTCTCATTGTCTTTACTTATATTTCTCCGTATCTTTGCATAACCACTCCTGCCATGGTGCACCTAGTGCTGTAGTATATGTGAGTAGCTCGCTTTATTCCATCAAGTTGTAATGATAAACACATGTTCCGATACCCAATGGCCATGTATGTTTCATGTTTCATCTTGTATTGTGAAGCATGTATACAGGACGCTTGCATTTTTAAACCACGAAAGGTACTTCAACGGCATTTTCCAGCAGAGAAAGTTATTACTATATTCACAAGCAGACACGTAGCTATGTGGTAGAACAACCGCTTGCCACGCAAATGACTCAGGTTCGATTCCCTTGCTGACCCAGAATTTTTGTTCATTTAATGCGAAGAATTTTTGTGTACTGCAAGCACTTTTGGCGCCTGCCTGCCCACTTGCAATCCTGTCAGGTTAACGTCAATTGTAGTTAGGCTCCATGTACTCAAGTTGATTGATGTGGCATTGTCCAGCACCATCCTCACGAGCACCAGCCCTCCATATCAGCTTATCGCTTCTGGTGTTGCTAATGCTCATGTTCCCGTTGTCATCCTTGTGCAAGTAATAATAATAACACGTGGTGTTTATCATTCCAAACCACGATATGATTATGAAAGATGCCGTAGTGGAGGGCTCCGAAAACCACGAACGACCACCTAAGGTTCCTTAACTAGCACCCAAATCTGAGCACACAGGCTTACAGCATTTTTGGCTCCATCGTAAATGCAGTCGCCACAGTCGGGGATTCGATCCCGCGACCTGTGGGTCAGCAGCCGCATGCCTTAGCCACTAGACCACCACAACGGGGCTCTTCGTGCAAGAACAAACAACCGGTTATGTAAACATCTGCAACTCTTCAACATATGTCTGTGTGTGTTCAATGTTCATATATATTGTTACGTGGGAAATAACAGTTGTCAGTCCGCAGCCACAACGCAGCTCACCGACAACGTCCACTTCTTCACTCTCAGTCTGAGGCACTTTTTTTGGGTAAGCCCCACTATGCCCTTTTTCAGTCAGCCGAAATCACGTAACGAGACCCCAGGCGTCAAAAGCGCCGACCCGGTGAGTTTACGGGGCCCCAGCAGGAGCAGTTTGGTAACGCTTGAGCCTTGATACGTGGACGATGTCCCTTGACAGCAGAGCAGAAGAGGTTGATGGATTATCAGGGACAATTTCATATGTAGTGTCGGTCACTCGTCTAAGCTGCGGTATAGGCCCGTGAAACGAGAGAGAAGTTTTTCTGAAAGGCCTGCATGTCGCGTAGGGGACCAAAGAAGAACGAGGGAGCCTGTTGGAAAGTGTTCGTCAAGATGCTGCTCGTCGTAACGATGCTTCTGCGAGTTTTGGGACGCCATTAATCTGCTGCGGGCAAGCTGACGAGCGTGGTCAGCTCGGGTAATAGCGTCGCGTTCAAATTCAGAAGTAGACTGCGCAGCCGCTGGCAAGAAGGTATCCAACGGCAATGTTGGTTCACGTCCAAACAGAAGGTAAAATGGCGAGTACCCAGCAGTGTCATAACGGGAGGAATCTTATGCAAACGTAGAGGTTCCAATCACGATGGTCGGCCGAGACGTATTTTGATAGCATGTCTGTCAGGGTGCGGTTTAAACGTTGTGTAAGCCCGTTTGTCTGGGGATGGTACGATGTTGTGAGCTTATGTTGGGTAGAGCAGGAACGCAGGATATCGTCAACCACTTTCAAAAGGAACGTACGGCCTCGGTCTGTCAGCAGATCACGAGGGGCTCCATGCACTAAAATGAGATCACGTAGTAGAAAATCAGCGACGCCTGTAGCGTAGCTTGATGGCATGGCTCGCGTAACTGCATAACGGGTCGCGTAATCCGTAGCCACCGCGACCCACTTGTTTCCGGAGGGGGATGTTGGGAAGGGACCGAGAAGATCCAAACCAACACGCAAGAATGGCTCTGATGGGATGTCGATGGGCTGAAGATATCCGGAAGGGAGTCCCGACGGCTTTTTGCGACGCTGGCAAATTTCACAAGCGTTGACATAGCAACGTACAGAGCGTGAAAGGCAAGGCCAGTAGAAGCGGCGGCGGACACAGTCATTTGTGCGAGAGACACCAAGGTGACCCGCGGTTGGCGCGTCATGGAGCTCGCGTAGGACTGTGGAACGCAGGTGCTTTGGTATGACCAGATGTAGGTCGTGACCATTGGGCGATAAATTACGCCGATATAAGGTGCGGTCCTTTATTTTTAAGGTAAACATGCGAACAGAAGCGCCTTGCGGTGAAGATTCGAGCTGTTGTATTAGGCGGCTGATATCCGGATCGCGACGTTGCTCGTCCATGAGATGAAGCAGCTGGGAGATGGAAAGGACGCAGCCCACAAAATCAGTGCTCATAGGATCGCAGTCGGCCACAGGGTAGCGTGACAGACAATCCACATCTTTGTGCAGTTTTCCTGATTTATACACTACTGTGTAAGAATACTCCTGGAGGTGGAGTGCCCAGCGGGCGAGACAATCTGTGGGATCTTTGAGGAAGGCGAGCCAGCAGAGAGCGTGGTGGTCGGTGAGAGCTATAAATGGTCGGCCGTATAAGTAAGGGCGAAATTTCGCGACTGCCTACACCAACGCTAGGCATTCGCGCGCTGTGATGGAATAATTACGCTCCGAGGGGGACAGCAGCCTGCTGGCATAAGCTATCACGCGATGCTGCCCACGTTGTCGCTGAGCCAACACAGCGCCTATTCTGTAACCGCTGGCATTGGTGCGGACTTCGGTCGGTGTTGTAGGGTCGAAGTGAGACAGCACAGGAGAAGAAGTGAGCAAAGTGGTCAGGTCGAAAAATGCTGCTGCTTGCGAGGGACCCCAGGTAAACGTCTCATCTGGTTTGAGTAAATATGTTAGGGGCCGAGCGATTTCCGCGAAGTTCTTGATGAACCGCCGAAAATAGGAGCAGAGCCCCACAAAGCTACGGACATCTTTGGCGGTTTTTGACACAGGAAAGTCTTTCACAGCTCGAACTTTTTCTGGGCCAGGCTGTACGCCGTAAGCGCCAACAATATGTCCAAGTATTGTAATGCGACGGCGACCAAACCGGCACTTGGATGAATTCAGCTGAAGGCCGGCGAGACGGAATACATCAAGAATTTTCGACAGTCTCTGAAGATGCGCTTCAAAAGTGGGAGCAAACACAATCACGTCATCCAGATAGCAAAGACACGTAGACCACTTGAATCCATGGAGCAGGGAGCCCATCATTCGTTCAAAAGTGGCGGGGCATTACATAAGCCGAAAGGCATGACTTTCAACTGGTAGAGGCCATCGGGTGTTACAAAAGCCGTCTTCTCTCAGTCCATGGGGTCCATGGCAATCTGCCAATAACCAGAATGAAGATCGATGGAAGAAAAGTAGGCGGCACCATGGAGGCAATCAAGGGCGTCGTCAATGCGGGGCGGAGGGTATGCGTCTTTCTTGGTGATGTTGTTAAGGTGGCGATAGCCCACACAAAATCGCCACGATCCGTCCTTCTTTTTAACTAATACCACCGGGGATGCCCAGGGACTGGAGGATGGTTCAATAATGTCCTTCGCTAGCATCTTGTTCACCTCCTTCTGAATTATGCTCCGCTCAAAAGCAGACACTCTGTAGGAATAGCGGTGAACAGGGTTGGCATCACCTGTGTGTATGCGATGCTGGACAAAGGACGTCTGCCCAAGAGGTCGGTCGCCAAAATCGAAAATATCCTGGTAGGCCTTGAGAAGATGTTGTAGGGCTTCAACTTGCGGAGGCGGAAGATCAGTGGCGATCATGTCTACAATTTGACGGCTGCCCGAATTTGTTGCGAGTGATGTGCGCTGCGGTGAAACAAGTGTGTCTAAGGCAAGTACTTCAATTTGTGAATCGAGCAACGGACACAGGTGGGCCACAGAAATGCCTTGTGGAAGCACATGATTCATGTAGCCGAAATTGACAAGAGGTAGACAAGTTTGTTATCTGTGATGCTGAGCACCGTATAGGGCACTGCAACATTGTGCGCAAGGAGTACATCGGTGAGAGGCGTAGCGTAATACCGTATATACTCGTGTAAGGGCCGCACTTTTTTTTCGAAAATTTTGCTAGGTGCGGCCCTTACACGAATCAGGCCGATTTAGTACAGGCAGTACAGGCCAAAGGTCTGTACTGTTTATGCAACAGTAGCAGAGTGCAAGAGTCACAAATGACATGCCAGAAATGTTTTTATTCGGATTCCATTTCGCTGTCCTCGTTCTCGGAGGAGCTCGCCTCGGCGTCCGCGTCTTCCCAGAGACGGTCATCTTCGGTGCCGTTCATGGAGTTCGAAATTCCCGTTACCTTGAAGCTTTTAGCAACTACTTCTACTGACATGGCACGCCACGCATTCAAAATCCATTCACACACCTGTTGGAGCGACGCCCGCTTCAGCCGTCCTGTAGGGGTCTTCTCGTGGACGCCTCCAGCCATCCATTCAGAGTAACATCGGCGAAATTCCACTTTGAATGGTCTGTTGACGCATACGTCGAGCGGCTGCAGCACACTCGTCAGGCCACCGGGAATGACGGCCAAGTCCGTACGAGTTGCGGCAACTCGGTTCTTGACGCGGTCGGTCAAGTGGCCCCTAAAGCTGTCCAAAACAAGGAGGGCTTTCCGTTGTAACAGCCCTCCAGGTCTGTTTGCCCAGACGGTCTTAATCCAGTCAACGACCAGTTCCTCGGACATCCAGCCCTTCTCTTGCGCACGTACGACGATTCCCTGAGGGAACTTCTCTTTTGGGAGAGTCTTCCTTTTAAATACGACGTACGGCGGAAGCCTCCTGCCGTCTGCCGTGATGCACAACATCACAGTGCACCTTTGGCGTTCTGCACCAGTCGTGCGCACAGACACACTTTTCGCACCTTTTAAATCCACTGTGGTGCTTTCCGGTGCATCGAACCACACAGGTGTCTGGTCCGCATTCCCAATTTGGGACAGGTCGTATTCATGCTCCCTCCTGAGAGCATTCACGAAGCGATGAAACTTAATGACGTGGTCTTCGTACTCGCGCGGCAGTTTTTGGCAAATCGTCGTTCGGCGCCGAATAGAAAGCTGGTTACGGTTCATAAACCGCGTAGCCCAGCCCCGACTTGCCTTGAATTGTGCCGGGGGTATTTCCATGTGGCGAGCGATGCTGAGGGCTTTGACGCGTATCATGTCAGTCGATACGGCGTAGCCGTCCCTTCGTGTGTCGACGACGTAGTTGACGAGCTCGCTTTCGAGTTGCGGGTACTTGCACTTTTTCCCGCGAAACGCCTTTCGGCTCCTGTTAGTAGCGGCGAGGGCATCTTTCTGATTCATCCAGTAACGCACGCGCTTCTCATCGACGTCGTACTTTCGTCCAGCTTCCCGCTTCCCGTGCTCCTCGGCATAGTCAATCACTTGCAGCTTAAATGCTGCAGTGAATGATCTCAGATGCCGGCCCATCGTCCGTCACGTGCGCTGGCTTCTGCAGGGTTCACTACAACCAACAAAGTGACACCGACGACACCGATCTGAAGTCGCGCTGCCAACGTATCGACACGATGCTAGGAACGATGCCAACAAAGAGGCCGCACAAGGCAAATATGGCGGCGCGCTGTCAACAGCGTGGTCGGCGCGTCGGCGGAAGTAGAATAAAAGCGGAAAAGCGTGCAGCGCCATCTGGCTGTAAATGAACTAACTACACTTTTCTGGCGGGACATTTTGAACTTTTGTTTTTTTTTTTTTTCGAAATATCCGCTTTCAAAGTTGGGGTGCGGCCCTTACACGAGGGCGGCCCTTACACGAGTATATACGGTAGTCACCGTCCGGCACAGCTGGTGATCACATAAAATTGACGTACGTCAGAGTTTTTGAGGGCAGGCGAACAAAGTCGCTGCATTGTAATCGGCATGTAGGTTGGTACAGGGCGGCACTGATTTGTGGCCGTTCAAGGCGGAGCACACCAGCGGAGCAATCAATCAGAGCAGAATTGGTGGCAAGAAAATCGAGGCCTCGTATGAGGTCGTTGGGCAAGTTGCAAGCACGGTAAGAAGGACGACCACTTGATGACCGGCTACGGTAAGTTGAGCTGTGCACATACCGACGACAGGGACTGTTGCATCATCTGCAACTTGGACGACACTGGTCAAGGGGGGCGTGAAAACCTTCTTCATGCTACGACGAAAACCCGAACTCATAATACAGACGTGAGCGCCCGTATCTATCAAAGCTTCAACAGGTGTGCCATCAACATATAATTCTAGGGTGTTCCGGTTCAAACGTAAGGGCAACAGAGGATTTTCGGGTAAGGTCGACAGGGCAGCTTCACCTCCAGAAGCTGCGCAGCCTAGTTTTCCGAGGATATGCGATGATTGAACGATGACGAGGGAGAGCGGCGACGCGTATTTGAACGAGAAGGGCGGCTTTGAGGCGGTGGCAACGACGGGACAGGGTGGCCGTAGTCCTCAGGGGCACTACATGCTGTAGACTCAGTGCGGGTCGAATAATTTGGTGGACGGAATGAGTTACTGTAAGCGGGGTACAAGCCAGAAGGCATAGATGGCCATTGGCTGCGGCAGTAACGAGCGATGTGTCCTGCGCGACCACAGCGGAAGCAGATTGGCTTATCATCAGCTGTTCGCCATTCAGACGGGTTCCTGGTTCGAATAGAGTATGGACGACGACGTCTCATGTCCACAGAAGCTATCGAGGGACCAGTATTATCCAGGGTGGGTGCAGTGGACAGGATACCAAGGTTAGCGAATTCCTGGCGGACAACAGCCTGGATCAAGGCGACAGCTGGCGTTGAGGTGTCGGGCAACGTCGGTTTGTTGGCAGCCGGGTAAGCGGCCTCGAGTTCACGTCGGATGATACACGTCACGTCTTCGGTTGTAGACGGATGACAAGGAGCGGCTTCGCAAGACGACGTTGGGTGGAAGTGCTGGGTGCTCTTCTGACAACGCAGCTACGCAGTGGACGCTTCCTTAAGCATGCTACCATGGCTCCGGGTGAGGATACGGCTTCGCCACCTACCTCAGCAACGACAGCAACCCGGTACGTCGCAATAACACAACCCCGTGATCCCGTTACCTTTACTGGAGAGGACAACGCGAATGTGGACAAGTGGCTTAGCATGTACGAGCGCGTCAGCAAGCAATATGGCTGGGACCCAATCGTTATGCTTGCGAATGTCATTTTCTATCTTGACAAGACCCCTCGCATCTGGTTTGAGACCCACGAGCACGAAATCACAAGCTGGGAAATGTTTAAACAACAGCTCAACGACCTCTTTGGCAACCCGTTTGGTCAACAGCTTGATGCCCGAAAGCAATTGGCTGTACGTACACAGACGTCCACTGAGCCCTACTCGACTTATATTCAAGATGTCTTAGCATTGTGTCAAAGGGTCGATCCCAACATGACTGAGGCCAACAAGATTTCGCACGTTTTGAAAGGGATCGCCGATGATGCGTTCAGCCTGCTTGTATTTACCAACGTAACGACCATCGACGCCATGATCAAAGAGTGCTGCCGTCTCGAGCAGGCGAAGAGTCGACACATTTTGCAGCAGTTTCTGCGCTTACCCAGCACCTCCATCAAAATGTTATGTGGAAAATAACAGTTGTCAGTCCGCATCCACAACGCATCTCACCGACAATGTCCACTTCTTCACTCTCAGTCTGAGGCACCTTTTTTAGGTATGCCCAACTATGCCTTCTTTCAGTCAGCCGAAATAATGTAACAATATATTTAGTGTTATTTCACGACACATCGCTCAATAAAAAACTTACAACATGGTCACCTTTTCTCCACATGCTTGGCACAACGTCGATTTACAAGGAATGTGGAATATGCCGAATTTTTCGTTTGCATCTTTCTGGATTTTTTCGGTTACGCACAAGATAATGATTTTTCCCTCACAATCAACGATGCCGACACCACAATTTCTGTGACACAACTCCTTAACGCTATCGCGTTAAAATAAAAGGGACTAGCAGGGCTGCAGAGGATTGTGCACGAGTGTTCATGTGAGGATAGACGCATGATAGGGGTAGCAACCTAGAAAGATTGTGGTTTTCTTTTCGGAATATGAAAACCCAATGTTTGGCGCATCTTCAGCACAGAATAGTGGAAACGTATCAGGATGCAGCAGGATCGGCATTTCGGCACAGTTTGTCACAGCTTTCACACCACTGTAAAACTCTTTCGCATAAAAAACTAACAGGACCAACAGGGTTGCAAAGGATTCAGAGAGAGAGATGCCAGACAGGTTTCGGTGCTCAAATACAAAGGTTGGGCAACTAAAATTGCAAAGGCAAAGGCAATCCACTACATGCACTGGTTTTGTTTTTAGCATGTAGCAAGGTTTACTGACGTAAAAGCTATATTGCCTGCAAAGCAGCAAGAAAGTGTAAAATCTATATGCACTATTGCGATCAATCATTGCAGCTAAATATAATGTCGTTCTAAAGGGGCACACGATGTTGTATCTAAAACGTACACAAACAAAAATAATAAAGTTACAATATTGACATAAAAGGTTTGCTATCTGTCTTTCTTGCACATTAGTGATCCATGTTTCATCCTAATAGGTTTCTATGAGCATGAATATACCAAGAATGTTTGCAAAAAAACAGCGATAATATGAATACTATTCCAACACCGAAGGCTCGTTTTCATTGTTAGACACAATATTAATGAGATCTGACAGAATATCTCTTGGCATGACTGCCTGTCAGATATCATTAATAATTCCCAAGCTCTCATAATGAAAGAAATCATTCTAAAGATAACACAGATCACACAAATCAGCTTTAATTTCTATATTTAAAGTGCATTTTTCTCGTGATGCGATTTTAGGCAACTTTCTGAGATTGTGGACATAATGCTTTTCGTACTACTAATCGCCAGATAAAGATGAAATCCTTCCCACATATTCCTTAACATCTGAAGAATACAAATATATTATTTTAAATGTATCATTTATTTAATTATAAACTTAAAAGAAGCAATTAGTGGGAACTGACAATTTCAAGATTTCTCACATTTCAAAACTTTCTTGTTACATTATACAAAATCTACACAAACTTTCTTGATTAGTTATTTGCATTCCACAGTTTATGCAGAGCAATACGAGCCATTATTGATTTACTATTAAAATGCTTCATTATAGAAAAAGTTCGAGCAAAACTAGTTACTTTACACAATGTCATGGTACAAAACAAACCTAAGCACATCACTAAATAACTGATTACATATTTCAAATCAGCATAAGAAGTTATGCAAATAGTTGAAATTTCATAGAACTGTACTGTGGAATAAAAAACCTTGAGTTCCATCTTTGATGAAGAAAGTACCCGCACACAACACGCTTTTTATGTTGACTTTCTTGTATGATGACGGTACACATGGTTTTCAAGGTGGTGTTTTTGTGAAAAAGATGCATTACAGAGTTCACACGAGAAGGGATGTTCTCCTGTGTGGGTGCGCATGTGCCTAATGAGGGTCCCCCTCTGCGAAAATGACACACTGCACTGGTCACAGGAAAACGGACGATCTCCTGTGTGTGTGCGCATGTGATCCCTGAGGGTACTGTTCAGTGAGAACGATGCACCGCAGCAGTCACAGGAAAAGGGACGCACTCCTGTGTGGGTGTGCATGTGGGCAGTAAGGGTCGCCTTCTGTGAAAATGACGCACTACACTGGTCACAGGAAAACGGACGATCTCCTGTGTGTGTGCGCATGTGATCCGCCAGCGTATGGCTCACTGAGAACGACGCACC
Source organism: Rhipicephalus annulatus (assembly GCA_013436015.1). Classification (NCBI taxonomy): domain Eukaryota; kingdom Metazoa; phylum Arthropoda; class Arachnida; order Ixodida; family Ixodidae; genus Rhipicephalus; species Rhipicephalus annulatus. The sequence goes on along the minus strand of WOVY01000324.1, from coordinate 300,699 downwards.
ACAGCAGTCACAAAGAAAGGGACGCTCCCCTGTATGCGTACGAAGGTGCTTTGTGAGGTTCGTTTTGTGACAATAATCAGCAGGGCACAGGTGGCACTGGAAGGGGCGCTCGCCCGTGTGTTTGCAGAGGTGTCTTTGCATGAGCTCTTTTCTCTTAGTCGCATAGCTGCACTGACGACACGAATGCAGTCCGCCTCGTATGGACACAATTGAATGGTATTCCTTATGGGGTGCCGAAGTCAAGGAACCTGCAAAATTACAGAGACAAAATAGAGGCAATAAAAACCTTGCATGCATTGTATGCAACTACACAAGAGCACTAGGCAATGAAGAAAGATTACTGCACTTGTAGATGAAATACATAATCCTCTTCGCAAAGCAAGCCACATGTTACTGGAGCAATTACCGTGCCACAACAACATGGTTACAGTTTCTTTCTGTAAATATTATGTCCAACGGTTGGAAAGACCTCTAGTGAATGTGCACGAGTACAATATTGATGTAATGCTGGTAATATACCTAAATGACAAAGCTTATTTCACATACTCGATTAAGTTAGGCCATACCCCTGTAAAACATTTATTGCACTTTTTTTTCCCGTATAAAAATTTATAAAATGCTGCACAGTAACCAAACACCTTCACAATTCAATGCCTGAGACATAAGAAATGAAATATGAGTGGACAAGGTCAGTATGAAAAGAACTGCGAAATATAAAAAAGGAATACAAATCATAAAGAAGAGATAGAAATTATATCAAACTTTCGGTGGAGAGAAATGCTTGCGCAATTATGCAGACTGGAAAAAGTATAAGTTTTTTAGTGTACTTGCACAGTTTACAGGATTCCCATTATTGTCTCTAAACTACTTCAGACAGCATAATGATTGAATAAAACAAGAGTAAGCTATGCACCATATAATGCTCCAGACACTTACTCGAACAGACATACGAACACGAATTCCACTTTATCGCATAACTATGGTAGAAGCTCGTTAGCTCAAATTTGACTGGACTGGAAAAAACATCTGAATCGACCAAATGCAAAATTAACCAAGAACATAAAACAACTATTTCTCAGATCCAAACATTTTCAATTTGTTCATCAATTTGTAAATACTCTACCTATTTTGAATAAGAGAAGCGAAAAAGTCGCAGCTTTATCAACCTGCAACTTGGTTCACAAAGCGGCCAAGCTCCAACACACCCATTTCAATAAGCTTGATAGATGTTCTGCACCACACCCTTACCTACAGCCACAACCATTACCTGTACTATGTGCTCATAGTTGCACTACTTATCCAATCAGATATCCTGCTCTTAGTACTGCCCTTGCCTACTGAAACTGAATCCCTCTAATGTACAGTCAATCTAAATAATCGGTGTGCAGAAGTTAGCATTATGTATCGCCCAACCAGATCATCCATTGAAGTTCTTCATGCCCTTGCCAATTGACCATCCCTTGAAGTTCTACATGTCCTTGCCAATTTTAAGTGCAATGTAAATATTGCTTCAACAAGACTTATCTGTATGGACGATTTTAACGCTACTGACATCCATTGGCCTTCTCTGACCTTAACGGATCAGGATACTGCAATATGCCATGAATTATTAAATATTTTTCTATCCTTTAGGCTTACTCAAGTCGTCTCATGTTCAATTAGGCTCAATTCCATCCTAGATCTAGTTTTCTTAAGAACAGATCTAGCTGACAGCAACTTCTCTTGCAAAATAGTTGAAGGGTTCTGTGATGATAAATGCGTCTTGTTAACACTTTGCTATCCGGTGTCCAAATCACCTTATACAATCACCAGCTTCCCTGATTTCACTCGCGCTGACGACACTTTCACAACTGATATTTTAGCTTCCCAGTTTGATACATGTTGTGTTTTTTCTGACACTCAAAACATTTATCTTGTCTTGTTAATTAATTTGAAGATCTTGTAAAGTCGTGTATCCAATGATTCGTGCCAATTAAGACAAAGAAAAGCAATGCTGATCTTCCTTGGATTACTCGTGATCTTTTAAAGTTATCTGTCTATCGACTTAGGTGTTCCCAAAAATCTAAATCTAATTATCCCGTTGCCCTAGACAGGTTTCAGAGTGGCAAGTGTGAACTTAACTCAATGATGAAAACAGCAAGAGATTTATCGTGTTCTGTTGCAAAATTTGTTGAGAACGAATCCACACAAATTTCGGTGTTCTATTTTGCCTCATGCTGCCTCACCTTTTTTCAAAGTAGATAATGACATCATTACTGACCCGCCAGCTATTGGGCGCAAAGACATACCGTGGCGCTACCATGTGGGGGCATCCCTGTGACGAGTGTAGTTGGATTGATGCCGCATGCAGCCCACAGCCGCTTTTGCATCTTCTTTTTTTATTAATATTCTTATGGTACTTCACTCAACGAAATCAGTAAAATACTGCTGGAGCTATTTTCCCTGATTTTTCTGAAGTGGTAAATAACTGCCCTGGGAAAGCGTTGGGCTTCGCATAATGCCCGACTGCTGGCGTCATCTGCTATGACCACTAAAATGAAAACCATGGGAGCCGAGCGTGCTACTTCTGTAAAAGGTAACGAGTCATTCCCTATCGAAATAAAGCATCAAATAGGTCATAATGATAAAGAAACTTATTTGCTGCAAGAAATGCGGGCGACTACTGTACTTCATCTATTGTATGTTTGAATCTAAAAACGGGCCGCGGTTGACATGACAAACATGCGCAAATTTACATTTTTGTTTAGCGCACACAGCCCTACAAAGCACAGCGCAAGCGAGTTCCCCGGTTTGTGAAAGGTAGTGCAGCATTCTTACAGCCGCATACTTTCTGTTATGATTGTGGGCAAACTTGAGAATCCCGCAGGCGCATGCTTTATTCAGAGTTGTAACTTTTCTCTGTGGCACGCTCCTAATATTTATTGCCCGAACTTTCTCCAGTGGTCACATGTTGCACATTCCATTGCCATCAATACACACGATTGAAAATGAATTATAAACAATTGGTACAGTTTCAGAGCTTCTACCAAGGGGCAAATCGTGATTAAAAATGCAATAAGCCAGCCATATCATTTCGCACCCTTGAATGAGCATGCCTCGAGGCCTTCCATATCGTGATCTAAATAGCAATTTCATGTTTCATTGAGATTGCCAGAGCCCAGCTTTCATTCTTTTTTTTTTACAGATTCATCCTCGAGCTGCGTGACAATTCATGGCAGCTCTTAGAAGATGAATCAGTTTTCAAAGCTAAACACATTTTTGCCTGTAGATAAAAACAACATTAGGAGGAAGTGGCAGTGGCTATGGACTCATTTTACTGACGTAATGTATAACCGAGGAGCCCTGTGAGCTGTATTTGTTTTTCAGAGGGGGGCACCGCCTTGTTTAAAATAGGGCCTGGGCCAGCAGATGTGTTAGACCGTTATTTTGTGCGGGACAGACCATTAGAAAAAAGCTACGCTACTGGCGGATGGGAACGCTTGTGGTCGAGTACACACATATGGACGGACAGCCCAGCAGGAGGGTGGGAGTGGCACAGAACGCAGTTAGGCTACCTTGACAAGAGAAGTAGCTTTAGCAGAATAGAGTGGCACGTGGCCATGTATGAAGTAAGAAAGGAGGCTTTATCGAATGTGCTGGCCGAACACGCAAAAACAATTGGCAAATAGACCAGAAAAGGGTAAAATAAATAAAATAAAGAGAAAAACTGAACTTCGGGGCTATATCTTGACTCTCTGACAATTCAGACAACGGCAGACATTCTTGAACGTAATGACGGCCACTTCCCCCTCATGTATATACCTACGTCCTATTTTAAAATATAGATAATCGAACAGTTTTCACTTTCATTTTTCGTTGTGAACAAAGCTCCCGTGCCGAAACAGAATCCCGTTGGATCGACATAAGAACCACAACAACACAGAAAGAGATTAGTGACAGTGGCACAGCCAGCGGCCCTGACAGCGCCCTAGCTTTCCTTTGTCACAACGAGGATACATCACGTGCTCCAACTCTGCACGTCACGATTCCAGCGCTCGCACCTCCAGTGGTGGGCCTCATTCCCAATATCTAATGCTATCAATACCTATTTCCAGTCTGCATTTGTTTCTACCAACAACCCCATTCCTTCTTTGTCAGGCATTCCTCGTTCTGAAACAATCAGAAATAACGAATGAAGGCATTCTCAGCCTTATCTTAAAACTGTAAGTAAAGTAACGCATCGGCCCGGACAGGATGCTCAATGTATTCTTAGTTCACTACTCCCTATGGTCATCCAAATATTTAACAATCACATTGAATAAACCTTTCTTTTCTGGCACGGTTCCCTCTTCATAAAAGATGGCTCCCTCTCTTTAAATCTGGCGATAAGCAATCTCTATTAAATTATGGACCAATATCATTTACTTCTCAATCATGTAAAACGTTACAAGATATCACTCATTAACACATTACTCTCTCCTTGGAATCAAACAGATTGCTATCTCACAGACAGAATGGTTTTAGACGTGGTTTATAGAACAACAACACAATCAGTTGAATTCACGTAAAATATTTTGCTTAGCCTTGATCATGGCGACCATGTTGCGGTATATTCATCCTTTAACACAGTTTTATATTCTAAACTTCTAGCTAAACACAACGTGATACTAAACAATGCTATATTGTAAGTGTACATCTAGCTTTTTGGCCTCTCGCTCTCAGTTTGTTTCACTTTTTCTTACAGGTGAACCCACTGTGCTGTTGTTAATGTAACATCGGGTGTGCCACAAGGGTCCGTTCTTGTGCCTTTACTTTTTTTTCCATTTACGTGAACGATTTGCTTGCTCAAACCTCCTTTCCCGTTCATTTTTTATCAACGTTTGCACTTTATATGAAACTTTTAAAACACACCGCGACCACTACCGCTTGCAGGAGTCATCTGCAGGGTATTGCAATTGGTACAAAACTTAGCAAACGAATATTAACTCTAAGAAAATCATGCTTGGGTCTTTTTATAATAAATCACCCTCTGTTTTTTACTACCCTATGATAACAGTCCTATCATCAGGGTTTCCAAATATAAGTATCTTCATGTCCTTTTCACACATGACCAGGCATGGGCCAAGCAGAATGACTCTTATTGAAACAAAGCATTAAAAAACTCTGCTATCTGTGCCGCACTCTGTCCAAATTCCCAAATGACACAAACCTCCTCTTATATCAATCGCTAATTCGTCTTGTAGTGACTATACAACCGCTGTCTGGAACCCGCATAAGCAGTGTAATATTGAAAGTTTGAAGGCAGTGCAGAAAAAGCAGCAAGGTTCATATGTCATCATAACGACCGCAATTCCTTGCCCTCTTTAGCTCCACCTTTAATGCAATTACCTCCATTCCATTAGCCGAATTGAATAGCAGTTCTTGCAAAGTATCATTCCCTCGACAGTTAAATTGTCAAACAACAAGAAATGCATAAACTTCGCTCTACAGTCAACGACGAGAAGCTCTCACAACCTAAAATTGAGGCCTTATTATACCTGATTTAACATATTAAAGTTCAGGGTTTTCCGCCGTTCCATCGAAGACTGGAATTTGTTACCTGGTTCTGTTCTTTCATGCCCATCGCAATGTTTTGCAGACGAAATCCACAACGCATGTATGTAAAATACACTGATTTATATATATACAAGTGGTACTTGCTTGTTCTATTTTTTTTTTCATGTTCCCAATATTTTGTATTACTTTAACCTTCTATGTTGACACGACAATATTATGTTACCTGTTAGTGTTTTTCTCATTGTCTTTACTTATATTTCTTCGTATCCTTGCATAACCACTCCTGCCATGGTGCACCTAGTGCTACAGTATGTGTAAATAAATAGACAAAATAAAGAAAAGAGGCACAGTAATCTGCATGCCTTTTGTAGTGAGTGGCTGGCTTTAATCCATCAAGTTGTAATGATAAACACATGTTCTGATGCCCAATGGCCATGTATGTTTCATGTTTCATCTTGTCTTGTGAAGCATGTATACAGGACGCTTGCATTTTTAAACCACGACAGGTACTTTAAGGGTATTTTCAAGCAGAGAAAGTTACTCTCACTATATGCACAAGTAGACACATAGCTACGTGGTAGAACAACCGCTTGTCACGCAAATGACTTAGGTTCGATTCCCTTGCTGACCCAAAATTTTCGGTTATTTAATGCGAAGAATTTTTGTGTACTGCAAGCACTTTTGGTGCCTGCCCGCCCACTTTCAATCCTGTAATGTTAACGTCAGTTGTAGTTAGATTTCATGCACTCAAGTTGATTCATGTGGCAGTGTCCAGGGCCATCCTCACGAGCACCTGCACTCCATATCAGCTTATCGCTTCTGGTGTTGCTAATGCTTATGTTCCCATTGTCATCCTTGTGCAAGTAATAATAATAACATGTGGTGTTTGTCACTCCATAAGCACGATATGAATATGAAAGATGCCGTAGTAGAGGGCTCCGAAAATCACGATCACCTAGGGTTTCTTAACTTGCACCCAAATCCGAGCATTTTTGCCTCCATCAAAACTGCAGTCACCACAGCTGGGGATTCGATCCCGCGACCTGTGGGTCAGCAGCCGTGTGCCTTAGCCACTAGATTACCACAACAGGGCTCGTCGTGCAAGATCAAACAACCGATTATGTAAACATCTGCAACTTTTCAACATATGTCTGTGTGCGAGCAACGTTTATACATATATTTAGTGTTATTTAGCAACACGTCGCTCAATAAAAAACTTACAACATGGTCAGCTTTTCTCCACATGCTTCGCACAACGTCGATTTACAAGGAATGTGGGATATGCCGAATTTTTCGTTTGCATCTTTCTGGATTTTTTCGGTCAGGCACAAGATGACAATTTTTCCCTCACAATCAATGATGCCGATACCACAATTTTTGTGACATAACTCTTTAACGCTATCGGGTCAGAATAAACAAGACTAGTAGGGCTGCAGAGGATTGTGCAGGAGTGTTCACAGGAGGATAGACGCATGATAGGGGCCTCAACCTTGAAAGATTGTGGTTTCGTTTTCGGAATATGAAAACCTAATGTTTGGCGCATCTTCAGCACAGAATAGTGGAAATGTATCAGGATGCAGCAGGATCGGTCTTTCGGCACAGTTTCTCACAGCTTTTATATCACTGTAAAACTTTTTCGCATTAAAAATTAACAGGACCAACAGGGTTGCAAAGGATTCAGAGAGAGAGACACCAGACAGTTTTCGGTGCTCAAATACAAAGGTTGGGCAACAAAAATTGCAAAGACAAAGGCAATCCACTAGATGCCACTGGTTTTTGTTTTTAGCATTTAGTGCAATTTAATGACGTAAAGGCTACATTGCCTGCAAAGCAGCAAGAAAGTGTAAGATCTATATGCACTATCGCGATCAATCACTGCAGCTAAATATAATGTCGTTCTAAAGGGGCACACAATGCTGCATCTAAAACGTACACAAATAAAAATAATAAAGTTATAATATTGACATAAAAGGTTTGATATCTGTCTTTCTTGCACATTAGCGATCCATGTCCTATCATAATAGGGTTCTATGAGCATGAATATAGCAAGAATGTTAGCAAAAAAACAGCGATAATATTAATACCATTTTAACACCAAAGGCTCATTTTCATTGTTAGACACATTATTAATGAGATCTGACAGAATATCTCTTGGCATGACTACCTGTCAGATATCATTAATAATTCCCAAGCTCTCATAATGAAAGAAATCATTCTAAAAATCACACAAATCAGCTTTCATTTCTATATTTAAAATGAATTTTTCTCGTGATGCAATTATAGGCAATTTTTTGAGATTGTGGACATGATGCTTTTGGTACTACTGATGGCCAGATAAAGATGAAATCCTTCCCACATATTCCTTAACATGTGCAGAATACAAATATATTCTTTTAAATGTATCAATTACTTCATTATTAACCTAGAAGAAGCAATTAGTAGGGACTGACAATTTTAATATTTCTCACATTTCAAAACTTTCTTGCTACATAATACAAAATCTCACACAAACTTTCTTGATTAGTTTTTTGCATTCCACAGTTTATGCAGAGCAATATGAGCCATTAATGACTTATTATGAAAATGCTTCGTTATAGAAAAACTTTGAGCAAAAGTGGTTATTTTACACAATGTCATGGTACAAAACAAAGCTATGGAAATCACTAAAAACTGATTACATATTTAAAATCAGCATAAGAAGTTACGCAAATAGCTAAAATTTCATAGAACTGTACTGTGGATTAAAAAAAAACCTTGAGCTCCATCTTCGATGAAGAAAGTACCCACACAAAACTCACTCTTTATGTTGACTTTCTTGTATGCTGACAGTACACGTGTTTTACAAGATGGTGTTTCCGTGAAAAAGATGCATTGCAGTGGCAACAGGTGAATGGACGTTCTCCTGTGTGGGTGCGCATGTGCCTAATGAGGCTCCCCCTCCGTGAAAAGGACAGACTGTACTGGTCACAGAAAAACGGACGCTCCCCAGTGTGTGTGAGCATGTGGTCCATGAGAGTATTTTGCTGGGAGAACGATGCACTACAGCAATCACAGGAAAAGGGACGCTCCCTGTGTGCGTACGAAGGTGTCTTTTGAGGTTTGTTTTCAGAGAAAATGCAGCTGGGCACAGGTGGCACTGGAAGGGGAGCTCGCCCGTGTGTTTGAAGAGGTGTCTTTGCATGAGGGCCTTGTTTTTGATCGCATAGCTGCACTGACGACAAAAAAGCAGTCCGCCTCGTACGGACACAAGTGAATGATATGCCTCACGGGAGGCTGAAGACAAGGAACCTGCAAAACCACAGAGACAAAATAGAGGCATTGAAAACCTTACATGCATTGTGTGCAACTAACAAGAGCACTAGGCAATGAAGAAAGATTACTGCACTTGTAGATGAAATACATAATCACCTTCGCATAAGCAAGCCACATGTTACTGGAGCAATAACCGTGCCACGACGACATGGTTACAAACAGTTTCCCTTTCTCTTTGAACATACTATGTCTAACACATGAAAAGACCTCCAGTAAATGTGCACGAATACGATACAATATCGATGTAATTCTGGTACTATATCTGAATGATGTTTAATCATAATACGCTAATTGATAAGGCACCAGCCCAGTAGAACATTTATTGCACTTTTTCCCCCATAAAAACACCTATAAAATTCTACACTTCAACAAAAAAAAATCGTCATTCAACGAATGCAGCATAAGAAATAAAATATGTGCTTACAAGGTTAATATGAAACAAACTCCAAAAATATAAAAAAAAGGGAAACAAATCATTGAGATAGAATAAAATTATCACAGTTTGGTGGTTAGAAATGCTGGCACATTTATGAGAAATGCCAAAGAAATAATTAAGCATACTCGCACTTTTTACACATTGCCCACTATTGTTTCAAAACAACTTCAGTGACAGCATAATGATTGAATAGAACATAATTAAGCTATGCATTATATAATGTTCTTGGCACATATTCGAATAAACATATAAGCACAAATTCTACTTTTTCCCATAACTATGTTAAAAGCTTGTTAGCTCGGATTTCAAGAGATTGGACAAAATATCTGAATCGACCAATTACTAAACTACCGAAAATATTTAAAAGCTAATATTTATCATATCAAAACATTAGGTATTTCTTTAACAATTAGTAAATACTCCACTTATTTTGCATAAGAGGAGTTTAAAAGTCGCAACCTTCATCATCCTGCAATAGAGAAAAAGAGCCAGCGAAAAACTTCACAAAGACAGCGAAAAAGAACAACTACACAGGACAAGCCCTAGACTTGCAACTGATTGATTATTGGAGAATTGGGCACACACCCAGACATGAAACAAGAGCGCATGCGTAAACAAGGACCATCTGAGTTATATCAACCTTAGGCACCTAACTGTCCATATCATGAAACGTGTGAAGCAATGATAAAATTTAAAGGGACACTAAAGGCAACTAATAAGTCTATGCTGATTGTTGAAATAGCGGTTCAGAAACCTCGTAGTGTACTTTTGTGCCAAGGAAGGGCCTATTTTGAAATAAAATCACGTTTTGGTGTTCCGCATCGGGTTAGCTCACTTCAAATTACCCGCCTCAAGGAGAGGACCGGCCGGAACGACTCGCATCACCATTGCCATGCACAATGTTGCCCGGCTGTAGTGCGCTAGTAGCAGCAGACCGAAAGCAACAGGAGCCACAGCAGCAACAACAGCCATTGATCAATTTCCCACCATTGGCTTAAAGATTACAGACTTATTTTGGTACAACTGGGCCTCCTTAGATGGCACGACCTGTCCAGCTTGACCAAGCAGAAATTAAATTTTTGAACCACTTGTGCCATTCCTTATTAGTAACGTCTGGCGGTTCTTTTTTTTTTTATTACTCAAACAGAAACCCCGCCGCGGTGGTCTAGTGGCTAAGGTACTCGGCTGCTGACCCACAGGTCGCGGGATCGAATCTCGGCTGTGGCGGCTGCATTTCCGATGGACACGGAAGTGTAGGCCTGCGTGCTCAGATTTGGGTGCACGTTAAAGAACCGCAGGTGGTCGAAATTCACGGAGCCCTCCACTACGGTGTCTCTTATAATCACATGGTGGTTTTGGGATGTTAAACCCCACATATCAATCAATTATTCAAACAAACGATCAAGCGGCATTTTATTGCGTCTTTTGATGTACGGAAGGTTTTTTTATTTAGTGTGGCTAGATCGATTACTATTGATCAAATGTAGGCGGTTCGTCTGATGTCATCGGGATAATTTTGAGAATGTCCTACTGAGGCGTATGTCTTCTTGTGCATTTACCTTAATTTTTCTGTAAGTAGGGCACTGTTGATAACATTGTCGTTTTAAATGTCATATATTGAGCTTTCACTCTGAGGTAAATTGTTATTTGACTTTATAGTCCCTTCAAGGCTTGGCTCACCAGCTATCTAAAACCCAAACTTTCTCTGCGAGTAAAACCGAGGGCTCACTCAGACATGACGATTCGCCCCGGTTCCTCATTTCAAAGGCCTCACAGATCTCACGATCAATCTTGTTTTTACCTTGGCCAATTACAATCACTGATTTGAAATCTGGGACGCAGCCGCAGCTTTTGAAATGCAAAGGCAAGTTTCCACAAGTGCCATGGGGGAGGGGGGAGGAGATAGCGGTGTTTACGTAGCCTGTCATTCAGACATCAGCCCGTCTGGCTGATATAGACACAGTTGCAGGACAAGAGAATTAGGTATACTACCGAAACAGCCCATTTCGTGAAGACGTTAGCTTGTTTTCCGCTAATGCTGCTCAAACTATTTTTCTGCATTGCTATGCAACTGCAGTCTGAAGAGCTTACACGGTGCAGATCGTAATTGTCAAAATCGGCGATCGTGATTGGCAAGGTAGAAAAAAATTCAACGCGAGATCTGTGACGCCTTCGCAATCAGATAGCGGGGCAAATTCTCATGTGTGAGCAAACCCTCAGTTTTCCTCAAAGATAAAGAGTTGGCATTTATAGATAGTGGGTAAGCCATGGGTTAAATTTTATCATCGCTTCACACATTTTATGAGATGGCAGTTAGGTGCCCAAGGTTGACATGGCTCAGATGGTCCTTTTTTACACATGCTCGATTGTTTCATGTGTGGAGGTGTAAGCTATTCTTCAATGAACATTCGGTTGCAAGTCCAGTGCTTGTCCTGCTGTGGTTGTTCTTTGCTGTCATCGTGTGGTTTTGCGATGGTTCCTTTTCCCTATTACTATGAATCAACTCACCCAGAAAGCTACATTACTGATCATCCTGAAACTTCGTCCACAAAGCGACGAAGCTACAAGACCCCCATCTTTAATAAGCCTGAAAGGTGTTCTGCACCACACCCTTACCTACAGCCACTGTCATTACCAGTACTAAGAGCGCACAATTTTTCCGAACGTTATATGGCTGGCATTTCGTGCTCAGTACTCTCCAATGACTGTACGAGTTGTTTGGGTTCAGGCCAAATATGACCAAAGTACAAGAGCTTCACGCCGTTAAACAATGCAAATTCTGGCCTCGACTTATAAACGTTTTCAAATTATCAAGCTATTATTGTACAGTGAGTACAGACAATCACTATTGCATTTCTAGGACTGTCCTCATACACCAGGACGGGAAAACAAACTTTCATATATTACAAAACAGTGCAATCAGCTCAATACACTACTTGCACTTTAAGCATCACTGAGAAAAAAGGCAAAAGCAAATATGAATGATCGAATCAAGAATGGTAGAACTTTTTATGATAGAATAAAATGAGAAAGATTTAGGCAAATTTCAATGATTGTTGCTAAGTAAGTGGAACTGCAAAACAAAAAGTTTGTTTGCCATACCAAAAATTTTGTAGACAAGAAAGCACAACACGCACAAACACATGTACCAATGTTTCAGAGGGCAAAATGCATAATAGAGTAACAGCAGGTTTCTACTACTAAACGCTTACATTCAACAGTGTAAAATCAAAGAGTCACTACCGAGTGTTGCTGTTGCTTAAATACAAATTTCTTCTTTTCGGCACATGTAGACGTGTAAAGAAGTGCATCAATAAATGCTTCCTATCAACCAGTGATTTACAAAACAGGCAATACTGCTTCACACTGATGAAACATAACCATCGCAAAGAAATTCATTATACACTTCCTCCCAATTTCAATGGACAAACAGAGCCAAAACTGAAAAGTCGATTTCACTTATTTCAATGAAGCCTATTCTATGGAGCAGTCCACAAACATGGGCCACATCACCACCACAATCCCACATTCACAAAATATTAAGCAGCAGTGTTATCATAAAATAATTAATTATTTCCAAGAGGACACTGGAGCCATGCCTTTCTGGCAATATACAAAGCACGAGACTTGTTCACTTCTTCAGAAAGACATGGACACATCTGCAAAAGTACACAAACAACTGTTAAAACAAGCACAAACAACGCAGTACACTCAGCATTAGCTGGGCTTCATTAAACCTTTTTTTCTTATTATTGTAATTGAGTGAAACCTTTTCATTACCTACATGGTGCCTACTTATTTTTTGGAAAGACAACCTCTATACAGAGGGCACTTGAATTTGAGCACTTGAATTTGGAAGAAAATATAATATGAAATTGAACACTGAGACAGTGAATTGTAGCAGCATATTAGACATGAAACAAATGCTTTGTGAACCGAACCAATGAGCTATGTGTGTGTTCCCTCATTATAGCACGAAATATGTCGGTAGATTATATTAAACAGAAGCCCTTTAGCTAAATAAAGATCGGTGCATGAACTGTTGATGCCAGGCATGTGTAAACAGTATCTTTTATAGATTCCGGGACGTTCAAACTTGCTGTGCACCCGCTAAATGGTCTCAAGTGGGTTAGGTCGCAGCAGCACCAGCCCGATGTTTACTCGTTGCTTGCAATTTCTACAGTTCCTTGCCAACTTGGCGAATCTAAACTTTTGGGATGTCACAAGCTCTGTATCTGATGCACATGGTTCTGGCCAGTCATTCCTGGCTCGACATGTGAACGTCATGAACTGTCTGCCATGGGCATGCCATATCACTTCAATGTGGCACGACACCTGCGCATCACCTTTCGAGCTACCACAAGTCAGTGTTCACGGCAACCTGTTACTTTGTCGTTCCGTGAACTGTGAGCTCAAGGGAACACACACAACAAGCAAAAAGGCACACAGCATGAGCGCTCGTGCTGTGTGCCTCGTTGCTTCTTGTGTGTATTCTCCCGCGCTCCCAGTTCGCTGAACGATCATACACAGCATTTTAGAAGATCACATTGAAAACGCTAGTACGCTGTAGTGCAGCATTAACTTCTGTGTTTAAAAATACATTGAAAATTACCTGCCCACAAATCGAATGCGTCCACAGGCTTGAAAAAGTATGTAGTGACTATACACGACCTGTCATCCTAAAGGTTTCTACCACGGGGGAGGAAGCCCTCGTTTTTAAATATACATTTAAAACTGAAAGGCTCAAACGTGTTTATTACAAAAAATATTTTTGCACATATTAGACACATACAGATGAAAATTTGAGAAGCTTGACTTTATTTTTGAAACAACGGCTCTGAGGTGACGTAAAGATATCATCATGCGTTCATTGACAACATAAGTTATAATTGAGACGACACCTCAAACACTTTAGCGAAAGTCTCAGATTCAGCACCTGGCTCTCGATTTCGAGTACCCGCATCTTCGAATCCTGCCTCATCCACTGCATGATCTCAATATAGCCTTCATGAAAACGTCGCGGTCCTGAAAGTCAATGCTTGTAGTATTGCTAAAAAGCTTCCAGATCTATTGTCTCTTGTCACAACTTACTCCCCTCATATCATTGGCATTACAGAGTCATGGCTTCATTGTAACATTTACGATTTTGAGTTCACTCCACCCCGTTTCATTGCCGTATTTAAGGACAGGACACAAGGCATTGGCGGCGGCGTTGCACTACTTATCCGTTCAGATATCCTGTTCTCAGTGCTGCCCTTGCCTACTGAAACAGAATCTCTCTGATGTAAGGTCTACCTAAATAATCAGTGTACTGTAGTTATCCTTGTGTATCGCTCACCCCGATCATCCGTTGAAGTTCTTCATGTCCTTGCCAATTTTACGTGCAATGTAAATATTGCTTTAACAAGATTTATCTGTATGGTCAATTTTAACGCTCCCAACATCCATCGGCCTTCTCTGACTGTAACGGGTCATGATGCTGCAATATGCCATGAATTAATACATATTTCTCTATCCTTCAGGCTTACTCAAGTCGTCTCATGTCCAATTAGGCTCAATTCCGTCCTAGATCTAGTTTTCTTAAGTACAGATCTAACTGACAGCAACTTCTCTTGCAAAATAGTTGAAGGATTCTTGGATGATAAAGTCGTCTTGTTAACACTTTGCTATCCCATGTCCAAATCGCCTTATACATTCAGCAGCTTACCCGATTTTACTTGTGCTAACGAGACTGATATTTTAGCTCCCAAGTTTAATACATGCTCTGCACTTTCTGACAGTCAAGACATATATCTTGTCTTGTTAATTACGTTGAAGATCTTGTAAAGTCGTGCATCCAATGATTTGTGCCAATTAAGACAAAGAAAAGCAATGGTGATCTTCCTTGGATTACTTGAATTACTCGTGATCTCTAGCATTTATCTCGTCATGTCTGTCGACTTAGGCACTCCCAAAGATCTAATTATCCCATTGCCCTAAACAGGTTTCAGAGTGCCAAGTTATCAACTCAACTCAATGATGAAAACAGTGAAAGATTCATTTTATCGCATTCTGCTGCATGATCTGTTAAAGACTAATCCACGCAAACTCTGTTGTTCTATTTTGCCTCATGCTGCGTTACCTCCTTCTTTCGAATTAGATAATGACATCATAACAGACCCACCAGCTAAATTAATTGCTTTATGTTACGTCTACGAGAGGGGTTTATTCAGAGCCAACGTAACGGTCGACTCGAAGGTATACAGCAGTGAACGCGCACCAGCGAGCTCTTGCCACCAACCGAACTTCCTCTTCTTCTGCCACCACCATGTTCCCCGCTACACAGGTGCACATACCTAAATTACACATGTGGTAACACTTTCAATAACTATTTCCAGTCTGCATTTTTTTCTAATAACACTATTCTTAGTGAGGTATCCCTCGTTCTGAACAAATCAGTGATATTGAAATAACAAATGAATGTATACTTAACCTTAAAACTAGAAGCAAAGAAATGCATCAACCCAGATGAGTTGCACAATGCATTCTTAGTTCGCTACTCGCTATGGTCATCCAAATATTTAACAATCATATTGAATAAATCTTTATTTTCTGGCACTGTTCTTTCTTCATAGAAAATGACTCTCTCTCTTTAAATCTGGTGATAAGCAGTCTCTATTAAATTATAGAATAATATCATTTACTTCTAAATCATGTAAAATGTTACAACATATCACTCATAAACAGATTACGCTTCCTTGGGAATCAAACAGATTACTATCTCACAGACAAAATGGTTTTAGACATGGTTTCAGCGCAACAGCACAATTAGTTGAATTCACGCATGATATTTTGCTTGGCCTTGATCATGGCGACCATGTTGATGGTATATTCATTCTTTGACACAGTTTTACATTCTAAACTCCTTGCTAAACATGTGATATTAAACAATGCTCAATTCGATAAGTGTACATCTAGCTCCTTGGCATCTCACTCTCAGTTTGTTTCTCTGCTGTTATTAACCAACTCTGCTGTTATTAATGTAACATCGAGTGTGCCACAAGAGTCTGATCTTGGGCCTTTACTTTTTGCAGGAACGACTTGCCTGCTCACGCCTCCTCTCCCGTTCATTTTTATGTCAACGATTGCACTTCGTATGAAATTATTAAAACACACCGTGACCACTACCGTTTGCAGGAGTCATCTGCTGGATATTGCAATTGGTACAATACTTAGCAAACGAATATTAACGTTAAGAAAATCATGCTTGTGTCTTTTTGTAATAAATCATCCTCCATTTTTTACTACCCTTTTGATAACAGTCCTGTCAGTAGGGTTTCCGAATATAAGTATCTTCGTGTCCTTTTCATGGGCCAAGCACATTGACTATTATGGAAACAAAGCATTAAAAAAACTCTGCTACCTATGCCGCACTCTGTCCAAATCCCCAAAAGACACAAACCTCCTTTTATATCAATCGCTAATTCATCCTGTAGTGACTACACGTCCGTTGCCTGGAACCCGCATAAGCAGTGTAAGATTGAAAGTTTGGAGGCAGTGCAGAAAAAGCAGCAAGATTCATATTAGGTGTGAGGGTAGGATGGTTTGACGAATATGACACACTGGTCAAGGCATGAATAATGTCACCATTTTATTGCATACCTCAATAAACATTTCCCGCCAAACAGTGGCACACACCCAGGGATATGTGGCACAGGTTATTTATACAGTATCTACCAAGTAATGGCGAGAACCCACTTGAGCAATTTTAATGCGTGAGCATCAAGAAATGTTGACATCAGCAGCGTTGACCACATGAATGCAAAGAATAAGATGTCAAGGTCCAAGCAGGAAACAAACCCTAGCATTCTGTGGGGTAATCAAGTATTCTACCTCAAAGCCATGTCAAGTCTCGAAACTACTATATACATATAGACCTTAGCGATCGTGAAACATATTGTTACGTCTACAAGGGGTTTATTCGAAGCAGACGTAATGGTTGACTCGACGGTATACCGCAGTGAACGCGAAGCAAGGAGCTCTTGCCACCAACCGAACGTCCTCTTCTTCTGCTACCACCGTGTTCCCCGCTACACAGGTGCACATACCTAAATTACACATGTGGTAACACTTCCCTCTGCGCAGACGAAGCCCACTGGGTGAATCAAACAGTCTCTCGAGGAATAAAGCGCTTCAAACATGCAACATGGACAAGTTCAGTTTTTGCAGACCGTCGGCCGTTTGAATGGAGACGCGCTATGCGGTAAACTAAATCACTGATACGGTCTACAACAAGAAAAGGTCCCGCATAGTGCGCTAGCAGTTTCTCGCTCAAACCGCGTTTTCTAGTTGGTGTCCACAGCAACACTAGGTCGCCGCAATTGTACGTCACGTGTCGGCGTCGGCGGTCAAAATGTGCCTTTGAGCGATCTTGCGAAGCAAGAGTGCGCAAATAAGCAAGGCGTCTAGCTTCTTCTGCCCGACAGATGATCTCGGATATGCAGGGATCATGGTGGTCCAAACACGGGAAGATGGTATTCAGGCTATGACGAGGTGGTCGAGCATATAGAAGAAAGAAAGTACTGTAGCCGGTAGTTTCATGCTGAGTGGTGTTGAATGCATATTGTAGGATCCAGTCCTTGTGATCGGATGCAACATACATAGACAGCATGTTCGAGAGAGTTCTGTTCGTTCGTTCAATTAGACCATTCGTTTGGGGATGGTATGGCATAGAGTGCCGAAACCTTGAAGCACAGACACGAAGCATCTCTTCCATCACGTCTGCTGTGAATTGTCAGCCACGGTCACTGATTACGATTTTGGGAGGTCCATGTCGAAGAATTACAAAACGTAGCATGAAGGAAGACGCATCGGCTGCAGTTGCCGATGGTATGACAGCTGTCTCACAGTACCGTGTTAAATGGTCGGTGCAAACGACTATCCAGCGATTTCCATCAGAAGACAAGGGAAAGGGTCCAAGGAGGTTAATCTCGACTTGCTCGAATGGAGTTCTAGGGGGCGGCACCGGATGTAATCGCCCTAAAGGAGCACTTGTTCGGCGCTTATGACGTTGACACTCGTTACAGCTAGACACGTATTGTTCCGTCGTCTGGTGCATTTTGGGCCAGTAGAAACTTTCTTGAAGACGGCACAGAGTTTTCGCTATGCCTAGATGACCGGATGTTGGGTCATCATGCATAGCCTGCAAAACATAAACGCGAAGACTCTTCGGAACAACCAGAAGATATCGTGAGCCGGTGTTGATGTAGTTCTTTTTGTAAACTAGCCCGTCTCGGATGCAGAAGCGCATAGGCGATGATTTTGGTTTGGTAGCAAGAAGCTGTTGTATGGTGCTGTCCCTTTGTTGCTCATCCTTAAAGGTCTTGTTATCGGGAAATGGTTGGTCGAGTGATGCAATGTAGGTATCGAAGGTGTTCGCGTCACATTCCATCGTTGGAAGCGGTAGTCGCGAAAGACAATCTGCGTCAGCGTGACGTCGGCCACTTTTATAGGAAACCGTGAAGTCATATTCTTGTAGAAGAAGTGCCCAGCGCGCCAGCCGAGCAGATGGGTCACACAGGTTGACCAACCAGCAGAGAGAATGATGGTCTGTCACGACGGTAAAGGGGCGTCCGTACAGGTATGGCTGGTAGTGCTGCACTGCGAAGACTACTGCAAGGCATTCTTACTCTGTGACAGTGTAGTTACGCTCGGACTTGCTGAGCGAGCGACTTGCATACGCTACGACGAGTTCTTGATTATCCAAGCGTTGAACCAGGACAGCACCTACACCAATACCGCTAGCGTCTGTGTGAATCTCAGTGGGAGCGAGAGGATTGAAGTGTCGAAGAATCGGATCGGACGTCAAAAGAAACTTCAACTCCGAAAAAGCAGACTTGCATTCCGGGGTCCAGTCAAACTGCACACCTTTCTAAAGCAGACACGTGAGCGAGTATGCGATATTGGCAAAGCCAAGAATGAATCGGCAAAAGTATGAACAAAGCCCAAAAAAGCTGCACAGTTCTTTCACCGAGCTTGGCTGCTTAAATGCCTCCACTGCGGCCGTCTTGGCGGGATCCGGTCGTATGCCTTCTTTGTTTACTAAGTGTCCAAGGACGAGTGTTTGGTGCTCTCCAAAACGACATTTCTTTGAGTTGAGCACCAAGCGTGCTTTGCTTAGACAGTCCAGTACGAGGCCAAGGCGTGTGTTGTGCTCACAAAAGGTGCGCCCAAAAATTACAACGTCGTCCAAGTAACACATACACACTTCCCACTTCAATCCACGCAGAATGTTGTCCATAAATCGCTCAAAAGTTGTGGGCGCGTTGCTGAGTCCGAACGGCATCACATTGAATTCAAATAGTCTATCTGTTGTAACAAATGCCGTTTTCTCCTTGTCTTCCTCGTGCATTGGAATCTGCCAGTAGCCTGACCTCAGATCCACAGACGAAAAGTAAGAGGCCGATGATAGACAGTCGATAGCACCATCAATCCGCGGGAGTGGGTATACGTCTTTTTTAGTGATGGCGTTGAGACGGCGGAAGTCAACACAAAATCGCCATGTCCCATCCTTCTTCTTCACTAGAATTACTGGAGCGGCCCACGGACTACATGATTCTTCAATTACATTTTGCTTGAGCATCTCGCAAACCTGTTCATTGATCACTGCGCGTTCCGAAGGCAATACACGATATGGTTTCTGTTGAAGAGGTCTGTGAGATGTCGTGTCGATTCGGTGCTTTATACGACAAGCAGGGAATGACGGTGAATCATGCTGAGCGAAATCAAAAATACCGGCATGTTTGCGCAGAATACTCGCCAGTTCATTACGTTCCTTGGTGCTGAGTGACTTATCAATCATAGCCATAATGATGGTGTCCCTGGCGTGCAGATTATGGCAACGGGTCTTATCCGGGGAATCATTGCTTTCTGCGAGGGTGGCAAGCGAGAATACTTGGTGTTCACGAATCTCTGCAAGTTTCAGACCCTTCGGCAGCACTGTAGGTTCATTAGAGCAGTTAATCGCCCATAAACCAGTATGCCCTTGCGCAACCGATAATGTACAGTAGGGTATTAAAACTGTCTTCTTTATGCAACTGAGGTGCACGGGCTCCACAGTTGCGTCAAATGTTTTCTCGCTTGCAGGTGAACAGGCAACAGGGACACGTTTTGCAGACAACGGCGGCACAGTTGTGTCCACAGACACGCAAAGAGCACTTTCTTGAGAGGGCGAGTTTTCCATAAATAAAACTGGGATATCAGAATCTACTGTAATTTGTCCTGTGCGGCAATCAACAGTAGCACCACATAGCTTTAAGAAATCGAGTCCAAGAATGACGTCATGCGTAGTAGAGGGAGAACAGCAAACTCTGCGACAAAGTTCTGGCATGCCAAACTAACAGTCACAGTGCAGACACCAACAGGTTGTAACATCTCTCCGCTCACTCCACGAAACGTATCAGGACGGTCCCAACGAAACATAACCTTTCGTCCGAGAAGGCGGGTGAAAATTAAACTCATCACTGACACGCTTGCACCTGTGTCCACCAACGCCATTGTCGGTACACCATCGATAAGCACTCGAACCTTATTTCTAAACATGGAAGCTAACGAAGGTATATCTGTTGAAATCAAAGACTGTCCGGCGACCTCACCTCCAACGGCCGCGCTGGCTAGTTTTCCGTAGGAGGCGAGGAGTGGCGGCGCCGAGGAGACGGTGATCGGTTGGCGCGAGGGGCAGGCGGTGGTGTCACACTGCGGTCAGAGGCCGGAGATTGGTTTCGTAGCGGTCCTGGAATCTCGTAAGACGTGCTTCCCGGGAATGTCGGTGCTCGGGTAACGCCAGAACGGTTAAATCTCGGTGATCGGTCATACCTTGGCGGCTGCCAAGGCGCATTGCCGGTAGTTGCAATACCTGGCAATGTGTCCTTCGAAGCCACAGTTGTAGCAGACTGGTAGAGGACGCTCGCTGAACCAATGCTGAGACCGCTCAGCTGTGAAGGGTCGGTGACGAGCTTGCTGAGCGGGGGCTGCCCACCTCTGTGTGGCGGGGCCGTGCCGAAGGCGTTGGCTATATCGCTGGTCGGCTGCGGATGAGTCACGACGTGGCCTCGGATTTCCAATTTCGCTGATGTCTGCCACACATACCGATGGTGGCGAAGGAGCTGATGGTGCCGCCGTGTAGTAGGGTGGATTGGTAGGTGGATGAGGAATGGTTTCGTCAACCCAACCACCTTGTCGCTGCAGCTCTTCACGCACAATCAGCCGCAAGGTCGGTGGGCGGGCTTACGTCGACGCTGGCAACCGTTGTCACATTTGCCAGCCTACCAAATTTCGGGGCGATGCAACGAGTCTTCAATGTTTCAAACGTGCGGCAGTAATGTTGGACGTCGGAGGCAGAGGCGAGGTCATCCCTGCCTATCAGAAAATTGTAAACGTCTTCCGCTATGCCTTTCAATAGCTGTCCGACCCTGTCTTCTTCAGACATCTGCGGGTTTATAATCTTGCAAAGCTTAAGGACGTCCTCTATATAAGCAGTGCAGGTTTCTCCAGGAGTCTGGGCTCTTCCAGCAAGAGTCCGCTCCGCGCTTTTCTTTTTTGAGTCGGAGTCACCAAAACACTTCTTGAGTTCTTGAGCAAAAAGAACCCATGTTGTCACGGACTCTTCGTGGTTTTCATACCACATCAGGGCAGTGTCCGTGAGAAACAGCGCGATATTTTCCAGCTGATCGATAGAGTTCCAGTGGTTGTACCGGCTCACCCTTTTGTAGTGCGTTAGCCACGCGTCCACATCTTCTCCTGCCATTCCCGCGAACGGGCGGGGTTCCATGTAGTGATGCCTAGGTGTAGCGAGTGTAGATTGGCGCGAAGTCGAGGCGGTTGATTTCTAACCTTCACTCTGGGCCATGATGACTGTTGTCGGCGGCAGACCGGCAAGACGGCTCCGGCGAACAGCTGTGGCTCCGTGGTACGTCAACGTGTCGTACCCAGCACCTCCACCACTCTGTTACGTCTACGTGGGGTTTATTTGAAGCAGACGTAACGGTCGACTCGACGGTATACCGCAGTGAACGCGAAGCAGCGAGCTCTTGCCACCAACCGAACGTCCTCTTCTTCAGTTACCACCGTGTTCCCCGCTACACAGATACACATACCTAAATTACACATGTGGTAACAATATATTGTGGTTGCAGAGCTGGCTATTCAATTTTATAAATATTACATTTGTGCTCCTATGCTACAACCATCACGTCGGATTAACGTCAATTGTAGTTAGGTTCCATGCGCTGAAGTTGATTCATGTAGCAATGTCTAGAGCTATCTTTGCGGGCACCAGCGCTCCATATCAGCTAATCACTCCTGCATTTGCTAATAATCATGTTCCCATTAGGACCATTGGGCAAGTGATAACAATAACATGAGGTGTTTAACGTTCCAAAACTGTGATGTGATTATGAAGATGCCATAGTGGAGGGCTACGGAAATTACGACCACCTGGGATTCCTTAACGTGCACCTAAATCTGAGCACACAGGCCTACAGCATTTTTGGCTCCATCGTAAATGCAGTCGCCACAGTCGGGGATTCGATCCCGCGACCTGTGGGTCAGCAGCTGCGTGCCTTAGCCACTAGACCACCACGACGGGGCTCATAGCGCAAGAGCAAACAACTGGTTATGTAAACATCTGCAACTCTTCAACATATGCCTGTGTGCGCAACATTCACACAAATAGTAAGCGTAATTTCACGACATGTTGATCATTAAAAAATTATAACATGGTCACCTTTCCTCTGCATGCTTCGCATAACGTTGACTTACAAGAAATGTGGAATCTGCCAATTTTTTTATTCGCATGTATATCCATTTTTCAGTCACACACAAGATCATGCAAGATGACCAGCAGGGTTGCAAAGATTCAGAAAGAGACACGTTAGACAGTTTTCAATGCTCAAATGCAAAGATTTGGCAACAAAAGCTGCAAAGGCAATCCACTACATTCCACAGGTTTTTATTCTCAGCATGTAGCAAGGTTTACTGGCATAAAAGCTACATTGCCTGCAAAGCAGCAAGAAAGTGTAAAATCTATACCTTTCTTGATTAATTATTTGCATTCCACAGTTTATGAATAGCAATACAAGCCATTACTTATAACTAAAAAGCTTGGTTGTAAAAAAAGTCCAACCAAAAATTGTTATTTTACAGAATGTCATGGTACAAAACAAAGTGACATACGAGGTTACTAAACCGCCATTTCAACAATAAACGTCGACTTAATAGTTGGCTTTAGTGTCCCTTTAACTCCCTGACAAAAATTATTTGCTATATTAGTGTAAAAATCAATCTTGTCTTCATTTGGTAGTAACACAGATGCCATCATGAGTGATGATACAGTTCACAAGAAGTAAAAAGTCACAGCTTTGCCACAAAGGCAAAGCAATGAACGCAATGGCAACAAATTAGAAGGTCACACACAGAATGGCAAGTAGATCTCACGCGCAAATGACACACGAAACGTACTCACAGGTACAGATGCACGCGCATAGGCGCCTCAGTTGTTACTTTGCTCTGTCTGAAAAGCGCACCATTTTTGCAAACAGAGGCTGTGCAATGATTACAGTGACCTCTGTGCGTCATGTAACTACAACAGAATCCTTCCAGAGCAAGGCGAACGCCAGCCAAGATGTATAATCCTCCCCACCGGGAGATTAGGGTGCGTGAGAGATCATCCAATCACCTCCTCTCCGCGAGCCAATGTACGCGTAAAAGATGAGAGCCGCCGCGCGCGCATTGTGCCGTCTTGCTGATAGATGGTGCTGAAAACATGATAGCTCCCCTCCGAGATGCCCACCAGCAAAGGTAAGTGGTAGATATAGATAGCTTGCCATTTGAACGTTGAAGGAGGTACCCCTCAGTAGCTCAGTAGTTAATGCCCCGCATTCCGCAGTTGATTCTGCGGAATGCGGTTCGATTCCGCGCGCCGATTCCGCGCGCCGGAGTCTTTTGCCTGAATTTTGTTTTGGCAGGACGCATGGCCTCGAAGATTTTGTGCGGGCAGGAAGCCGCCAATTGAAAAGAGAGCGACGTTCCTGAAATAGTTTTTTTAGGAGGCGTTGATCATACACTGAAACTTATATCCAGTAACTTTTTTCAGATGTCGGCGATCATACTAGTACTCACAATTATGTGGTAGTAAACACGCTTGAGTAATTGTACTCACAATTATGTGGTAGTAAACACGCTTGAGTAATTGAACAAAATTTGCTGTCCCGTGAGTAGTGCTAACAGCCCCTTTCAAATCATAATGCACTTTTCTGCAAGGCACCAGTGTATTGCTGCAAAGATGGTTTAAAAGGACACTAAAGTCAACAATTTATGTCAGAGAGTGAAAGCTTAATGTATGACAACTTCTAAAACGACAATATTATCAACAACAGCGCCCTACTTACCGAGAAAATAAGGTAAATGCACAAGAACACATGCATCGCAGTAGGACATTCTCAAAATGATCCCGATGATATGAGACGAACCACCTACAATTAAATCACTAGTAATCGATCTAGCTGTGCTAAATAAAGAACATTCCGTGCGTCAAGAGATGCCATAAAATGCTGCCAGTTCATTTCTGTTTGATTCATGGAAAAAAGAACTGCCGGACATTACTATGGGGAATGGCGCGACTGATTCAAAAATTTAATTTTCGTGTAGTTACATTGGACAGGTGGTGCTATCTAGCGGGGCGCAGTTGAATAAAAAAACTTCTGCAATCTCTAACCCAAAGGTGGGAAATTGATCGATGGACGTTTTTGCTGCTGTGGCTCCTGTTGCTTTCGGTCTGCTGCAACTAATGCAGTAAAGCCGGGCAACACCGACAGGAGTCGGTCCGGTCGGTCCGCTTTTCAGGCGGGTAATTTGAATTGCGCTAACAGGATGCGAACCACTAAAATGTATTTTATTTCGAAATAGGCCCTTCTTTGTCACAAAAGCAACACTACGAGGTTTCTGGACAACTATTTCAACAATCAACATCGGCCTAATAGTTGCCTTTCATTGATAGCTCCCTTTAAGCAGCGCTCTGCATGGGTTAGAACAAGGCCAAGAAATTTTCAAACACCGCTACGCCTCCTCCCCCTCCTTGTGTTCTTTTTTTTTTACAATGAGGGGTTAGGTTTAGGACACATTTTTGCTCACTTGCAAGGCGTGTTCTACCAGATGAAGTAACAGCGGCGCACGCCCGTTGGTCCGGCGACCGCATCGGATTATGTCGCCGGGACGACTTAACTCATGCAGCTTCAAGACATGTGCCGTTGCTGAAGCGATCAACGTGGCCGCTGGCAACGCCAGCATTCGCAACATGTCGACTCTGTTCGTGTGCGGAAAGCGAAGTATGCGCTTCCAACTCTAGTTACTAACATTCCATAAACGCTTTTGCCGACTAGAAAGTTCATGCTTCCCGCGAAGCATTTGTGGCTACGGCAACGCATTTTTTGTCTTGAAGTTGCGTCATCTCGCCGGTAGGTATCTGTTGAGATGAGTGGACCGATGGGCGCACAACTTGGTTACTTTATCTGGTCGATCACGTCCCGCGAGTGCCTTGACCTAATGGGATTAAGGTTAGCGGGGTTAGGCTACCCTGGTTTAACGCTAAGGGTCTGCACGTTTGGATTGGTTTATGACTCAAATTGCAGATAGACAATGTGGCCTTCATTTCTCGCTGAAATTAGCATAAATTAAAAAGTTTTGAGGCTAGTCGGGCATTTTGGCGCAGCTGAGCGCAAATTGGGGAATTGTATCAAATTGGCACAATCGGCGCAGCTGTTGCACCCCTGGGTTGTGTGTTAGAACATCCGCATGTCACGCAGATAGCCCGGTTTCAATCGCCACTCGGACCCAAACTAACTGGGTGAGATCCCCACTTTGGACCAGTATTTTTTATTATTTACTTTAATTGCATTGTTCTCGTTTTCTTTTCGTCACTCAGATCCTTTTTTGCTCACAACCAACGACACAAATACAGACACAGAAATTTCTGCGCAACGAGCTCTTTAGCACTGTTGCGTTAATAGTGCTTTTTGACTAGCATCTCTCCTTAGAATTGCATATGCCTTTTCAGTTAAAGTAATAGCGTGGGTGCCAAGTCTTTGTGAAGAAGCACAAAATGTTGCAGGTGCAGCTACCTAATGTACTGTACAATCGCGTAAAAAGGCGAGTGCTCAGAATTTCCGTAATTATGATATCATCCACTGGTAACCTGTAACCCTTAAGCTCACGAAGATGAATTAAAGGACAGTACATTAGGTGCATGCTGTGAAGCCAAAACTAGAAAAGCCACTTGAGATACTACTTAAATGTAGTAACAGACTTAGAAATAAAGTGATGCTTCCTCCAAACATGGTGTAAAAATCAAGACATTCATAACATTGCTCTAGATGATTCATACAGAAATTGTACTTACTAAAATAGATACTGTCTTTCTATATATTAAAAAAAAAGGCTTTTAGCCATTGAGCCTAAAGCTATAGAAAAATAGCGAACGAGTGCAAAATGAGTGAGTGCAAAAAGTGCAGTACAGTGTAGGAGAAGCACTCAACAGAACAAGAAACAAAAGATTTATCTTTGGTGTGTGCACACACTCAATGTGCAACAGCTGGCTATGCTACATGTGGTTTTTGCCTGTGTTACACCAAGCTGCGACAGCAGTAGACGACAGCCTGCGCCCCTCAAGTGCTCTGCACTTAAAAAAAAAAACTCTACTCTATGAATAGCATTTCATGTGGAAAAGACGCACATATTTAAATAAGTGACATATCTACCTTATGCATTATTGGTGAGTCCCAACAAAAAAACTTGTCTTTCAATAAGGCACTTTTGAAATTGTAGATTGAGAGCAACCATGATGAAAGACGGTATGTGTGGCTACCTATTTTTTAAACCAAAACGCATGAGTGTCAACTGCTGAGTCAGTAAGCACAGCCTACTGCCATCCCGGTGTCCGGCTTCTGGAATGGCGCAATAAGAAAGCTGCACAGGACTGTTCATTGCGACGCGCCTGCACGTATTCTAGCTTATTGTGACGTTGTGCTTCATTATGCGGCGTTTATCAACTAGGGTGTCCATGCTTGTGTGTTCAGGTTTAAAAAAAATGATATTGCTCAAGGTTCAGTGTTCATACTTGTGCGACTGTCAAATAAAAAGCAATTATCGCCCATACCTCAGATACCATAACAACACGTCAATATTATGAAAGCGTATTTTTTACTAGAAAAGGCACACATAAGTAATTCTCAGGATCGTAGCCTTTAAAACGCTGCACTGGCCATGCAACGCTTGCACAAAACGGCAAGTGTTTCCAACGCTTTGCTAAGATGACGCAGTGGTGCGTTGTACAACTTATCGCCTCAGAGACGGGCGTGCACAGCGCGCGCCTCGTTTTGAAGTGTTATTCACAAATCCAAGAAAACTGACCCGACGATGCACTCTGAATAAACGCAGTGTTTGATGTTGATTCCACCTAATCTTGAGGTAGAAAAGTGTTCGGGACAGTGGGTCTGTCATCTGTGGTTCCATCAAAAATGAAGGAACAATTAGGAGTTAACATTCAAGTCCTAGAAACAACCAATATATGCACTGCAATCACAAAGAAGGTAAAGTAAAAGCTGACACTCTTACGTTTACATGTGCATATTGCCACATAGAGTTGTGAGCCGGCAAGCCCTAGCGAGCCGAAAAGGGCAAGGAGAACGAAGAAGAAGTGTGGTTAACGCCTTGTTTCGAAGATACACGCTCGTGTCTTTCTGCCCCGCTGTTCCTGTCCCTTCTCTACGGCTCTTGGTACGTGACAAACTGGTGGAAGTGCTGGGTGATCTATGCACCGTACCCCTCCACATACCAGGAACACAAGCGTCGTACCGGTGGTCACTCCTGTACACCGCGCCAGCAGAAGGATCCGAGGGCAATCCCCTGAGTTTGGACTGCTCGCAAACAACATGGCAGCTCCGACCAGCCATGCCGACACCAACCCAACCGGTACGAACGGCACAACGCCGCTCCATTGCACCTTACTCACACCGCGAACGCCAAATCCTTTTCATGGCACTGCACTTGAGGATGTGGAAGATTGGCTTATTCATTACGAGTTCGTTGCCGTGCACAACCAGTGGGACGACGCAGACAAACTGCGGCACGTCTATTTCAGTCTTTTGGACGGCGCACGTGTCTGGTACGAGAACCGGGCAGGTATTCTTACATCATGGGAAGACTTCAAACGCCGACTTCTTGCGACATATGCAAGCCCTGACCGTCGGGAGAGAGCTGAGCGCGATCTGCAGTCCCGCATACAACTACCAAATGAAGGGGTTGCGATGTATGTCGAGGAAATGACGCGCCTCTTCCACCGAGCTGACCCCGGCATTCCAGAAGAAAAGAAGGTACGGTACGTCATGCGCGGGGTGAAAGAGCAACTTTTCGGTGGGCTTGTACGCAGTCCACCCAAGACTGTGTCAGAATTTCTCACGGAAGCTGTCACCATCGAAAGCACCCTTAGGCACCGGGCCCCGTCATACGAGCGGCACGTCAATGCTTCAACTACGGACTACTTTGGAGCTTTCGGTGGCCAAATGGATTTTTTCCGAGAGCTCATATGTTCAGTCATCCGCGAAGAACTCCAGAAGCTGTCAGTGCCCTCGCAGCCCCCTACCTCTTCGTTCTCCAGCGTTGTCCGAGATGAAGTCCAGCATGCTTTAAGAGAACCATCTTGCATGCGGGATTATCAACCACCCGGTGACTTCCCCCGCATGTCGTATGCTCAAGCTTTGCAGCAACCTGTAACACCCGCAATCCCGCATCCCACCGTGGCCCCAGCCATGCTGCAGACGGTCCAAGCGGCGCCATATTACAGCGCACCTCGCCCGATCCCGCGAAAATCAGACGTCTGGCGTGCGCCTGATCGACGTCCTCTCTGCTTCCACTGTGGCGAAGCTGGGCATCTTTACCGACACTGTTCTTACCGGCAACTTGGACTACGCGGATTTTCGATGAACTCACCACCACCCAGGTTCGGTCAGCGGCCCCCTGATATTGAAGAGTATGTGGCTCAACAGCGCGGTACTTCGTCATCCTTGCACCAGTCACGCTCCCCGTCGCCGCGGCGATTTTCTCCTAATCGCCGCACCTATTCGAGCGTGGCGCAGGGTCGGTCCCCCAGTCCGCGCCAGGAAAACTAACCACAGCGACCTTCGGGGGCGAGGCCGCTCATACTGGACAAGCTCAAGGCCTCCTACCGACGCTTCCGCAAACTGACGATTCCCCGACGACGACGACACCAGCTGGTTCCGAAAAGGTTTCATTAGACATTCCAGTGCTGCTCGACGGTCGCAAAGTCACTGCTTTAGTTGACACGGGTGCGGATTTTTCTATAATAAGTGAAAAACAGGCTGCTCTTCTAAAGAAAGTAACGATGCCTTGGAACCTCAAGCCAATTCGTACTGCTGGCGGGCACATCGTCATGCCACTCGGCGTTTGCACAGCACGAATACAGATTCGTGGTTCAACCTTTGTTATCAGCTTGAGCGTTCTCCGTCAGTGTTCTCCAGACCTGATCATTGGCATGGACTTCCTGAGGGAGCACGGTGCTATCATCGACATTCGACAACGCCTCGTCACGTTCTCAACAAAAAGCGCCACACCAGAGCATAATCCCGACCACGATCGAGTATGTCTGCGGGTAATTGACGATGCTGTGACGATACCACCGCGCTCAAGTGTTATGGTTCAAGTGGCTGGTAACAAATCAGCACACGGTGAAATGGTGGCGGAGAGCAATCGATCCCTGCTCTTTTCCCAAAGTGTCTGCGTAGCACGAAGCCTAGTAGACCTTCAGGATGGCCATTGCGAGGTACTTGTTACGAACTTCAGCTACGAGCGCCGACACCTTTTCCCTGGTACTGTCATCGCCTATGCCTACCCAGTAACTAATGTGACTGAGTGTTTTGCTTCCGAGGCAACCGATAATACCGAAGCACCTCTCCGGGGCGTCGACATAAATCCAGCGCTTTCTGACGAAGGCTTAACGACCTGTTGATAGAATTCCACGCCTGTTTTGCACGTTCATCGAGAATCCACCAAACATCGATTACCAAACACCGTATTATCACCTACGGCGAGGCGCACCCTATACGGCAACAGCCTTACCGCGTTTCACCAACCGAACGACACGCGATTCAAAAGCAAGTGAAGGAAATGCTTCAAGACGGTGTAATACAGCCATCAAGTAGCCCTTGGTCATCGCCAGTGGTCCTTGTAAAGAAGAAGGATGGTACACTTCGCTTTTGTGTCGATTATAGGAAGCTGAATAACGTCACAAAGAAAGACGTGTACCCGTTGCCTCGAGTGGACGATTCTCTTGACAGGCTGAGGCGAGCAAAGTACTTTTCCTCAATCGACCTCAAAAGTGGTTATTGCCAAATTGAAGTCGATGAACGTGACCGCGAAAAAACGGCTTTTGTAACTCCTGACGGCCTGTATGAATTTCGAGTGCTCCCATTCGGCCTCTGTTCCGCTCCGGCCACATTCCAACGAATGATGGATACCGTTCTCGCTGACCTCAAGTGGAAAAGTTGCCTCGTCTATCTAGATGATGTCGTTGTCTTTTCAAAAACGTTTGACGAGCACCTTCATCGCCTTCGGAGTGTTTTTGAAGCCATACGATCCGCTGACCTTACCCTCAAGCCAGAGAAGTGCCATTTCGGCTACAATGAACTGAAGTTCCTCGGTCACGTTGTGAGCACTGCAGGCGTTCGTCCCGAACCCGAGAAGACTGCCGCTGTGGCCTCTTTTTCAGCTCCGACAGACAAAAAAAGTCTTCGGCGATTTCTGGGGCTCTGCGCCTACTATCGCCGTTTTATCGAAAACTTCTCTAAGGTTGCGGAGCCTCTCATTAGACTTACGCGTGACGACACCCCATTTCAGTGGACTGACGAACAAGCGACTGCCTTTGCGGAACTGCAACATCGATTGTGTTCCCCTCCTTTACTCGGTCATTTCGATGAGGACGCTGACACGGAGGTGCGCACTGACGCAAGCAACATTGGTCTCGGAGCTATCCTGCTGCAAACACAAGATGAGATTGAACGTGTGATTGCCTACGCGAGCCGCACTCTATCACGTGCCGAAACCAACTATTCAACGTCAGAGAAGGAATGTCTCGCGGTAATATGGGCGATTACAAAGTTCAGGCCTTATCTATATGGGTGCCCATTCAAAGTTGTGAGTGATCACCACGCTTTATGTTGGTTGGCTAACCTCCGAGACCCCTCTGGGCGATTAGCACGATGGAGTCTGCGACTTCAGGAGTTCGATATCACCATTGTATACAAGTCGGGTAGAAAGCATGAAGACGCTGACACGCTATCACGAGCACCTCTGGAGTCCGACCATACAGCTGTAGAGACGACAGCACCTTCCTGGGGACTCTCAGTGGGGCGGACCTCCTCAGTAAGCAACGAGCGGACCCCGAGTTAAGACCCATCATCGATCATTTAGAAGGCAGAACCGCGTCTGTTCCTCGTCCCCTTTCCTGTACGTTGGCGTCATTTTGCTTATGACACGACATATTATACAAGAAAAACACTGGTTTTGGCAGCAGATCTTATCTTCTAGTCGTCCCTCATGACCTTCGTGATGACATCCTATTAGCCTGCCATGATGAGCCGACATCCGGCCAACTGGGATACTCACGGACACTCGACCGGGTTCGAAAGCTATATTTCTGGCCAAAACTCGCAGCTTGTGTCAAACGCTACGTGAAAGGATGCCGCGAATGTCAGCGTCGCAAGTCACCACCTGTGAAGCCTGCAGGCCTCTTACAACCCATCGATCCACCGCGTACGCCGTTTGACCAAGTTGGGATGGACCTTCTTGGACCGTTTCCTATGTCTCACTCCGGAAACAAGTGGATCATCGTCGCAACTAATTACTTGACGCGTTATGCTGAAACGAAGCCATTGCCACGCGGTACAGCATCTGAAGTCGCCCAGTTTTTCATGCACCACATTGTGCTTCGTCACGGTGCCCCGTCATTCATCATCGCTGACCGAGGAACAGCGTTTACGGCAAAACTGTTGGACGACATCTTCAAGCTCAGTTACACGAACCACCGCAAGACAACCGCATACCACCCCCAGAGTAACGGCTTAACAGATAGGCTGAACAAAACGCTGGCGGACATGATTTCTATGTACGTGGATGTGCAGCATAAAACGTGGGACGAAATCCTGCCATACGTAACGTTTGCGTACAACACCGCAACCCAGGAAACGACAAGGTTCGCACCCTTCCGCCTCGTTTACGGTAGAGACGTGCAAACCATGCTAGACGCTATGATTCCTTGTGACATCGACCAGCACGAGCTACTAACTCCCCATGTCGACGATTACATTCAGCGTGCAGAGGAAGCACGTCAATAAGCTCGCGTGCACATAAGATCGCAGCAATGTGAAGACGCCCGAAGGTACAAAATCTACCACCGACAAGTCTCCTACCAACCTGGCGACCAAGTGTGGGTTTGGAGGCGGCGAGGTCTGAGCGAAAAACTCCTGAGCAAGTACTTCGGACCCTACAAAGTATTACGGCGGTTGAACGAGGTCAACTATGAAGTTATTCCAGACGGAGGCTCGGCAACGACACAGCGCCACTCACCACGAACAGAGATTGTGCATGTCGTCCGCCTAAAACCTTATATTACGCGGTGATACTCGTCTTATTATGCCCGGGCAGCAAACATTTTCGTTTTTTTACATTGCCCGGTGGGTCTCGAACGAACTGTGAACTCTGTTAAGGGTTTTTTTTTCTCTTATGACCAACCTCAGACAATTTTTTTTGCACCTGCATATGCCCTGTGCACTATAGCTACCGTTTCTCGTTTTTTTTCCCTTACCGACCCTGCTGTCCCCTTGTGTATGAGCATCGGGTCGATGCTCTAATGGGAGGAGGAATAATGCCACCTAGAGTTGTGAGCCGGCAAGCCCTGGCGAGCCGAAAAGGGCAAGGAGAACGAAGAAGAAGTGTGGTTAACGCCTCGTTTCGAAGATACACGCTCGTGTCTTTCTGCCCCGCTGTTCCTGTGCCTTCTCTACGGCTCTTGGTACGTGACAATATATACCATATTAAGAGGATGGGCGGACGACCCCAGCTGTAGAGCATTTGAAGTGTTATTAAAAGGTCTCTGCCGGCAGAAAGTAATCTTTTCATCCACCTCTCTTCCTTTACATTACAATTACTACACAAACCACCCCTGTACTTAGCTCGGCATCACTCTGTGTTAGTTCTCATTAATATTGTGTATAGCACATAGCAAAATGAAGCAAATGTAAGACTGATGACTGACAAGCATAACTGATAAGCACTGGAAGAAGACAAATAAATAAATATAGAATACAGAAAGTCTGATGGGTCAGCTAAGTTCCACATGACTTGTGGGGGTGCTGACACCTCCCCTGTAAAGTTGTCTGCGCCGCGTGGCGCACGTGTGTCGCCCCAAGGCTTTATTTCGGTGGTTACCACCGCCGGGCGATAGATGGCGTTGTGTTCGCTTTGAGTACCACTGTTGGTAGAGTGGTAGCGCCGGTGGTGGCCCCTGGCGGAAGGCAGGCCTTGGTGGTGGGCGAGCGTTGGGCGAGCCTCTTCTGCGCGTGGCGGCTGCCGCGAACGGTTGTCTGTCGCGCGGGCCCCCGGTGTTCGGCACCGCGGGCTTCGCGCCGGGGTCCCACGTGGAAAGTCAGGCGTTGGCGACGCCGCCTTGGGTATGTGCTAGTGTGTTGGGTGTGTTAGTGTGTGTTTATTATGTTATTGTGTGTTTAGTGTGTCACTGCGTTATGTTGTTTGTATGGTAGCATGTTAATGAAAAATTGATGTATCATTCGGCGGACGATATCGTCGTCTAAATTAGTTAATAAATGTATGTATGTCGTGTGCTTTGTACCGACTGCGTCAACTGTGTTCGTTCACTCCAAGAGCGTGGCGTGGCGATGCGCTCGTTCGCCTCGCCGAGACCCCACAGACTTCATCCACAACAAACATGCCCATGTTCTCAAGCTGACTAGCCTTACCTGAATCGTGGCAGAGATTCTATTATTTAAAGCTGTTCATATACAGTGCTGGTAATGCATAACAGATTTTTCGATGCACTTCAAAGAGAAAATATTGCATGCTCCCCTTCAATTTCCCATTGTTAAGCTCTCTATTACAAACCACAATCCAGACTGCCAAGACTGAAGATGCTGCCAAGACTGAAGTTGGAGACCACGAGTGCACATGGCTGTTGCTAAGGCTACTGCTTGTAGGGTACACTTTGATAGAAATGTCTGTCTTGGTAGCGACTTATGTCTTGCAGGGTGCTTGCAAGGCAGGATATGCCATGCAAGCTGTAGGATTTCTGGACACAGCTATAGCTGTAGCCTTGACTGGAGCTTTCATTAAAACTGATCGGGGAGAGAGCAGAAGGCTTGTGGGAATGTCCATGCAGTGTTTGAAGCGGCCAAACTGTTCAGAGGGCAATTGAAGCTGCGCAAATACTTTGGCTGCACCTGCATGAAAAAGTCCAGCCAGGAGTTTTTTATGCATGCTGAACGCTGCTGCACTAGAATTAAATAAAGCGTCTGAAAAGGCAGAAGTACGTCATCCAAAAAAGACTAATTCTTTTGCTTAAAAGTAGTCGTAATGATACAACATCTGTTCCTGTACACCCGCCACGAGTGTTGACGTTTGAACATCAGAAAAAAGGGGAGTGGGGGGGGACCAGCAAAGCGCAGCTCTGCGTCAGTGACGCACTTATCCACTGCTACCTCCACTGCTACCTCCACTGCTACCTCCACTCTAGTAGCAGTGGAGGGGCTGGTCGATTTCTATGCCTCCATAATTTCATCCTGTATTTCTTCCTCTCTCTTTCCACATCTTTCTTTTTATCTCTCTTTCCATCTCTGCATCTCGCTATCACTTTTTATTTCTTTATCTTGCTCTGTATTTTTAACTCTTTTTTTGTGATTCTCTCTCTACGTATTTCTTTTTTTTCTTTTTGCCTTTAATGCGTTACCACTCTTCCTATTCATTTCCACAATATGTTCTACACTCTCGTCCTTTTCCTCCTCTTCTATCATAGCCTCCCTACTCCGCTTTCTAACTCCCCCAACTAGCTTGCTATTTGTGCTCACTTAGCCACTCGCCGCCCATGGTGGTATTTTTATTTCATTTTTTTTTAGAATACAATTGCATTGCCCCCAGTCAGGACAAAAGAAAGTGATTTGCCTCCCGATACGGTCTTGCTCGTGCTGGGTGTAACAGCGGTAGTGCTAAATAGACATTCACAATATAAAAGAACATTGCATACAGAAAGAATTTTGAGAAATCATTACATGAAATATACATATTCACAAAAGAAGCCATCAGCTTTCCAATAGAACTCAGCACTACATGTATTTTGGTTCAAATCCCTCCTTACGAGAACTTTTTTTCTTGGATTTCTCCCCCTCTCTTTTTCAAAGACAATGACAATATATGGGGTTTTGTGTCGCGAAAGCATGATATGATTGAAAGACACCGTAGTAGAAGGCTTTGGAAATTTCAACCATCTGGGGTTCATTAACGTGCACCAACATATCGCAGTACAAAGCCTTTAACATTTTACCTCCACTGAAATGTGACCGCCACGGACGGGATCGAACCTGCGAACTATGGGTCTCACGAGCTTTTGCAGCGAAAGCTGTTACGAGATCACTTTGCAGGTCACGTGCAGTTGCATGTTATCCGCTGCCGCCGGTGTCCGTAACAACATCGCGCGAAATTACAAAAAAAAACCTTGCACCAATGACACAGTGGGGCTTCAATCCGGGTCCGCTGGGTGCCAGCCCAATACTCTACCACTGAGCTACACCAGTGCTTGTGACTTGTTGTCGAACTTGCCTCAGGCAGGCTAGATGTCGGGAAAGCAATCGCCTTAATGCAACTTATAAAGCGTTTTACGACAGCGAAAGAACAACCAGTCGTCGGACAATGGGAATAGCGTAACGAGTGGGCCGTCCAATGCTCCAACCTATTACAAAAGCTTGTTCTTGTTCCCCTGTTAACTGTGGCGCATACGCACTTCAGCCTTAATTCCTCATCGTTGTCAGCCACTGAATCGACAATCGGCACAAAATTCCTTGCAAGTGTTTAGTGGATACCACGCTTCTCAGAAGAAAGAAGAAAAATAGCATAGCAAATGCCAGCCTACTACCCAAAAGTTTGTTATTATTGCCCTAGTGGGTACCAAGCAAGTTTGCTTCCAGTAGTTGCCCAATGAGTGTTTTGAAAAGGCTCTGAAAGGCCACTCATCTAGCTTTCGCTGTGCCTGTGCTGCACCTACTGTGCAGGCCGGGTGTTTTCATCTTATACCATGACCACATGGCTCTCTTAGAGACTACAAAAAGTCGGGATATGAGAACATCACATGTCGATTAGCGAAATAAATCACAATTTGCAGGGGCTGTATGAAATAGGGCACACTTTAGTTCCAGGCTAAATCATGTTTTTGCTATGCTTAGTCTCAAACGCGCACTGAACACAGGAAAAGTAGCAACCTCCAGTATGAATATGAATGCACTTCGAGACTGTTGCTCCAAGTAAATGCCACTGGACACACGCAAAACTGGGATGGATGCTCGGCGAGGTGAATGCAAAGGTGCGTTTTCATGGTTCTCCTATCCTCGATCCTGTAAGTACACTGCCAGCAAGAATGCAATCCATCTGGTACGGACACGAGTGAATAGCACTGCACATGGAATGCCAAATACCTGCAAAGCAACAAGGATAGCATGAGGGTAATGCAAATCATGTGTCACATGCTGCATTACCCTCATGCCCCAGAAAAAAAAAATTGCTCGCACGGCGCTATATTAAGCCAGCGCCACAGCCTCTACATCAAGATGAAGGTTGGCGGCCATGCCAGTGTACACAAGAGCTTCAAAGTGTTTGACTGATGTTATGTTCAATCATTATTTCATGGAAGTGAGTGAGCAAGAGAGAGAGAGTGTGCGTATGTGTGTATGCCTCTGTTTACACTTGAGTCAAATGACGCCACTTTCAGTCTGCCAGCTATCACCGGGGCATCTTTCATAGTGCCGTTAAAGCGACGCCAACCGTTGGCCGATCAATGATGAAGGACGCCATCCACGTTCTTGCTCCCTGCTTTTAATTAGCTGATGTCTGTCGACTCGCGCGACATGCAAGAGGCACACGAGGCCACACTAGCCGCACTTGCGCGCCCAATTTGTTCCATTTTTGCCAACATGATGGGTCGTCTGGTGTCTTCTTTTTGAACTATTGGCAAAATAGCAGTAGCGAAACAGCCGCATTAAGAACATCCTGCGAAGGAGATTGTGGGAAGGAGACCAACGTACCTCGGCCATCCGTAACTCATGCTTGTGATCAATGAATATTCACCTTGAGTATGAATGCCCGTGCATTGAAATATGTGTGAGTAGACATCATTATTAACGCCAGCCGACATAAAATTAATACTACAGATAAACCTGAGCACATATCACCAGAGGTCGGCACTAAAATGTGGAGCTCGCACTAACTAACTCATGAATTATATTTTGGGTAAAGGACTCGCTCGCACTCAATCTCACCAAGGTATCATTCACCTAGGCTCACTCACACTGAGAGCTCAATCAGAGCCTGAGCCAGTCTGAATAAGTTAGCCAATAAGTGGGTTTGCAGACCTATGAATGTGGCCACCAAGAGTTTGGGAAGATGCCTAAATAAAAATATGTGTTCACTAAGGCAACTCTGAAGTTATACTTAACAAGAAACTCTCATTGTACCAAATGATGAACTGGGAGACTATCCCAGGTACACTGCTTTTCCCCCAGAGTTGCATTAGAAATGAAGACGACAGCGTTCAAGCAAACACTCCACTCAATTCAACAACACATAGGCATTGCAGGTACCAACGAGATACTCGCAAGGACTCTTTTTGAACACGGTCAGAAAATGCTGCCAATCAATGGTAGAGGCTCCAGAGAAGACTTGAACGAAATACTGTAGCGCTGTGTGCAGCCTGCAATTTACAATTCATTTTAAAATTTTCCTAATAATCCCTCCCTCTTCTTTCTACAAATAAATCCACATACCCATCTCTACGGCCAATTACCAAGCAGTCGCAAGATACAGCAACGTGCCCAAGCACACAATCAAACTGAAAGTAAGCAACATTTTCAAAGGAAAAAATAAGTGCTGGTGAAGAGACGCATCTTCAGTGCACTCGCTACTACAAGAGGAGAGAGAATGCGCTTGAAACATGTGAGAAATCCCCACGACCTCTCTCACATTTTCCGGATTAGAAAACTTTTGCTACATACAATTCGTAAAGAAGCATGCGCTACTTGTAGCGACATGCACTGTTTCATCACAACTCAAAAACATGTTGCAGGAACCCTTTCGCTGTCACTGACTTACTACTACGCTATCGAGTTGCCTCCCATGTAGTGTCAGCGCCGTGCAGGTAAATCCTCCCCACATGCCATGCTCTATGGGGCTAGAATTAATATTAAAATAATATGCGGAGTTTTACTTCCAAAAACCACAATATGATTATAAGGGACGTCGTAATGGAAGGCTCCATTCACTAATGTCTGTTATGGTGCCTGAAGCTGCACAACATTTTGTGCTCCCTTTCTTCACCCTTCCGCCACCTTGTGGGGTTTTGCAGAACTAATTTGTATTAATTACTTTGGTACATGTACTTTGAGTTGTCGATGAATTCGCCCTCACGATGCCAGCTTCTTCATTAGTTCAATTGGTAGAGCGACCGCCCCAGAAAGGTCCCGGGTTCGATCCCCGAATGAGGACGAATTTTTTAGCCACTAAGAAGCTTTTCTTTCTGTGAAATCCGTATGAATTTTCTTGTGGCATGCCACAAGCAGGTGGTAGTCTATTTCACCTTTTTTAACTTTTCCGCCACCTTGCGGGTCTCCACAGCACTCATTTGCCTTAAATGTAGCTTAGTGCTTAACTTCCGCCACACCTGGCCCTTGCATACTCTTTTTGCAGGAAAGTCAAAACGCAGACGTCAAAAACAGTGAACGAATATCTCTGTACATGAGCCACCTGTGTTAATGATACCAAATTTAAATCGTGCCTATACAAAAATCAAATAGAAATGTCTAAAATGATCCTAAAACATTTTTAAAGACGTCACTGAGTGGCTCGGCTGAAATCAGTGAAGCTAATTCGAACAAAAAGTTGAGGATAGCACCTCTGTATAAAGGTAGCTTTCTGTAATTAAAAATTAATGAGTACCATCGCAGATGAGCGGTCAAGGCTAACCTGCATATTCTGCGATTATCAGCCAATAAACCATAAACTGTGGCTGGCATGCTCCCCCATTTTGTCGATCCCTGCATGCCTTCGCATACCCCACATCTAACCTAATCAGTTGCACATGCGAAGTGTTGAATACTAAGTCTGTAGAGATCAAAAAAAAAAAAATGTGATAAAGCTTGCACTGCAGAAAACACTGTAACGATACACTGTGTCCGGTAGTTATGTGCATGATTATAGCCTCATAACAATCTAAACACTGCGCACAGCACTAAATCTGCTAGTGATCTGGACGACTTGCACAAATGCTGCAATGCCTCCGTAAAAAATTGTCAAAGAAGTTACAGGTATTCACATAGAGTGCATAAGTGGCATTGCACAAATGCTGCAATGCCTGCATAAAAAATTGTCAAAGAAGTTCCAGGTATTCACATAGACTGCATAAGTGGCGTTAGCTTAGCAGGCAAGCAACGAAAAATCTAAAGTTGCAAAAAATATATCCTCTTAAGCAATCACTCAATATGTAATATGATTATTGTCACTGAGTCGGCCAATGGGCATGTTCAAATAACACAGTCATTGTTGGAAGCACCAGAGCTGAGAAATATTTAAATGTAAAGCAGCTATGATGAAACATAAGCTTTGACGAGAAATCAGTTCTTAAATCAAGTACTCACTGAACTGTTTGAGAAATGGCAATGCGGAGTACATTATTTTCACATGTTACCACAGTTTTTATTGCACTCTACGGCACATTGTGGCGTTATGACTCTCGTATTGTAATTATTCAACGCAAAATTGGCGATGGCGCTTACTGGCATCGCATGCCTTGGATATTGGTCACAACGCTATGATGACCTGCGGTAAAATTAAACAAGGAGACACACACGTAGCGGTTCAACCAGGATCACAAACACACCCAAAAGTAATCGTAACTCCCTTTTATAACCTATAAGAGCAGCAAATACTGGATGTAGCACTAAGGCACACGGCGACACTTGCTATGGAGGTGTGTCCCTGGTTATAAAGACGATAGACTTTCTTGGGGACCTTCGATGCCAAAATTTTGTTCTGTCTGTACATTTATCTGTTTGTCTGCGGCAACGATACCCCAAACAGCCTTAAACGATACCTCGAACGGCCAACCCCATCCGCAGCGCCCACCAATATTGCTCAAGTTTTAGCGTTCATACGTGCGTGATTGTCAATTAAAAAGCAATTACTACGCATATATGAGGCAAGAT
Source organism: Rhipicephalus annulatus (assembly GCA_013436015.1). NCBI lineage: Eukaryota > Metazoa > Arthropoda > Arachnida > Ixodida > Ixodidae > Rhipicephalus > Rhipicephalus annulatus. The sequence continues at coordinate 259,842 of WOVY01000324.1, read as the reverse complement.
AACAACACGTCAATGTTTTGTATGTGTGTCTAGATAAAGCACACACAAGTAATTCTAAGGACCTTAGCGTTTATCACACTGTGCTAATAGTGCAACACGATGCTCAAAAAGACAAGTGTCTTCAATGCTTTGCTAAGACTAAAGCCCTTAAAACTTCGTGAAGTAGTGATGAACGTGGTTATTCACACGCCTCCTCCGACCACTCTGAGGCCGGCACCACGTCCGTATTGGCCAGATGCCGTCCCGTGGGATCGCTCACCGTGTTCGTTTGTTTACAATCGCTCGCGACTGCCATCTTTGCTCTGGAGGCGCGGACTTCTTGGGGCGCAGCGTATCTGTTTTGACGGATACGAACTTGTCCTCCATGCCCGCTGGGCTGTGTAGTACTTTTCATCCAAGAGTGACGTCGCTGTTCGTTTCTGTGAGTGGTTGTTGCGCCTTCTGCTACCAGAACGAGTCTAGCGATGGGCGAAAGCTCTTTATGATACCGCTTGTTAAGCGCAACGAGCTGCAATGAAAGACATTGTTACGTAGAATTGGAAATGAGAAAATCAGGCCGACATTTTTGAACCCACTTTGCGAAGTAAGTTGCGCGTTTCTTATGAGTATGGTTCCCTGTTAGCTTTTTTTTTCATTGCGACAAAAAGTTGCCTTTAGGGCATAATATTTTTGCGAGTATGTTTGTTGAATGTGCGCCGTTAGGCCGGTGTTCTGTATAAAGTGTAGTGTCTTGTGGAATGTGTTGTCATGTGTCCAGCGGTTGTAACTGGTTGTGTCAGTGTAGCGAAGGCCAGCTTCAATGCCTGCTCTAATGCTGTAGACAAGTCACAGTCAATTGTGCAGGACATCGCAATCTTTCACTCAGGTTTTCTTCACGAGGGCTGTTTTTTTTTTTTTTTTTTTGTCAACAATACATGGTTACGTGTTCTGCTTGTCGCTATACGCCGACTGGTTTTAGTTCGCGAAACTGGTTTGTGCGCTTTGAATGTACGCGAAAAGACTCTCGAAATTGTGGTTGCAAAACTTAGAGATTTTGCGTTGCTGTTTAGAATAAACAAAACTGGAGTGCAGCAACTCACATTAAGACTGGTACTCTCCATTAGATTGTGTTGTGCGCTCTTATGTTTCAGGGCCAATTGCTCTTTGTGGCTCTTTTACGTTGTCCGATCAGCCGGGGGAATTGCGATGCAAGGCATGCAGCTATGCAAAGCGTGCATGCCTTCGAGTCATCGGGTGCATCAATTAGGAATCTCATACATACGTGTCGTTTTGCATAATAGTTCATTTGCTATTTTGTGTGAAGGTTTATATCCGCAAGTGGAGCTCTCGCACAGTAATGGCATGCTAGTTCATTCATATGCTAGCTCACTCTTTCAGCGATATAGTTCGCATGTGAGATACGTCCACAAGGCGCACTTATGAAATATGAATGGTGCGTCTTCCACTTCACAAAACAACCACAGCTGTTCGAGTTTATCAATTGTGAGCCTTCTGACACATTATTAAGGCCTTAGATGCCTCACCAAACACTAAAATTGGCTGTCAGCGACATCGCTGTCCCGCATTGACAGCATCAACGCCAGTTGTTGCTTTCACTGCATGACAGTCACTGAATGTTCTGTACACATATTGTGTACCCTATATACAGCGAAGCTTGCACCAGCCATGCACTGAGTAAGGAAAGAAAGTCGCACTGTCTCATCGCGTGCTATCGCGCCAGCTAACAGAAAGGTAAGTGACAGCAGCCGCGCATGAGCATTTGAGCAATGTTATTTACAGTGTAAAACTTATTTGGAGACGCTCCAAACGATGGGCCAAGAAAAACGGTGGTTCTCACTAACGATCACAATTTTACAATTAAAAACATATATACTAATGGGTGATGTCCACAAAGTTAAAATATGGTCACGGCAACACCAAGTGACTCGATCAAAGCGTGATCACATGTACCCGTAGTGCATGGCACTAAACAGAGCTGTCGCGGGCCCTCAGTGCGCTGCCTGATGAGCAAGCGCTCTTGTCCCGAAAGGGCCTCTGCTACGCAGGAGCAATGCAGGTGACGCCACTTTCGAAATGAGAGTGCGAAGGAGAGGAGACCAAGGACAAACGAGAGTGGAGAAGAAGAGTGTCGCTACTTTACGGAGTTCTAGGGGCTTTAGCAAAGACGACACGGTGGTGGCACCTGCCCGTCGCTTTGCGTTCTACAGCCATAGAGTTTTTCACAATAATACCTAGAGAAAAATCTGGCGCTGGTGAGCTGCTGGATGCAAGGGAATGACGGGATATGTGAGCTACGAACTTAACTCGGATTTGTATAGCTCAAAGACGCGTTCGGCTTCACGTTAAAATGACCGATTTCTTACTAAAAGAGCACGTAATAAGCTATTTATTTTTGTCATTGCATGAAAATGTTTTGTGTTTAACACTGGAACCTTCTGCGTCGATGTACTATTTTACGAAGAGTAAGAAGTAACCAACGGCCGCTAAACTTGGCAGGCAGACAACAAAGCGAGCGTTGTTTCCAGAACTTTTATGTCGTCTGTAACTTTCCTAAGCCGTTCGGCTGTGCCGTCAAAGTGAGTGGACTTTTATTTTAGAATATAATACGTGGAAATGAGAGCCGGTTATAGTTGTTTTGTTTTAGAGAAGCTTTAGTTACGCAATCGTACTCGCTTCTGAGACGAAGCCCCGCTCAACACCAGCCAACACAAGCCTCAAAGACACGTATACCGTCATTTCCGGCGCTCCAGCATCGCCCTCTAAGAAATACGCATAGACGGTGGGGCCACACTTACCTATAAGTATTTGTGAGAAACTCTATGTCTACACCTATCGCCTCCTAGACAGGCGCGTATCTTTCTCCATTGGGTCCGAAGTCTAAGCAGACTTTGAGAGAGGCAGTGAGAAAAACAATAATCGATGGTGAAGTCCCTGATGGATGGAAACTTAGCAGGATGAGCATAATCTATAAAGGAAAGGAAGACAAAGCTAACACAAACAACTACCGTCCTATAACAGTGACATCAGTGGTCTACAGGCTGGCGATGCAGATTATAAAAGAAAGACTGCAGGCATGGATAGAGGATGCGATGGGCTTTCCGCACGCGATGGGCTTTCCACGGACCCAAATCTAGCAAGTTCCCCGACACTGAAAAGGCAGTCCTCAAATATGTGAAGGACATGCGCAAGGACGGTTTAGCAGTGTCATTAGACGCGATACGGACGCAAACGTGCACAGTTCTTGGAGGCTGGGAATTGCCACAAAGGACTTCCGTGCGAGTTCCGGCTAGACGACACGCTTCATGCGGCGGAATGGTCTGTCAATGGCATTTCCAACGCACTCGATGGAACGAAAGATGACCCTCTGAGGGACAGCGAAAATACTGCCGGTTCCGACAGGTAATCGTGCGGCGACAACACTGATGCCAGTGATGCTCCAGAGTCTGAATGAACGTTAGGGAGTCAGAGAGGTAAAAAATAAAAGGGCAGTGTGCCATGCATGTAGCTCCTGCGTAATACTTGCATTTTATCACAAAGGTAAGTTTTAATTTACTTTTATTTTTGGTCATCTTCATGATAGCTATGTAAGAATTCTGATTAGCGACTTTTTTTGCGTTTCTGGTGCTCAGAATATTTTTTCACGGAAAATTTACTCCGCGTAATGATCGCATCCCGAAGTTGGAGTCAATATTTTTGAAAAAAAAAAAAAAAGTGTGATCATTATGCGAGTATATACGGTGCATATCTCGTGTAGTGAGCGAAAAAACTGTGTGTGACAGTTGCATATCTCTAGTCCAAGCCGAAAGGGGACTTTCGGCCAGGGGACCTTCGAAAGGGAACTTTCGGCCAAGCCGAAAGGGGACTTTGGTATGGATGGGCTGATTGCACAACAAGACACAGGTGGTCTGTTCTATCCTACACAGCAGGTTATCACAGTATTGCATGCTCTTAAGCGGTATGTAGACATTATGCTGCCTGACCACAAATTTTTGCAAAAGCCTCTTGAGGAGTGCATGAAGCACAACATCAATATTGTGACAAATTTACCTGTGTTTCGATGTGATCAATGTGATGAAAGCAGCAAGAGAAGTTTTGTGGAATTGATATGCAAAAAATTTATGAAACCATTGCTTTCTAACTACGCATTGAACATCAGTGATCGAAATGCAGTGGCCACGTTATATAAAAAAAAGCCACTGTCGCGCCAAGTGCTTAACTTTGAATCGTTTGTATGGAGTGATGCATGTGGTTTCTCTTTGCTTTTTTTTTATGTGTGCATATGTGCTTCATTAACACTGCCTTTCCTACAAGCTGATATGTTTGTTTTATGCTCAGTTCTCATTGTATGAAAGTGGTGCTTCTGCTTTTTTAACTTTTTTTATGAATGGAGTTTATTTTGCTTCCTACAAGACCATGTCTTTCAGTAGGAAGCATTTTCTTGCCTAGCTGATACGTTTTTCGTACATTTCTTATTTTATCCCTGTTTTATTGATGCTAAGTCATTGTCTGTCTGATATGAAGCATGTTGAAATAACGTCACTTGCCTGTTTGTTTTGTTCATTTAAACTCATATGTAAACACATTGATTGTTTTCCCTTGTTTTTCTGTTTTATGCACTTATATGTATGTATAGTACCATGCTGCCAAGATCTTGTAGAAGATTCCAGTATTTATAAAGAAATGAATTGAATAAATTCATCATACTGGTTCTTTTCTGCCGTCATACTGATGTTTTTGTTTGTTGCATTCTTGGATCCTCCACATTATGCATTTTCAAGCCGACAATGAACTTTAGTTATGCCGGTGACCTCGCAGATACAATTTAAAAAAGAAAGCTGGCAAGCACGGGCTTTCCGCACTTTTTACTCCGCCACGAAGGTGAACCCTGACTGAACAGGTAGTGTCAGAACCTCGTGCCGACTTATGGTGGACCCAGGAAGTGGTCGCGGCGAAGCAAGGACAATAAGAGAGTGGGCAACGCAGCAGGCATATAAAAATAGAGGAGGCGCTGGTACAGCCACATCAATTTATGTTTCCGAGCTGCTTCCGAGCTGTGCGGACGTGTTTTCGCGCGCTCCGCCTGTTCGGCGGATTCAAGGTCGTGGAAGGTTGGTTGGTGCAGAAACAGCGCGCAACGAGAGATAAGTTTCTCTTTATTTTCGTGTGTTTGTGAATACGATTATTAATTTTTTTCTTTCCTAATCAATAATTAGCGTTGCGTGTACTGTAGGTGTGGGACACGGGCAACGTTGTAGTGACGTTGACCACGTGAACGGGCTAGGCGGCTGTTTTGAAGGAGGTCGGGGCGCCCGGTTAGTTGTTAAAGAGCTAGAGCCGAACACGAAGGGGACCTGGTGAGAGGCTACTAGCGAAATTGAACACGTATGTGTGCGGTGTAGGCGGCCGCTTCAAACAGTTGTTGAGGTAGGAGAGTTAACGGAGGCGGCTGGATAGCGGGATTACGGTTGAACATAGGTCTGTCGGGCACTCGGTCCGATGGTCAGGCAGGCGATAGCTAAGGAGGCTAGGAAAACCACGAGCGAGAGTGAGCTGGTGCAGTGCGAAGAATGCAAGCGCTGGTGCTACTTAGATGAGACAGCATTCACGAGTTTGGCCGACGCGCAGAAGGCGAGTTTTTTGTGCATGCTGTGCGAGGCACTGAAGGCAGCCGTGCAGCGCATGGAGGCTAGCATCAAGGGGCTTTAGCGGGAGCTTAGGGCGGAACGGGAGCAGAGGATAGAACTCCAAAAACAGCTCGAAGCGTCGCGTGAGCGGGAGGAGGCTACCGCCAGCCTATTAGAGCAAATGAAGGGCGACCTTCGAAAAGACCGGGAAGGGCGAACCGAGCTAGAGCAGCGGGTAAAGGAGCTAATGGCGCTTTGCCCCGGCCCTGAGCGGTGTGAGACGGAAGGCATGGGTAGCGGAGAAGGCGACAGGCGGGAAGAAACAGGCGAGAAGGGAGGTCAGGAGGCCGCAGTGTCTGGCCACAGCACGGAGGCTCCGAGAACATACGGCTCGGTGGCGCAGCAGTCTTCAAGCAGGGCAGAAACACAGGACAGACGGCAGAGAGAGTGAATGCTCGGTGGCGCAGCGGTCTTCAAGCAGGGCAGAAACACAGTACAGACAGCAGAGAGAGAAACAGGCGAAGCAAACAGGGGCACCATCACAAACAGGAAGCCAGCAATTGCAGCGCAAAAGGATCCTAGTGGTGGGGGACTCTAACGTGGCCAGTGTTAGGGATGGCATCTTCAAGACAGCAAAGGAAGATGGGAGAGTCAGGGTGGAGGCACAGTCAGGGAAGAGCATAGTGGATGCACTGACCAAAGCTCAGGAGGTTGTAGAAAACAGCATGGAGGGCAAAAATCTAGTCATTATTCATGCTGGGCTCAATGATGTGTTGAAGGGTAAGGATCAGAACCTTAGGGGAAAGTTGGAGGATGGGATGCGTAAGCTCCGAGAAGCCTCTGAGAGTGTGCATGTGACCATATACACAGTCTCAGAGGTCTGGGGGCAGCCTCGTGGGATGGAAATGGGATTGAAAGGAGGGTAGTGGAGGCCAATTGTGTGATCAAGGATTTGAGCCGGCAACTCGGATACAGCGTAACGGCAGTTAACCAAGACGTGTAGGATCCCGGCCCTCGCCCCTTTGCACAGGATGGCATTCACTACAGTGGTGCGATGGGCAGGAGGTTCGGTAACAGAATGGGTCGCCAAGCCATAGCTTTTTTAGGGGGACCTAGAGCCCTGAGGCCAACAGTGTAGCCAAAGACGGACCTAAAGAGGCACAAATATTCAAGCCACACGAAGTCCGTGGGAGAAGAAATTGACGTAAGCACAAGGGCCGAGCTAAGTCAGACGTAGGCTATATTAACATGCAGGGTGGCAGGAATAGCTTAAAGTGCGAAGAGATAGAAGAGCAGTTGAGGCAGGAGGAGCTAATGGTATATCGGATTGTGGAGACACATCTTCGGAACATGGAGCAACCACCCTGCAATCCGGACTACGTATGGGAATATCGCAATAGAACAGAAGGCAGCAAAAAGGGGGTGGAATTGGGGCATTTATACATAAGAGCATGGGTTGGCAAAGAGTCAAGCAGAGATGCATGGAACATTTATGGTTAAGAGGGAAAGTAGCTGGACAGAAGACACTCGTTGGTTTAGTGTACTTGTGGACGGGAGAAAAGGCCAGAGAGGAAGACCAGGCAACGGCGGAGTGTATATCAAAGGACATTGAGGAATTAGGAGGAGAGTGCAAGATAATTATACTAGGAGATATGAATGCACACATAGAAGATATAGATGGGTATACTGACTCAACAGGGAAAATAATCATGAATTTGTGTGAAAGGCATGATTTGATCATTTGCAAAAGTACCGAGAAGTGTGAAGGGCAAATAACATGGGAGGTCGGAAGGCTACAGTCAACGATAGATTACGGACTGATGTCACATAGGATGTATGATAAGCTCAGGGGAATGCACATAGATGAAGGTGGCTCCAGAAGACTGGGTAGTGATCACAAATGTATCAAGCTAAGTTTTGGAAGAGCAGCGAAAGTGGGAAGGAGACAAGATTAGCAACTACAGGAAAATTTTCATTCAGAAAGGCAAATAGAAATTGTTACTGAACTAATTGAGAAAGTAATCACTGAGGATAATAAAAGTGTGTGGACATACACAAATCTAATTAGACTGTTTGGGCTATAGCTTGCTAAGGCACGTGACAAGTCACCCCGGAAAAGAAGACACAAGCCCAAGAGTTGGTGGGATGAGGAAGTCAAGAGAGCCATAGCAAAACGTCGGGAAGCCTTTAGGGAACACAGACATGCTAAGCAACGGGGTGAACCGACAGATGATATTGAACGAAAATGGGAAATATTTCTAAGCTCTAGAAGGGAAGCATCTCTCCTGATCAATGAAAAGATTAGAAGAAAGGGTGCTCAGTGGCTGGCAGAAGTACATAAAAAAGATAGAAAGGCAGCTGCAAAAGTTTGGAACCATCTAAACTCCCTAAGAAATGAAACAAACCTAAAGCAGAGGTTTATAACTACAGCTCAAGGTGCTAGGCTAGAAGGGTACGAAGCTATTGAATATATAAGAACAAGGGTGACAGAAAAATTTCAACAAAGAAGCGCCTTATGCACCACAAATGACAGGGATGGATCAAGTGGCACAATGGCTCCCATTTCACAACGAGAGTGGGAAAAAGCTGAGAAGAGGGCTCTAAGTAGTACATCAACAGGCCCTGATGGCATTCCAATTATGCTGATAAAGACATTCGGTCAGAGGTCTAAACAGACTGAGAGAGAGACAGTGAGCAGAACAATAATCGATGGTGAAGTCCCTGATGGATGGAAACTTAGCAGGATAAGCATGATCTATAAAGGAAAGGGGCACAAAAATGACATAAACAACTACCGTCCTATAACAGTGACATCAGTGGTCTACAGGCTGGCGATGCAGATTATAAAAGAAAGACTGCAGGCATGGATAGAGGATGAGGGAGTGCTGGGGGAACTGCAGAATGGGTTTCGGAAACACAGAGGTTCCAAGACAATCTGTTATCACTGACGCAGTGCATCGAAATAGCAGAGAAAGAACTCAGGCCCCTGTGGCTAGCATTTTTGGATATCGAGGGAGCGTATGATAGCATGAATCAAGAGGACTTGTGGGTAATACTAGACACACTGGATGTGGAAGATGGAGTCACTAATCTCTTAAAGGAACTCTATAAAAGTAACAAGGTAGTTATAAAGTGGGAAAAACAGGTATCCAAGCCCACAGATGTGAAACGGAGACTTAGGCAGGGGTGTCCACTGTCACCCTTGTTATTCATAACGTACCTACAAGGATTAGAGGCCAAATTAGAGGGAAGTGGACTTGGCTTCAACCTCTCTTTAGTCAAACAAGGAAAACTCATTGATCAGGCACTACCAGCATTAATGTATGCAGATTATATAGTGCTAATGACCGACAACAAGGAAGATTTGCAGAGATTGATGGACACCTGCAGTAATGAGGGAGATAGGTTAGATTTTAGATTCAGTAAGAAAAAAACAGCAGTCATGATTTTTAATGATAACGAAGGTAGTGAGCTGAGAATACAGGAGGTCAGGCTAGAGATAACAGATAAATACAAATATCTGGGCGTATGGATAAGCAATGGGACTGAGTACCTAAGGGAACACGAAATATACGTGACGACTAAAGGTAACAGGAATGCAGTTGTAATGAAAAAGAGGGCACTGTGGAATTACAATAGGTATGATGTTGTGAGAGGAATATGGAAAGGGGTCGTGATTACTGGGATGACGTTCGGCAATGCGGTTTTGTGCATGAGATCAGAAGTTCAAGCAAGATTAGAAATTAAGCAACGTGGAATAGGTATGCTTGCTTTAGGAGCTCGGGAATACACCAAATCAGAGAGTACAAGGTGACATGGGATGGACATCATTTGAGGGCAGGGAAGCTATCAGCAAGGTAAAATTTGAGAAGCGATTGAGAGAAATGGGGGAAGAGCGTTGGGCTAGGAAGGTTTTTCAGCTACTTGTACATGAAGAATGTCGATACAAAATGGAGGAAGCGAACCAGGAAGTTGACTGGTAAATACTTAGAAAACAGAAGGTGGCCAAACCAAAAAGAACTATCGGTTAAGAAGAAAGTGAAGGAAACGGAGACTGACATGTGGAGAATTGGCATGATTAAGAAGTCTGCACTAGAGATCTATCGAACTTTCAAGGAAGAAATTGCCAAGGAAAGGATCTATGATAATACTCGGGGTAGTTCTCTACTGTTTGAGGCCAGGATGGGAGTATTGCGAACCAAGACATATCGGGCCAAATACGAAGGGGTAGACACAGTATGCAGTGCGTGTGGAGAGGAAGAATAAACTGCCGAATACTTGATAATGTTCTGTAAAGGGCTTCACCCTATAGTTCAGGATGATGGCGCAGAGTTTTTCAAAGCACTGGGGTTTAGGGACAGGGAGGGCATAATAGACTTTAAACGGGTAGACTTATCTAGAAGGAGGTTATCTGATTGGTGGCTAAAGTCAAGGCACGAGTGAAAATTAAACCCTTCACTGCAAAGTACCAATCCTCAACCTCACTATTTAAAGGAAAAAAAAAAGATGAATCTAACGATTAGTTCACTAAGTATTACGGCTAGGTGGCTGTTATATTCAGTTTCGGTTTTACTTTGTGTTCTTTCACCCCCAGGGGGCGCGTCAGTCTTTTATGTATATATTCGATGTGTTGCGTACAATAAAGGTCCTTTTGTACGGTGGTGCTGCCGGTGCTTCTTACGTCTTTCGCAAACACCACATTGGCGACGAGGATGGGACAAACACGTCAAGCTACCTTCAGCATCGTGTGTCGTCCGGGTCCGCCCCGCCATGAGTTTCTCCGGCCTTGCTCCGCCGCCGCCGTTCCTCCCGACGCCCGGCCGGCCGTCACTTCCATGGGAGGAGTGGGAGCAGACCTTAACAGCCTACCTTCTAGTGTCCGGAGCAGCTGAGTTCCCACCAGCGCGACGCAAGGCCATTCTTCTGCATTGTTTGGGGGCGGAAGGGCAGCGTGTTTACCGGACTTTACCTGCAGGGTCAAATGCCGCAGCACCAGCAAGCGCCGCAGCACCGGAAGTACAAGAGAAGCCTCCCGCGGCCGCTACTGACGAGTAAAAGGCTGCACTCAGCGCCTTACGGCAGCAGTTTTCCACGTCGTGTAACGTCGTCGTCGAGCGCCATCGTTTCCACCGCCGCAGCCAACACGCAGGCGAGTCTGTTCATGACTTTGTTGCTGCTTTACGGGAGCTCGTTTCGCATTGTTCGTTCGCTTCACAAGATGATGCTCTGCGGGACCGATTTGTTGCCGGCATTGTTTCCAACCGCGTACGTGAACGGTTGCTGCTCGAGGGTTCCTCCCTTTCGTTCGAGAGCGCAGTGCGGATCGCTCTTCAGTTTGAGCAAGCCGCTGAAGAGCTGAAGGAATTTTCTGCTTCGGTCGAGCCTGTTTCTGTACGGCGTCGTTCCCAGAATTCGCATTCTTCGCGAAAATTCAATTTCCAGCCAAAAGCGCATCTTCAGCAAAACTCTCCAAGCGCTAGCGGTTCGCGTGCGTCGCAGGGGCCCCGCCCCCCTCGGCGAGACAGAGATAGCCGGTCCGTTTCACCACACTGTTTCCGATGCGGCTCGTGGAATCACCGCGCATCAGCGTCACAGTGCTCTGCGCAGGGAAAGAAGTGTTTGTTTTGCGGTATCAAGGGCCACTTTCAGAAAGTATGCAACCTCAAGCGTCAAATGCAAGGCAGGATTCGTGAAGTTGGCATCGATGACGATGCTTTGTCAGGGGGAAGTTCTGAGCAAGTCTTGACTGTGCAGCATCCCGCTCGCAGCGCAAGTTACATACAAGTACGCGTAGCGGATGTCAAGTTGTCATTCCTTGTTGACTCAGGGTCGTCTGTTTCAATTCTATCAGAGCAAAAATTTCACCAACATTTTCAAAGCAGTTTGCTCCTCCCAGCTCCGCATGTCACTTTGTTTGACTATTCGAAGCGGCCAATTTCCGTGCTAGGCTGTTTCCAGGCAGACGTTCAGTTTAAAGGGCGCTCTGCACCACTTATTTTCTACATCGTTCGCCAAGGAACTTGTCTGATAGGCCTTGACGGCATTAAGGCCCTAAACTTCGAATACAGGGCTCCACTCTTGAGTGCCTGCACACGTCCGTTGCCCCGCCGCCGCGTGTTAATGACCCAACACCTCGTCACATTCCGATGCAGTCAATAGAGCAACCCAGGCAAGCAAACCTTCCGCCAGCCTTGGAACACGACTTCGCTTCACTTTTCAGTCCCGAGTTGGGTCTTGCTAAGCGGTTTACGCATCGTGTCAAGATTCGGCAAGGCGTGCAGCCGGTATCTTCGAAGCTGCGCCGTCTTCCATATTCACTTCGGGAACCAGTGTCAAATGAACTTCACAGGTTGCTGCGCCTTGACATCATCGAACGCATCGATGCTTCTGTATGGGTTTCGCCCATTGTTGTCGTTGACAAGGAAGACGGCACCATCAGAATTTGTGTTGACCTCCGGGAGCCTGACAAGGCTATTGTACCAGACAGCTTCCCGTTGCCTCATACAGAGGAACTCCTTCATGCCTTGGTAGGCGCGACACACTACTCAAAAATTGACTTGGCTTCTGCCTACCATTAGGTTCTTTTGCACCCTGACAGCAGGGACCTGACAGCCTTCATCACGCATGAAAGACTTTTTCGGTTCAAGAGAGTTTGCTTTGGGTTAGCTTCTGCCCCAGCGGCATTTCAGAAGATGATGGCCAGAATTCTGGATGGCTGCCCTGGTGTGTTGTTCTACATTGATGACGTGATAGTCTTTGGGAAAAGTGCAGAACAACATGTTTTGAACCTAACAAAGGTCTTGCAGAAAATCAAGTCTACAGGCCTGAAATTGAACGACAAATGCCTCTTCGACGTTCCAGAACTTTCTTTCCTAGGACATAAGGTCACTGCACAAGGTATCTCACCGCTTCCAGAGAAAGTAGACTCGGTAGTTAACACTCCAGTGCCAACAGATGTTGCTGCCCTCCGTTCATTCCTGGGTCTCGTAGAATACTATTCCAAGTTTATTCCCCGCTTGGCCCAGGTGGTCGAGCCTATGCGCGTTCTGCTTCGCAAGAATGAGCCATTCATCTGGTCAGCCGAAGCAGACAGCAGTTTCCGGAGGGTCAAGGAAATGCTTTCTTCAAGTACAGTTCTCCACATGTTCGATCCATCACTTCCAGTCATCGTGTCGACCGACGCTTCTGACTGTGGGCTGGGAGCCGTTCTGCAGCAGCAAAATGGCCATGAGCTCCGAAAGTGGCTTTCGCGTCTCATACCTTGTCAGCAGTGGAAAGAAAGTACTCTGTCGGCGAACGCGAAGCGCTGGCATGCATTTGGGCGTGCGAACGATGGCACACTTACCTTTGGGGTCGCCATTTCAAGATTCGAACAGACCATCAGGCGTTGGTATCGTTGCTGTCTTCGCAAGGACGTGGCAGAAGGCCACTTCGAATTGCACGCTTGAATGCGAGACTCCTATGCTACAATTTCACTGTCGAGTACTGCAAGGGGTCCACCAACACGGTGGCAGATGCTCTTTCTCGGCTGCAGCTCCTGCCGCGCAGGCACAGCTGGCCAAGGATGAAGAAATTGTGTCGTTGGTCGAGTCGGCTTGCGTGACGAAGGAAGAATTCAAGCAAGCCGTCCTCAACGATGGTTGTCTGCAAACGGTCAAGTCGTTCGTGCTTGGTTCATGGCCACCACAAAAGTCCATACCAGAGGAGGCAAAACCTTTCTACTCTGTGCGCGAAGAACTTTCTGTTGTTGATGACCTTCTACTGCGCGCAGAACGCCTCGTTGTTCCGTCTTCACTCACGGCTCAGTTCATCGCCGTTGCCCACGAGGCACATCCGGGCATCACGCGCACAAAGGCGCGACTTCGTGAGCTATTCTGGTGGCCACGGATGGACAAGCAAGCTGAATCTGCTGTGAAAAACTGTCACATCTGCCTGGAGGCAGATAAGTCTGCCAAAACATCGCCAGCGCCATTGCAGCCTATTGACTGGCCTGAAAGGCCATGGAAGAAACTGGGCCTAGACATTGTTGGCCCATTGGAACATGCACCTCACAATAGCCAATTTGCTATAACACTGGTCGATTACCATTCCAAATGGCCAGAGATATATTTCTACAGCGAAGTGGCCACAAGCACCGTGAAAGACTTCTTAACCAGTGTTTTTGCCCGTGAAGGATACCCGGAAGAGATCGTTTGCGACAATGGGCCGCAGTTCACTTCACGTGAATTTGTAACCTTTCTTCAAAACCGAGCCATCAAGCTGTCTCATTCGTCTGTATATTACCCCCAGGCGAATGGGCAAGTCGAGAGGTTCAATCGAACTCTGAAGAACTTCATCCAGGTTTCACTCCTCGAAAGGAGACCTATCCGACAAGCAGTTACGAACTACCTCTCTACTTACCGCTGTGCTCCACAGGCTACCACTGGAGTGGCCCTAGCAGTTCTGCTGCATGGACGAATGCCCCGAACCAGATTGGATGTTGTGGAGTTTTCGGCACCAGCATTTGCAAAAGACCCAGCAAAGGAACTGGCGCGACTGCACCAAAGGGTCCGGCTTCAACAGCGAAGCAGTAAGGAGTACACGGACCGCAGGAGAGCTGCTAAGGAGCCAAAGATAGCTGTGGGTGATTTCGTTCGTATCAAGAAGCCGTCCGTTCGCTTCAAGGGGGATCGCTCTTTTTCCTCGCCAACTGAGGTGTTGGGGAAGAGGGGACCTGCCTCTTTCCGACTTGCAGACGGCCGCACATGGAACGCCTCCAAGCTTTCCCGGGTTCCTGAGAGGGGCATGAGTCCACCATACCAAAGTTCGGAGCAACCTGCGCCACAGCTTCCGGTTCAAGTGCCGCAGCCTGCCCTGCCGCCGCCGCCTTCTCCCGGGTCGCAGCCGCCGCCTCCTGGTGTACTGCAGTCTGCCGTACCGCAGTCGCCTGCTCCTGATCCGCAGCTGCCTGTACCGGAGCCCGCCATGCTGCAGCCGCCTTCTCCTGGGCCGCAATCGCGGTCTCCTGGCGTACTACAGAGCTCTGCAAGCCCATTACCATCTCCGGCCGTGCAGCATCCCCATCGGCCGTCCCGAGAGCGCCGGCCACCGGTCTGGCTCAAGGACTATCAGACCCACTAGTTGCCTGTGTGTATAGCACAGTGTGTATGTAGTGTAAATATGTATGTGTATATAGCGTGTAAAATGTACAGTGCATGCATAGGGGTTTCTTACTAACACTTACTAACAACTAATCACTACATATAAGGGAGGGAGTATGTTACATTCAGTTTCGGTTTTACTTTGTGTTCTTTCACCCCCAGGGGGCGCGTCAGTCTTTTATGTATATATTCGATGTGTTGCGTACAATAAAGGTCCTTTTGTACGGTGGTGCTGCCGGTGCTTCTTACGTCTTTCGCAAACACCACAGTGGCGCTAGCCGCCGCACGATCTAAAGGGTACTGCCACGTTTATCCATAAATCCATCCATCCAATTCATCCATCCATCCTCGATGCGCTCGTTCGCCTTCGCTGGACGCATCGAGACACTCTAGCGCAGCGCTTCTAGAATATAATTCACTGACTTTCTCGCGCAGAACATCAAATAAACGTTTTGTTCAGTCTCTCTAAACGCAACAATATCGTCTTTCGGCGACATTTGCAGTGAAACATGCAGACACGGGGCTAATTATTTTGACCTAGTGCATTCTAGGCCCTACAGTGTGTGTTCAAAACACTTTTCACTGTGGCCAAGTTGAGCGTCATAAGGTAGTGCTGCAATAATGCATTACATACTTTCCAATTGCAATGACATACCAGCGTTTTTGATAATTACCCACGCACGTTTCTTGGGGCTCGAAACGCGAAACTATTAAACCACACTCCAAAGAACCGCTGACTTTGTAGAGGAAAGAAACAAGTAACATGCATCACTTTGTTTGGAATCATGAAAAAAAAATAAACGGCAGTACGTCACCTGCGAATGTTAGCTGCTTGACGGTAATTACACACATTCCTTCGTGCCGTCCACTCTGTGCATTTGACGTCCCGCGTACCATTGATACCACGAATCCTCTCGTCACTGACGCCTCAGATGACACCTTCGCGAGTGTCTTCAGCCACGGCCGCTGCCGTGGTTCGGCGAACTCGGCCAATCTCCGCAATGTCAAAGCCACATTGGCGCTTCAATAACTGCGCACGAAAGTTCTCAGACGAGTCAACAAAATGAAAGTGGCGGGTCCGTCCACCACCACATGCGTGTCTTTTCTCCATGACCACATGAAGTCGCGGTAAAAAAGTAATAAAAAAACGCGCATTCGGCGCCGTCTTGTGGCAGGCTGTTCGCAGCACAATTAGGTTCGGTTTCGAATTCGAGTTAGACGCATGGACAATTTTCCGGTGTATTTCTCTTGTCATAAATCAAGAGAGGTGTTTACTGATTGCATGTATACGACAAGCGAGTGGTTGCATACGTTTTGAGGCAGGATATTGTGTGCAACAAGTTAGTTGTCATTTCTTTGAACGTTTTTTTTTCTATTTCGTTTTAAGCCCTGAACGTCCCGCGAAGAGTGTTCTCGTATTTTTCCTTAAACGTGATGCTTGACAAATGCAACGCGCGTTATGAGTGGCATATGTCAAAAAAAATGCTAACAATACTGCTTCAGACAGTTTTTTTTTGTTTTTGTAAGGGTTTGAGGCTCCGTATGCTTGCGAGAGTTACCGCTGATTATTTTTTTTTGTGCTTATTGTGTGGTTGTCACCCGTTTTTTTAATTTTTTTGTTCAACTCGAAAGAAGTCCAATGAAATTACGGCCTCATGTAAATAAGCTGACGCCATAGGGCTGACAAACTTTCTGCGTGCTCAATGTGCACAGCTTTGGTTTCGCCTCTATTGGGGCCATTAACTTCCGTGATTATTTTCTCTAGTAAGGTGCGTTTTCCGAGATATTGAAAATCTGGGTGTATCAAACTATGGAGCTTTACAGCTTTTCAATACAGATAACTACCCAAAATCAAAAATGATTAAAGTTTTTTTTATAATTTGTTGTATGAAACTCTATGGTTGTTACTTTGGGCGTGGCAAAGTTTTTTCGCCTCGGCGTAGACTTCATCCATAAAGATGACAGGGACCCGACTGTGAGAATTTTTATGAATTCATATGTATCATCTACAACAACAACAAAAAAAACGTGCCCTATGTGCACGTAAATGGTTGGTTTAACTTCATTCAAGCTTGATCCAATTTATTAATTGCAATAAAGGGATAATTAAAACATTTATGAAAGAGTTTACTGAAGGTTTTCAGCTAGTGGATAATGCAGCCTGAAGAAGCTTTCGTGAAAATTTCATCGTACCTTCCTTATATATATATATATATATATATATATATATATATATATATATATATATATATAAGGCACGTCACTGCCGGTAGCATCGGCACTTCATTGCCGAAGCTACCTTTATCTAGACATCTGCGCCTGCCAAACCACAGTTTTGAAAATATCAGCGTAACTCTTTTGCAGTCCGGTTTCTCAAACAGACGCGAGCGCGAACAGCGTGAAACATATTTTATTTTCAAATTCCGAACTTAAGTAGCCGGCATCAACAAGGACCCCGGAAAACTCAACTGCCTCCGAGGAGTAAGCCAGCAGGAAATTGGTGACAAAGATTGATAGCTGGAGACCATGCTTTTTTCTGACTGACATGTACGTGTACACTGTCCTTTCTTGTTTTTTGGTTTTCTTTTTTTCTTCCTTTTTTCTTTTTTCGACATGCACATATAAAGTGTTTACGTTCACCTACCACTTGATGACCATTGAAGAGAAACGGGCGAAGATTAAAAATAAAGAGCCGACCGACCCATTAAAGGGAAAACCTTTCTTTACGCAAGCCGCACGCCGACCGACCCTTTAAGCGGAAACCCTTTCTTTACGCACGCCGTCACGGACCCTGCCGCCACCGCGGCGACAATCTTGGGGGACCCGACACACGTCGAGAACTGAACAGCACGTGATAAGAACCGTATGTGGACGTACACGGACGGTTGCTTTCGTTCTCAGTGTTGACAGTGGTTCTTCCTCTTTTTTACTTTCTTTCATTTTCGTCTTTTTTCTTCCCCCTTTTTTGTTTTTTCTTTCCTTTTTTAGTTCCCTCTCACTCTCGCAAACATCTTTTAAAGCGAGAGGGACGCGGCAGCAACGAAGTTTGGAAGTTCATGTCAGTATAACTCATCCCCTGATGAAGGGAGGACCCCTCCCGAAACTGTTGGGAAACAAATAAATTTATCCTTGTTGACAACGCTCCCGTTGTGCCATATTCCACACACACACACACACACACACACACACACACACACACATATATATATATATATATATATATATATATATATATATATATATATATATATATATATATATATATATATAGATGAAATAGATGATCAGAGTTTCTTCCGGCTACCGTAATAAAAGTTATAAACTTCGAGAATAGTGCAGTATAGGAAACAAAACAATAAAATATTTATTTAATCCTAACAGTTTCGGCTGGTGGACCAGCCTTCTTCGGAGGATGTAAGTGAAATGATACAAGTTCCCGTAGCAGAGGGTCACCCTCACAGTTTAAAGACCCTCCAAAAAAAGAGAGAGAGAAAAAGACAAGCGGGCGAACGAGGTAGCAACAGAAACAAGAAGCAGAAGAAGGAGAGGAACTAGAAAGGAGCGACGGAGAGCCGCCGGAAACGAGCGGGTAATTCTGGCGTTGTTACTGCGTATAGGTAAGACGCGCCGCCAGCGGAGGCGACCAAGAAAAACGGAAAAATGTGGAACATGTTGCCGCTTACTCGCATCCCACACATGGATCGAGTTTAAGTTCACGTGGTTCGGCGGCTGGCCCGTGGCATCGGGCCACACACACACACACACACAAGAAGCATACGACCCGCTCCAGCTTTCGGAATATAATGGCCACGTTGGAAAGCTAATGTGCCCTCTCCCCCTCCCTCCACCTGCCCTCTCTTGCAGAAAAATGTACAACCAGTCATACTGAAAATAAATAAATGGGTATTCTTGTAAAGTATGAAAATATATAAAAATAAATAATACTAAAAAAGTACTCAGAAATGAAAATAAAGTCTAATAATACTAACACAATCCGTTTGGTTCACGTAGCATCGAATTCGTTTAGTTTCGCTATATTGACCAACTTGCGTGTGTGACTTCACGTATGTATAAATAAATTAATTGAGTAATTCAATTTCTGTGTTTCACGAAACGTCGCGGAGACACGTCAGTCGCCCAGGGCTCTCGTTGATTCCGTGGGTAAGTGATCTGAATTTCTTTATAAAGTATGACTCCCGCTGTTCGCGCTCCCTTGTGTTCTGGAAGCCGGATTGTAGGAGTATGACACTTACGCGTTCGAAAGAGTGACCAGGAAGATTGATATGTTTGGAGAACGGCAAATTGGGGAGGCCCTTTACGTGTGCCTTGTGGTTGTTGAAACGCAAACGGAACGCGGTTTCCGTGTGTCCAATATATTCCTGTTTGCACACCTCACAGCGAATTTTGTATACCACATTGGCTGAGTCACAGTTAAGGTCGTCTTTAATTTTGTACACATAGTCTGAACAGGAGGCTTCGGCCGTATCTGTGGTCACCATGTGTGTGCACACCCTGCAGCGAGGTTTCCCGCACGGTCTACAGCCCTGATGGTGGTCGGGTTTGTGTGTTTTCGCCCTGACCAGTAAGTCTCTCAGGTTTTTATTTCTTCGGTAAACCACCTTGGGCGGAGTCTGAAAATTGGCAGAGAGGCGACTACTCTGTTTAAGTATGTTGAAGTGGCGGTTTAGTATAGAATTCACCCGAGGGGCGGCGGCGCAGTATGTGAGGATTAAATTTGCCCCTGAAGTTATATCATCTTTATTCCCACCGTTTTCTCCCATTGTTGATTCTCGGTCCAAAGAGCGAGCGCGCTCAATTGCATTGTCAATTATTTTTTCGGGGTACTTTTGACGCAAGAAGGCTGTTCTCAATTCCTGTGCGTGGGTGTCAAATTGCGTGATTTCAGAGCAAATTCTTCTGTATCTGTGGGCTTGAGAGTAAGGAACACCTGTTTTGCAGTGATGGGGGTGACTGCTATGGAAATGCAGATACTGTTGGCGGTCTGTTGGTTTTTTATACAGGGAAGTAGATATGGTGGTGCCACTGAGTGATGCAGTGACATCCAGAAAGTGAACACTCTTCTGCGAATACGTGTGCGTGAATGTTATCGAAGGATGCACGGAGTTGAAACCGGAAATGAATTTGGAAAGATTATGTTCACTATCGGCCCACACGAAGAATATCTCATCGAGGAAGCGTCGGTAAAATATAGGTTTGAATGGAGAATTTTCGAGGAAAGGAATCTCTAAAGAGGCCATGAAAATATTTGCGTAATTTGGGGCCATTTTGGTTCCCATGGCAGTTCCGTTTACTTGCAGATAATGATTTTGGTCGAATTCAAAGTTATTATGTTTAAGTACCAGATTTAGGAGCACCTCTAAAGCGCTTTCATCGAATTCACTCGTCGATTCACTTTTTCCATAGGCGGCGACTGTGGCGGCGATTCCTTCGGTGTGGGGAATGTTTGTGTACAGTGATGAGACATCCATGGTGACCAAATAGCAATCTAGAGGTACCACAAGTTTTGAGACTTCTCGAAGGAAGTGGCTGGTATCTTTGATGTATGATGGGAATGATTGTGGGATGTGCCTAATCAGAGAGTCAATGAAACTAGAAATTTTTTCAGTAGCAGTACCGTTGCTGGAAACTATGGGTCGGCCGCGATTGTTAGTCTTGTGAATTTTGGGTAGTAAATAGAAACGCCCGGGAGACGATTTGCCAGGTGACATCATTTTAAGCATAGGGTAGGTTATCTTCCCACTTTTACGTAATGATATTAGTGAGGCCTTAATAGTACTTTCATACTCCTCTGTCGGATCACAAGGGAGTTGTTTATAGAAATTTTCATCTGCCAGTTGGCGAAGCCCTTCTTTGATGTAGTCAGTCCTGTCGAGTACAACCACAGCACCACCCTTATCAGCTGGTTTAATAACGATGCTCTGGCTGTCACTTAAACTGCGCAAAGCCTCCCGCTCCTCTTTGGACAGATTGTTGTGAATGGGTCGGCGCTTTTCATATTCCCTGATTATATCACCCTGGACGGCTGAAATGTACATGTCTAGATATTTGTCTCGTTGTTCACCTGGAGTCCAAGATTTATCTGAAAATTGATTTTGTTGCGTGCTGCTTCGATCATGAAAATATTCTTTTAGACGCATGGTTCTGGCAAAGTTGTCCAAATCTTGGTAAAGTTTAAACTCATCAATTTTGCCAGAGGCGGGGCAGAAGGTTAGACCTTTTGATAGCAGCTTTGTTTGCGCAGGTGTCAAAGATTTGCCGGAAAGGTTAACCACATTGGTGACATCGGTGCTCTTTTGTGGAGATTGATGAGAGGTAACAGGTTGATCTGTATACGTTGTGGGAGGATTGCTGGCGGAGTATTTTAAAGTCGGCCACGCACCGTCTCGCCTCAATTTCTTGTCCTTCTTGCCCTGAATGGTCAATCTCTTTTTTCCTTCGTATTTGGCCAGCTCTTCTGTTTCTGACTGCGTTAAACTTGACTGTTTTAGTCGCGCCTTTTGTTCCTCTTTAAGTTCCGTGGCCTTACGTGTACTGTGTTGTATTACGACCTGTGTAAGCCTAATATATGCATCTTTTAAGATATTGCTCCATTGCCGCTGCTCATTTTTGTTGAAGTTATTCATTGCAGGTTGCAGTTGAACAGTGAGACCCTTTGGTGCGAATCCCGATGAAATATATGTTCTAAGGTTAGAAGCATGCATTTCAAACCTCACGCGCTTATCAACATTCTTTCTTAAGGCCATGAAATCACGAGACCAATATGTGCTGGAGCGGGCCGTACCTGACGGGTTGTTGAGTCAGTCCCTGCGTGGGGGAGAAGCACTGTCACCGGAAGCCTCTGGGTGGCCCCGAGTCGTGTTGTAGGGGCTCTTGCTTCTTGATCTATGAGGAGCACCCCTCGGCGCTCGTGGTGATGATCGTCGGCATGGGATCCCGCTTGCTTCGCGGATGCTGGGGTTCTCACTCCGGGAATGACAATGTTCTCTCGGTGGGCCCGGCAGACCTAATGGTGCATGGTCAAGCCAGGTTGACGGCGACTTCACCATATTTCGCAGAAGCAGCGATCTCAGGTGGCTGGCGATGAGGGCAACACCCTCAAAACTTGGGTGTATACCATCGGCCGCCAGAACCCGGCCAGGCGGAAGCCATTCCAAGGCGTGATCAATGTAGAAGAGAGTCCCGCTTCGACGACAGTGCAATCGAAGAAGGTGGTTGAAGTGGCCCGCTTCTCTGTTGAACCGTGCGACGAAGGGCCGGTTGAGGCACGCGCGCCTGTGGTCTGGGGCCCTCGGTAGCACCAATGTGGTGAAGATCTTCTTAATCTCCGGCCGCTGCTCCACGATTCGGCTCACCATGTCCTTGTATTTTTGAAACACCACAGTGGCTGAGGAGGAGGCTATGTCATTTGTACCCACGTGTAACACCAGAGTGGTCACTGTGCGTGAAATAAAGTCCAGCAGTGAGAGTGCTTCCTGCATAATCAGTCCAGATTGAGTCACGAAGACGGGCGTGTTTGTTCGACGGGGGTCAAAATGGTTGTAGAGATACTTTGCTTGAGAGTCACCGATGATGGCTGTCGTTGAGGGATGGTGGGGGAACTTCCATGTTAACTGTTTCCTTGCAGCACTTGCAGTAGCCATGAGTATAAAATAGATGAAATAGATGATCAGAGTTTCTTCCGGCTACCGTAATAAAAGTTATAAACTTCGAGAATAGTGCAGTATAGGAAACAAAACAATAAAATATTTATTTAATCCTAACAGTTTCGGCTGGTGGACCAGCCTTCTTCGGAGGATGTAAGTGAAATGATACAAGTTCCCGTAGCAGAGGGTCACCCTCACAGTTTAAAGACCCTCCAAAAAAAAGAGAGAGAGAAAAAGACAAGCGGGCGAACGAGGTAGCAACAGACAACAAGAAGCAGAAGAAGGAGAGGAACTAGAAAGGAGCGACGGAGAGCCGCCGGAAACGAGCGGGTAATTCTGGCGTTGTTACTGGGTATAGGTAAGACGCGCCGCCAGCGGAGGCGACCAAGAAAAACGGAAAAATGTGGAACATGTTGCCGCTTACTCGCATCCCACACATGGATCGAGTTTAAGTTCACGTGGTTCGGCGGCTGGCCCGTGGCATCGGGCCACACACACACACACACACACACAAGAAGCATACGACCCGCTCCAGCTTTCGGAATATAATGGCCACGTTGGAAAGCTAATGTGCCCTCTCCCCCTCCCTCCACCTGCCCTCTCTTGCAGAAAAATGTACAACCAGTCATACTGAAAATAAATAAATGGGTATTCTTGTAAAGTATGAAAATATATAAAAATAAATAATACTAAAAAAGTACTCAGAAATGAAAATAAAGTCTAATAATACTAACACAATCCGTTTGGTTCACGTAGCATCGAATTCGTTTAGTTTCGCTATATTGACCAACTTGCGTGTGTGACTTCACGTATGTATAAATAAATTAATTGAGTAATTCAATTTCTGTGTTTCACGAAACGTCGCGGAGACACGTCAGTCGCCCAGGGCTCTCGTTGATTCCGTGGGTAAGTGATCTGAATTTCTTTATAAAGTATGACTCCCGCTGTTCGCGCTCCCGTGTGTTCTGGAAGCCGGATTGTAGGAGTATGACACTTACGCGTTCGAAAGAGTGACCAGGAAGATTGATATGTTTGGAGAACGGCAAAATGGGGAGGCCCTTTACGTGTGCCTTGTGGTTGTTGAAACGCAAACGGAACGCGGTTTCCGTGTGTCCAATATATTCCTGTTTGCACACCTCACAGCGAATTTTGTATACCACATTGGCTGAGTCACAGTTAAGGTCGTCTTTAATTTTGTACACATAGTCTGAACAGGAGGCTTCGGCCGTATCTGTGGTCACCATGTGTGTGCACACCCTGCAGCGAGGTTTCCCGCACGGTCTACAGCCCTGATGGTGGTCGGGTTTGTGTGTTTTCGCCCTGACCAGTAAGTCTCTCAGGTTTTTATTTCTTCGGTAAACCACCTTGGGCGGAGTCTGAAAAATGGCAGAGAGGCGACTACTCTGTTTAAGTATGTTGAAGTGGCGGTTTAGTATAGAATTCACCCGAGGGGCGGTATATATATATATATATATATATATATATATATATATATATATATATATATATATATATATATATATATATATATATATATATATATATATATATATAAATGAGGCGGTTCACCGAGACCATCTTGCTTCTTTTCTGGAGAAGCTACAACCTCCTTTTGAAGCAGCAAATCAGTCTTTTGGAGCAGTTGCCTGTAACACATTTCTAAACAAAAATTTTAAAGAAACATTAAACTGCAGTATATAGCGTTATCATATTTTAACAAATTATGCAATATCTCAAATGACAACAACTTGGTGCTCCTCTTCAAGCTACGAGCGGACGTCAGAAAACAAGCATATGTGGGGAAGTAGTTACTGATGCGGCTTTTGCCATGTGTTAGAAAAATGTAACACTCTGCGAATTTTAACGTGCAACTTTAGATATTGAATTCGTATACTCAATGTTTCGGGCTTCGTGAATATACATTGCTATCAACAATTAAATAGTTGGAGTTATGAAAATGGATGACTAAAAACAAGGGTATATCATTTGCATGTTTTACTTCATTCGAAAATTTTATGCTGATGCGATTCCTTTAGATAAGGTCAATCCCGACGCATACGTTGATATACCTACATTCAGTTGCTATACCTGCTTGAAATAGTTTGCTGCACGGAACATTTTTTTCAGGCTAGGGCATGTGGGAAATACGTATTTCCACAATTTCCTAAAGTGATGGAACATCTTTACATCTGCAGTTGCTCGACTTATTTTGTTACAGTAAGCTAATTTGCACAGCAAGAGTGCTGCTATTTGTATCTTTAATTTAGCATTTTGTGGATATATTTAAGGCACTTTTCTATATTACGTATTCATTATATTGTTACGGATGTAATGGGTTTATTTACACTGAAAAATGTCAGCGCTTTACCGTCACTGCTGAATCACCATCGCTTGAGAGCGTCCGATCTCTTCTTCTTCCTCGCTCTTTCAGTCCGCGTTACATTTCCCTCCGGGCCAGACGAAGCTCACCGAGCGAGTAGAAGCGATCGGTTGTTGTAGGGCTTCAATCGGGCAATGTGCACAATTTGCGTCTTGCGCTAACGCCGGTTCCGAGCTGTCACTTTCGCAACAGCGTAAGTGATGTCACTTAGGCACCGAGTAATGACGAAGGGTCCTGAGTACTTAGAAACTTCTGGCAAAGTCCCTTCTTTCGAACGGGCGTCCACAGCCAGACCAAATCACCTGTAGCGAAAGTCACGGGTGGGTGTTTTGCGTCGTAACGGTCTTCCGCGCGAGCGTGGGTGGAAAGATTTCGGAGCCGAGCAAGTCGGCGAGCTTCTTCGGCGCGACACAAAGTCTGCGCGACACTGGCGTTTTCGTTCGTCGAAAAAGGAAGTATGGTGTCAAGAAAACTTTGGGGATGACGAGCATACAGAAGAAAGAAAGGCGTATAACCCATGACTTCGTGTTTCGCGGTATTAAAGGCATATGTAACAAAAGGTAATACGGCATCCCAGTTCTTGTGATCCGCTGCAACGTATATTGAAAGCATGTTGATGATGGTACGATTGGTGCGCTCAGTGAGGCCGTTGGTCTGAGGGTGGTATGGCTTGGAATGGCGATACTGACACCCACAAAGCCGTAGCAACTCTTCGACAACGTCAGCGGTAAACTGTCGGCCGCGATCACTTATCACCACACGAGGGGCCCCGTGACGGAGTATGATCGAGTGTAGAAGAAACCATGACACATCAGATGATGTGGCTGAAGCAACCGCCATCGTTTCAGTATACCGCGTCAGGTAATCTACGCACACAATAATCCAGCGGCGGCCGGTGGTAGACTTGGGGAAAGGGCCCAGTAAATTTATGCCGACTTTTTCGAATGGTGATGTCGGTGGCTTAACCGGCTGCAGTGGGCCGGCCGATGGTGTGGTAGGTTGTTTGTGGCGTTGGCAGACATCACAACTTGCGACGTAGTGCTTGGTGGTCTTCCAGAGTCGAGGCCAGTAAAAGCGTTGTCGGATACGGTGAGGCGTTCGGGCAAATCCAAGGTGCCCAGACGTGATGCCATCGTGCATGGCTTGGAATACCGCTAGACGCAGGCATTCTGGCATGACAAGGAGTAGTGTGGAACCTTGGCTGGAGTAATTCTTGCGATATAGTAGGGCGTCATGAATCACGAATGGCGTGGCGCGTTTAGAGCTACGAGCCACATCAATCATTGGTTTCAGCGAAGGGTCACGCTGTTGCTCGTGACGGAAGACGTCCTAATTTGGGAAGTTGGATGAGATTGCGGCCAGGTAGTTGTCGAAATCATCATCATCGGCATCCACAGTCGGAGATGGAAGACGAGATAAGCAGTCGGCATCTGCGTGACATCGACCGCTCTTTTAGGTCACAGATTAATTATATCCTTGAAGTTGTAAGGCCCAGCGAGCCAAACGACCAGCTGGGTCACGTAGTCCGACAAGCCAACAAAACTAATGATGATCTGAGACGATCTTGAACTGCCGGCCGTACAATCAAGGTCTGAACTTTTGGACGGCGAAAACAACTGAAAGACATTCTAGTTCGGTGACCGTATAATTCCTCTCCGCCTTAGTCAAAGTACGACTTGCATACGCCACGACGTGCTGGCGGCTGTCGTGATATTGAACTATCACGGAACCAACACCGATACCACTAGCATCTGTATGCAGTTCCGTGAGTGCCTCAGGGTTGAAATGGCGCAAGAGGGGCCCGGAAGTAAGCAAATACTTCAGCTGCTCGAAAGCAGCCTCACACTCAACGGTCATCCGGAATGGGGCATTTTTGAGGAGCAACTCTGTAAGAAGATGAGCAAGCTGGGCGAAGTCTTTGATAAACCGACGAAAATAAGAACACAGGCCGACGAAGCTACGGAGATCCTTCACAGATGTCGGTTGCCTGAAGTCTCAGACAGCACTGATTTTGTGCGGGTCTGGTCGTATACCGTCCCTGTCTGCTAAATATCCAAGCACAAGGGCTTGACGCTTACCAAAATGACACTTCCTTGCGTTTAAAACAAGACCAGCTTGTTTGACGCAATCTAGAACAACGCTAAACCGATGGTTGCGCTCGTGGAATGTCTTGCCAAAAATAATTACATCATCGAGATAACACATACATATCTCCCATTTGAGACCGCGAAGGATGGAGTCCATGAATCGCTCGAAGGTAGCTGGGGCATCGCATAAGTCAAACGGCATAACGTTGAATTCAAATAACCCATCAGGCGTGACAAAAGCAGTCTTTTCTTTGTCAGACGGATGCATTGGTATTTGCCAGTATCCAGACCTTAGGTCGACGGACGAAAAGTATGCGGCCGAGTGCAGACAATCAACAGCATCGTCGATGCGTGGTAACGGATACACGTCTTTCTTTGTGACGGTGTTGAGACGGCGGTAGTCTACACAAAATCACCAAGAGTCGTCTTTATTTTTTACCAATATAACAGGAGCTGCCCAGGGACTGCTTGACTCTTGAATAACGCCTTTCTGCAGCATGTCGTTGACCTGATCGGCGATCACTTGCCTCTCTGACGGGGATAGGCGATAGGGTTTCTGGCGTATCAGTGTAGCATCTCCCGTGTTGGTGCGGTGGTGCATACAGGATTCGGGCAGCGTGGAACAACGCTAGTTTTGAGCGAAATCAAAGACTGCCGCGTAGCGTGTAAGCACCTCCTCAAGGACAATCTGCTCGGAAGAAGGCAACGACTTATTGATCATACGTTTAATCTCGGCTGAGTAGTTGGGCGTAGTCTGACTGATGGCAGGAGACTCTGAGATCATTCTGATGTCAATTGTGGCCTGCTCCTCGAACGTTCATAGTTTGAATCCGGCTGGTAGAACAACAGGCTATGAGGCTGCGTTGAGCGCCCACAAGCAAGCATGTTCATCGATGGCTGTAAGGACAGACCGTGGGACCAGCATATTCTTCTTGATGGCGTTTGCATGATCAGGCTCCACAAGTCCAGCGCAGGGCCCTGAGCGGACATGAGAAGAGCATACGGGTACAAACACAGCTGTCCGACCAGGGATCGTCACATCTTCAGCCAACGAAAGCGCATCGATGGGCAGAGTCGGAAAATCGTCAACTATTGCAGCGGGCAACGTACTTTGTAGAAGAATCTCTCCAGTTCCACAGTCAAGCGTAGTGCCGCATTCATGAACGAGGTCTATCCCTAAAATGACGTCATGAGTTGCGCGAGCCAGTACAGTGAATTCAACTCAGAAATTTTGTGCACCAATCGTGAGTACAACTGAACAAATACCAACAGGGCATAACACTTCGCCTCCAACTCCACGAAAAGTTTCTTTACGATTCCACGCGAACATAACTTTGTGACCCAAGAAATGATGTTTGCAACGAAGACTCATAACCGAAACAGCAGCACCAGTGTCTACAAGAGCAAGAGTATCTACACCGTCTATACACACACGCACTTTGTTCATCAACATCACAACAGAATGAGGAATTGGCGAAACTGATCGTCCCGCGACCGCACCTCCATCGGTTGCACCAGTTAGTTTCCCAGCTGATGCGGGGAAGGTGACCGACGCCGCGGAGACGGCGACCGGCGGGACCGTGTCGGAGGCGGCGTCAGGCTTCGCTCGGAAGCGGGGGACTCGCTGCGAAATTCGTTAGGCCATTGCTGTCGGGGACGGTGGTCGGCCGGGTGAGAGGTCCAGGTTTTATGCATACGAGGCGGATGCGTCGAAAAACGTGGCGGCACAGGCGTTTCGTACACAGGAGGCGGATACGTCGAAAAACGTGGCGGCACAGGCGTTTCGTACATACGAGCTGGATACGTCGAAAAACGTGGCGGTGCAGGCAGCCGTCTGGGACAGAAGCGCGAAATGTGCGCTGGGAGACCACATGTGTAGCAAACGGGGACTTGTCGGCTTACATTAGCAGGAGCAGAGGTGGCAGAAGTACGCGGAGACGGGTCGTGCTCCGCAGGAACATTTTGTGATGACGCATAGTAATCTGATAGAGACCTGGTTGACGACGGTCGGAGGTCTGCAGCGGCACGTCGAGATGATGACATACGGTGGTGGCCGTGACCCGTCGGGGAAAACGGAAGCCGCGGGGTGAAATCTGCAGTTTCTGTACGTGGTCGGTTTTCGACGTGGAACTTTCGCATCTAGTAAGGAGGTGGTTCCGGGCACGCGGCGAACGAGCATTGGTGGTGAACGTCACCTGCTTGAAGTCGTACGATCTCTTCTCGAACTACCCGACGTACGAGGAAGGGAATGTCTTCGCAGGTGGCGACGTCCATACTTGGGTAAAATTCTCCCGGTCTTCAACGCCTCGAATGCGCGACTCTGCTGTCTGAAAATCGAAGGAGTGTTCAAGTTTTTTTTGTTATCAAAAAATTGTACACGTCCTCGGCGATGCCTTTTAACAAATGACCGACTTTGTCATCGGCAGCCATATTTGCGTTGATAATTCCGCAAAGCTTCAATACTTCTTCAATATAGGTTTTGCACGTCTCGTCGGACAACTGAGCTCTACGTGACAGCGTTTGCTCGGCTTTCTTCTTCAAGGAACTCGTGTCCCCAAAGCAGGCCTTCAGTTCCTTAAGAAATATATCCCAAGTGGGGAGGACATGTTCATGGTTCTCAAACCAAAGCAAGGCTGTCCCAGCCTTGCTTTGAGTACCATGCGCATGCGGAGTACCATGCGCATGCAGGGCCGGCTCGTGCATTGCGGCTGGCTTCGTCGCTCGTAGTCATGCCGTTAGCGTTTCTCTAGTTCCCGACGTCCACGTTGCGCAGAGCAATGGTAATTTCCTGTGGCATTATCCCCCCTCTGAAGAGGCATCGCCCTGATGCTTTCGATGATAACGTATGCAGCGTTTCGTCTCGGAAGGTTTGTAAGAGTGAAATGGTTGTACAGCAAGCAAGTTGGGTGGCTAGTCTTCGTACCGGTCGTAGTACGGTTTCACGCGCACAATGTGTACACGCTCGGTGGGGTTACGTCGTTTGGAATGCCCATGTCCTATAGGCTTGACTTCATAAACGAGGTCGCTGAGTCGCTGTACTACCTCGTAAGGACCGAAATATCGACAAATGAGTTTTTCATACAGGCCTCGTCGTCGTACTGGGGTCCATATCCACACTTTGTCACCAACTTCATACCGTGTTTCACGTCTTCCTCGGTTGTAGCGGTCGGCATCGATTCGTTGTTGGTGACATATTCGGTACCTTGCTAATTGGCGGGCCTCCTCCGCTCTCTCTATATAGTCATCGAGATCAGAAGGGTAGTCATCTTGATCTATAGGTAACATGGCGTCCAGTGTTGTGGTAACTACACGACCATAAACTAGTTGAAACGGGGTAATCTTGGTAGTCTCTTGTACGGCGGTGTTATAGGCGAAGGTGACGTACGGTAACATTTCGTCCCACTTTTTGTGTTCGACGTCCACATACATAGATAGCATGTCAGCTAGAGTTCTGTCAAGGCGTTCAGTCAGGCCGTTGCTTTGAGGGTGATATGCGGTGATATACGCTCTGAAAAACGGAGGAAGCGTCAAAGCAGTTAAGAGGAAACTTGGGATAGGCAAAAATCGGATGTATGCACTAAGGGACAAAGAAGGCAAAATAACTACCAATATGGATAGGATAGTTAAAATAGCGGAAGATTTCTACAGAGATCTGTACAGTAGCCGGGACAACCACGACTGTAATACTATGAGAACTAGCAGTAACCCAGATTACACCCCACCGGTAACTTGAGATAGAAGAAGTCAGAAAAGCTTTGGAGAGCATGCAAAGAGACAAAGCTGCTGGTGAGGATCAGGTAACATCAGATCTGCTGAAATATGGAGGACAGATTGTGTTAGAAAAACTAGCCACCCTGTTTACGAGGTGTCTCCTGACGGGAAGAGTGCCAGAGTCTTGGAAGAACGCTAACATCATCTTAATACATAAGAAAGGTGATGACAAGGACTTGAAGAATTACAGGCCGATCAGCTTGCTCTCTGTAGTATACAAGCTATTTACTAAGGTAATTGCTAACAGAGTAAAGAAAACACGAGAATTCAATCAACCAAATGAACAAGCAGGATTTCAAACAGGCTACTTAACAATCGACCACATTCATACTATCAATCAGGTAATAGAGAAATGCTCAGAATATAACCAGCCACTATACATAGCCTTCATAGATTACGAAAAGGCGTTTGATTCAGTAGAAATATCAGCCGTCATGCAGACACTGCGGAATCAGGGCGTAGATGAAATATATATAAACATTCTGGAAGAAATCTACAGGGGATCAACTGCTACCATAGTGCTTCATAAAAAAAGCAACGGAATACCAATAAAGAAGGGTGTAAGGCAGGGGGACACAATCTCCCCAATGCTATTCACTGCGTGCTTACAGGAGGTTTTCAGAAGCCTAGAATGGGAACAGTTAGGGATAAGAGTTAATGGAGAGTACTTTAGTAACCTGCGCTTCGCCGATGACATTGCATTGCTGAGTAACTCGGGGGACGAATTGCAACTCATTATTACGGAGTTAGACAAGGAGAGCAGAAAGGTGGGTCTTAAAATAAATCTGCAGAAAACGAAAGTATTGTACAACAACCTCGGAAAAGAGCAGCGCTTCGAGATAGGTAAAAGTTGTAAAAGACTATGTCTACTTAGGGCAGCTATTAACCGCGGAGCCTAACCACGAGATTGAAATAACTCGAAGAATAAGAATGGGGTGGAGCACATTTGGCAAGCACTCTCAAATTATGACAGGTAAATTGCCACTATCCCTCAAGAGGAAGGTATATAACAGCTGTATCCTGCCAGTACTTAGCTACGGAGCAGAAACATGGAGACTTACAAAAAGGGTTCAGCTTAAATTGAGGACGACAAAGCGAGCAATGGAAAAAAATTGGTAGGTGTAACCTTAAGAGACAAGAAGAGAGCAGAGTGGATTAGGGGACGAACGGGGGTCAAGGATATCATATTTGAAATAAAGAAGAGGAAATGGACATGGGCCGGGCATGTAGCGCGTAGACAGGATAATCGCTGGTCCTTAAGGGTGACTAACTGGATTCCCAGAGAAGGCAAGCGGGTTAGGGGAAGACAGAAGGGTAGGTGAGCAGATGAAATTAAGAAGTTTGTGAGTATAAATTGGCAGCAGCAAGCACAGAACCGGGTTAACTGGCGGAACATGGGAGAGGCCTTTGTCCTGCAGTGGACGTAGTCAGGCTGATGACGATGATGATGATGCGGTAGTTTTCCTGTGAACAGTGTGGGTCATGTTCAGCAGGCATTCCATGAGTTCTTCCTTGAAAGTCGGTCCGCGATCGGCGATTACAACAGTTGGAGCGCCATGCCGTAGCACTAGGCTCTGTACAAAGAATTTGCCGACGTCAGCGGCCATTCCTCGATGCAAGGAGTCTGTTTCCGCGTATCTCGTTAAATAATCAGTCACTACAATGGTCCACTTCTTGCCACTTAAAGATGTTGGGAATGGTCCAAAGATGTCCATTCGAACTTGTTGGAAAGGTGCTTTCGGTGGGTCTTTCAGGTGCAGAAGGCCCCCTGGCTGAGCACGAGGTGCTCTCCGTCTTTGGCACTTGCGGCATGCTCTAACATAGCACTGTACTGAAGACAATAGCTTGGGCCAATAATAGTGCTGACTGATTCGTGCAAGCGTTCGAGTGACCCCCAAATGTGCAGACGTAGGTTCATCATGGCACGCTTGTAATATTTCTTGCCGCATAGTTGCGGGAACGACAAGCAGAAACGTTTAACGGTTGGGCGTAAAGTTTCTCTTGTAGAAGACATTTCCTCGGAGGCAGAACGATGCGAGGCTTCGAGAAAATATACGAGGTACTTGTACGTCAGCTGCTTTCAGGTGTTTGATGAGCGGGAGCAATTCTTCGTCCGCATGTTGAAATTCGGCTATCTGAGAAGTCTCGACAACAACCACAAATGGAAAGTCCTCTTCATCTGATGGTGCTGTGTCTCTGCAGGTGCCCGTGACAAACAGTCGACGTCGGTATGCTTCCCGCCAGATCGGTATACCACAGTTATGTCAAATTCTTGCAGTCTGAGGCTTCACCTTCCTAGTCGTCCGGACGGGTCCTTGAGGTTGGTGAGCCAGCAAAGGGCATGGTGATCGCTGACTGAATTGAATGGTCTACCATACAAGTAAGGCTGAAACTTACTGATGGCCCAGACGACGGCAAGGCATTATTTCTCTGTTGCCGAATAATTGGTTTCCGCCTTTGTTAGAGTCCGGCTGGCGTGTGCTATCACCTTTTCTTTGCCATTTTGCCACTGTATTAGTATGCATCCTAGGCCGATGTTGCTGGCGTCTGTGTGTATTTCCGTGTCAGCTGTTTCATCGAAATGAGAAAGGATTGGGGGCTCTTGCAACCGTTTTCTTAATTCGTTGAAGGCGCTTTGTTGCTCGGTTTCCCACTGGAAAGATACATCTCTCGTAAGTTTCGTCAAGGGTTCTGCAATCTGCGAAACATTTCTGACAAATTGTCTATAGTAAGCACAGAGACCTAGGAATCTCCGTACTGACTTTTTGTCTGCTGGCACCGGGAACCTTGCAACGGCGGCTGTCTTTTCGGGATCAGGGCGCACCCCGTGGGCGCTGACAACGTGCCCAAGGAATTGAAGCTCTTCGAAACCGAACTGGCACTGCTCTGGCTTGATGGTTAAATCTGCCGAACGGATTGCTTCTAACACTGTTCGCAGGCGCTTGATATGCTTCTCGAATGTAGCGGCGAAGATGACCACGTCGTCAAGGTACACTAAGCAACACTGCCACTTAAATCCGGAAAGTACAGCGTCCATCATGCGTTGTAACGTTGCCGGCGCACAACAGAGACCAAAAGGGAGAGCCTCGAATTCATAGAGTCCGTCCGGGGTAACAAAAGCTGTCTTCTCGCGATCACGTTCATCAACTTCGATTTGCCAGTATCCACTTTTCAGATCTAGTGATGAGAAGAACTTGGCACACCAAAGTCTGTCTAATGTGTCGTCAATACGCGGGAGGGGATATACATCCCGTTTAGTCACAGCATTTAAATTCCGGTAGTCGACGCAAAACCTTAGCGTGTCATCCTTTTTGACAAGTACTACAGGAGATGTTCAAGGACTGCTAGAACAATAAATAACATCATCTTCAAGCATCTCCTGTACTTGATTCTTGATGCCTTCCCTTTCTTTTGGTGAAACGTGGTACGGGTGCTGGCGTACCAGCCTGGTTGTCTCGTCTGTTACGATTCTGTGTTTTGCAATGGTCGTGCGTCGTACCTTTGAACTATTGGAAAAACAGCTGCCAAATTTTCATACAAGGTCGTATAGCTGTTTACATTGGGTCACTGAAAGATTAGGACTTACGGATATTACCTCGCAAACATCAGATGTTGGTTTCATATCCATTGACGTTGTTTCAAGGCTGCATATTTCTGTGGCTTCACAAACCTCATGAAGAAAGGCTATGGCTGTCCTCTTTGCGATGTGCTGGAATTCGTTCCCGAAATTTGTCAGGAGGATGTCTGCGTACCCGTTTCGTAGCTGGATGATCCCCCGTGCCACACAAACACCTCTTTTCAGGAAAACATCTATGTTGCTTTCTGCCACACCTTCGTAGTCACCAAACGTATAATTTCTGACTAGAACCATTACACTGCTCTGCGGCTGTACAGTCACATCATTATCGACGATCGCAGTGGAGTGGTGTATTGCTCGTCTGCTCGAGCTACCTTTATAGCTTGTTCCGTCGAAAATGATACGCTGGACCTCTGCAAATTAATAATGGCACCATTTGCTTGCAGAAAATCCATTCCGAGTATAACTTCTCTTGAACATACGGGCAGGACAACAAAGTCCCCAACGTAAGTGAAACCTCGTATCTCAACTCTTGCGGCGCATTTGCCGAGAGGCGTAATAAGGTGACCGCTTGCCGTACGTACTTGAGGCCCACTCCATTCGGTCAGAACTTTCCTGAGGCACTTTGCTAAATCGCAGCTTATCACAGAGTAATCCGCACCGGTATCGATTAAAGCCACGAGCTCTAGCCCGTCAATTACCAACGGCACGTCTGAAGTTATCTTCTCATTACTGCACTTTTTTACCTGGAGACTGTCGTCGTCGTCGTCACGCTGGTGTCGCAGTGGAGGATCTTCGTATTTCGAATCACCAGCGGCCTCGCCTCCACAGGTCGCCCACTTCAGTTTCCTGGGTTTGGACTAGGCGAACGATGCCTAGGTGCGTTTAGAAAGGAACGTGGGCTTGGCGTCCGCTGACGGAGAGGGGATGGTGACCGTGGTTGATGACGACGATGCAGGTCAAAGCTCTGACGTGAGCACAGGTATTCCTCGATGTCGGACGGCCTTTCGCCATTTCGCGGACACGGTGCGTTGACCGCAAATCCTCGAAGACCAGCTTGACGATATCGGCAAAACTGGTACAGATGGCCAGCCTTTCCACAGTGGAAGCAGAGGGGCCTACGTTCCGCATCTTGCCATACATCGCTTTTCCGAGGTCTTGTCTCTGTCGGAAGAGGTGCGCTGCGAGTTGCCTCTACGATATCGCGCGGGCTACGTGTTGTCGGTGCGTAAGTACCAGGTGTCTTGATAGGCACACAGTGAACAGCAGGCCGCCTGAGCACCTCAGAATGAGTTACCACGCGTTGTGTCGGTGGTGCATCCCTTTGCGGCTCCCGTATGGCCTGCCGAATTTCTTCTCGGACAACATCCACAATTGATAGTTCTGGTGAAGCGGGTGGCTGCAGCTTGCGTAGTTCCTTCCCGACAACTGACCGGACGAGCTCCCGCAGAGTGTCAAGATTATCGACAACTTTTGCCGAGAAGACCCCTGCTGATGAACAGGCTACGTCATGATTGTATTGTCCGGCTCTCTGCTGCAGTGTCGTTTCTATTGTTGTTGCTTCCGACCGAAACTCAGCAACAGTGCGCGGCGGATTGCGAACAAGTCCCGCGAAGAGCTCTTGTTTTACCCCATGCATGAGATGACGCACCTTCTTGTCTTCAGTCATGTTGGGATCAGCTCGCTTGAGCAGGCGGGACATGTTTTCTATGTACATAGTGACAGTCTCATTTGTACGTTGATTCCGTGCACGAAGAGCTGCTTCTGCCTTTTTTCGGCGATCATTGTTGCCAAACGTACACAGTAGCTTCCGCCGGAACTCTTCCCAGGACGTCAAAGATGCGTCGTGGTTTTCGTACCACACTCGCGCTGCGTCTTCCAAAAAGACGTATACGTTGCGCAACTTGCCTGCTTCGTTCCATTGGTTTATGTTCGCCACCCTCTCGAAATGATACAGCCAGTTTTCGGCGTCCTCGGACGGGTAACCTTCGGTATGACGGGTTGGCTGACAATGAGCTGTGATGGTGCAACTGGGCTAGTCATGGTGGTGGCGTTTCTTGTTTTCGTCGCTGATGCCCTTGGAACAAAGGGAAGTGGTCCAAATTCTGGTGAATCCCCTCGAATACGGTGACTGATCCGTTGGTGCACCGGTGTAAGCTCCACGGCTCACAGATGGTCAGGGCTTGGACTTCGCTCTCTCGTGGGGTTTCGAATCATCTACCCAGCACCTCCACCAGGATATGTAACGAATGTAGCAGCCTCACAACAAGGATGTTCTATTTACAAGGTTTATTAAGGGCGAACTTGTGCCCAAAGTGAACGACGCACAGCAATCAAGAAGATCTAAGGGCGGTAGTCCTCGTGAGCCTCTGCCTCGAGCACCCTCGTTCTCTTCTTCTTCACGCGCGTTGGCTCTTCGGCGGAGTACCGGGCGCATGCAGGGCCGGCTCGTGCATTGCGGCTGGCTTCGTCGCTCGTAGTCGTGCCGTTAGCGTTTCTCTGGTTTACGACGTCCGCGTTGCGCGGAGCAATGGTAATTCCTGAGGCAATATCACTCATTAACACATTACACTCTCCTTGGAATCAAACAGATGACTATCTCACAAACAAAATGGTTTTAGACGTGGTTTCTGTACAACACATTTAGTTGAATTCACGCACGACATTTTTGCTGTGTTGGGGGCTGGCTGGTCCCGACTAAGAAGAAGAAGAAGACGGCCGACGAAGACGTACGCGACCGGCGGGGACGCCGACTAGCCCGAACACGCGGGTTGGCGCGAAGCGCCGAAGAAAGGAACAACAACCGCACTCCATGGTTACCCAACGCACACTCCTTTTATTTTACAGTCGCCTTGAAATCCTACATTAAGGAAACTTGTTTCATCTAAGGAACTTAATTCTAGATGCCAGAGCGGCGCCCCCTGGCATCCTCACATGTCATTTCGAAACCGAAAACCCAAACTATGGTGGCTAGAATTGGGAGGTGACGCCAGCGCCCGCATATTCGCCGAGCGCGCGCGATCCTCGTTTTCAAGCGCCGCCGCGACGGCCACCACGGCGCTCCTGTCGGCATAGTGATGCGGGCGAAGCGCGCGCTCCGCGCTCTCTCGTCGACTCGCCGCTGGGTTCGCTGGTTCGCCTCTGGAAGCGTGTCTGGGTGTGTGCAGTTTTCCGCGTTGATGTCTCGCTTATGGCAAAATGTATTTAGTTGCTGACATGACAGTGTGAGTGCCGACCTTAGGATGAACTCCAGCACTACGAAAGCGAGGCAACGCCACTGCTTTGCTCCTGGCTGCACGAGCGGCTATGTGTCATCGAGGGAGCAAGGTCAGCGTGCTTCTCTTTTCTCTGTTCCCAAAGACCCTGCCCTCTTCGAAGCCTGGCAACGAGCCGTACCCCGTGCCGACAAGTCATTGGACGTGAAGTCGGCGCTATGTGAGCTTCATTTCGACGAGCAGTTTATTGAGCGTTTTTACACGCATGTGATAAACGGCGAAACTGTTCAGATTCCCCGAGGGAAACCGGTGCTGAAATCTGACGCGGTGCCAACCATATTCCCAAATGTTCCTGCGTATCTTTCAAAGAAAGTGCCGAAGAAAAGGACGTCAAGAACATCCACTTGCGGCCTACCATCGAAAATTCGGCGTCAGGAACCAAGCACGTCTGCTTGCGAGGAGACAGCTGGCTCGTACAGCACAGAAAGCGACAGTAACCAAATACCTGTTCCGAATGTGCCCGCAATTCCCGACGTCCGCAAGTGTGGTCTTCCCAGCGCTTACTGGGCTCGACATCTAATTGCTGGAGCCGACAACGCCACGGTGTTTACAGTTTGCGCACTAGGTGGTGACAAGTTGACTATTGACAAGTATGTGCTAATGACATCAGATGAAAACAAACTTCAAGCGACAGCTTTTGTGCAAGCCACAAAAATAAAGACCCTTGACATTACCGACATCGAAATGGCAGAAGAGTTGCTTCGCGACGTCGACTCCATGATACCATGCAGAGGGTTTGGTAAAACTGGTGAATTTGGAGTGAATTTAAAGTACAAGGAGAAGACTTTTGATGGCAGAACCTTCAGCCCATCTTGCCGTGGGGTTGCTCCAACGCCAGAAAAAGCCTGCCCACAATGCAAGCACCTCAGAAGACTACTCCTGAATCGTGAGTCCTACAGGCGAAAAAAAGGCAAAAATGTGGCCCAGTCCCAAAAGCTTTCATACAGGCTTAAGCTGCGAACAGCGCAAGCGAAAAGGAGTCGCCTGAGTGTCCTGCAGGCTAAATCACTCATCAAACAAATGAAAGAAAAGAATGCACGGAATGATTCTACAGCATTTGAAGAAGCGGTGAAGGCCCTACCCATTAAGCAGCAGCAACAAGTCAAGGCGTGCTTTGCTGCGGCTAAAAGAAAATCCACGAAAGGGATGAAGTATGAAAGTGAATGGGCTCTAGAGTGCCTTATTATGTCCATGAAAAGCCCACGCCTCTATGAGCATATACGCAAAAACAACATCATGGCGTTGCCTTCTCGAACATCACTACGTCGATATCTCAAGCGTTACAGGAGTGGATTCGGCCTGAGCGAAAAAGTGTTTGCTGCTGTGGCGGAAAAAACAAAATCTATGGGCTTGTTCCAGCGCCATGGTGGGCTGTTAATTGATGAGATTAAGCTATCTGAACACTTGAGCTTGGGAACCGATGGCACCATCGAAGGTTTTGTGGACCTTGGGAAGTTCACACCAGAGAGTGAGCGCTCCGTAGCATGTGACCATGGCCTTGTAGTATTGTTCGTGCCTTTTACAGGCATGTGGCACCAGATTATTGGTGTGTTCGCATCACGCAGCAATGTGAAGTCCGAGACGTTAGGCAAAATAATCCTCGAAGCAGTAGTCATGAGCGAAAACGCCGGTCTGCACGTAGACTTTATCACCACTGATGGAGCTGCGTGGAACAGAAGCATGTGGCACTCATTCGGCATACACGGCAGGAAAGAAAACACAGTATGTAGAAGGCAGCACCCTACAGACCCAGAACGTTTTCTGCACTTCATCTTGGACTTCCCACACCTTCTTAAATGTGTGAGGAACACCTTTGTTCGAACGGGCGTGAAACTGCCAGAAGGCCATGCCAGTGTTGACCCTATTGACTGTGCCCGGAAGCTTGATGAACAGCATGACACGACTCTCAAAGCCATGCCTCATATTAGCAAATCGGTTGTGCATCCCAATGGCTTTGAGAAAATGAGGGTAAATTATGCAGTGCGGCTTTACAGTGATGAAGTCCTCAGAGGCCTTTTCTTGTACAATGCAACCATCGAAGAAAAGCATGGGAGCACAGCGGCGACAGTCAGCTTTGTGGAAAGAATGAGAAGGCTCATTGAGGCCATGACTTCAAGGTGCAGTTCGGGTGCACTTAAGCCTGGAGGGATGCACGAGAAGTGCATTCAAAACTTCTTGACTTACCTGGACGATTTGGAAACAGCTGCTGGCTCCGGAGGTTTCCTAAGCCGCAGTACAGCCGAGGGGCTTCGTGTTACCTTATCAAGCACGCTACACCTTCTCCGCTACCTGACGATGAAGTTGAACTTCAGCTATATGATGACATGCCGCTTGAGTCAGGACCCCCTGGAGAGGCTGTTTGGAATCGTCCGACAAATGTCTGGATGCAATGATCATCCGACTGCCTCCCAGTTCCTAATCTCGGTCAACACTTTGAGCTTCCAGAATTTGGCAAAACCACCGAAAGGAAGCAATGTGTCCTCAGGACTGCTGAGAAGTCTGCTGGGAGCTGACAACGGAAAGGACCTCACTCCTCGGAGGAAATTAGACGAGCTTCTTGACGTAGGAAACCTTGCCGAAGCACATGAAGTGCTCAATGAATACGGCCACGGCACCGAGCATGCAGACATGGTCGTGCAAAGCAGCGATGCCAGACTCATATTCTACATGGCTGGATATGTGGCAAGAAAAAGCGTTGCAAGCACCAAATGTGCAGAGTGCAGCCAGCAGCTCCTACAAGGCGAGAACGATCCATCTCCAGCTGCAGCATCCCTCACGGCTGCTGTTGACCGAGGAGGCCTGCTGTACCCATCAGTCAAGCTCAATGAACTCGTGACCACTCTCGAGAACACTTTTACCCACTGCTTCAGTGTTACAGAAGTCAAACCTGACAGCATCATGGACTTGGTTTCCTTCTTGCAGTTAAGAAAGCTTACACTTGTTGGCTGCCCTGACCACAGTATGTCCCTCACAAACAAAATTATCAAGTTTTATGTTCTTACTAGGCTCCACTTTCATGTCAAAGCCCAGAACAGCAAACGAAACGCTAAGCAGGAAAGAATGAAATTGCTGAAGCTTAGAAGCGTGCTCTGAGTTTGATATTGTAACTTTAAGCTCTATTGATTTTTTTTTTTTGCCGAGTGGAAAGTGATTGTATGCCTCTTATTACTTAGTGCCAAGCGATGCGCTGTCTGTGTGCAATGTTTCAATGTTTTTAACTACTCCCGAGCGTATGTAAATGTGCGTATTTTTTCATGTTATTTTATTTTACCCTGTATTCCATGATGTGCAATAGATCTTCCTAATAATATGATGTGCAATAAATATTTGTTTTATTTTCCTCGCCCAGAACTTTGGTAATATTTTTTTTAAAAAACGCCGTCGCCTTGCACTCCAAAACACTGCAGGGATATGCGAACGAAAGCTTTAATTTGCGCAGATTCAACGTCACAGAAGTCTTGCAGCGGCAGCCAATTTCTTTTAATGCTTGAAATGGCGTTCTATCAGCCATCGTCACAGTGAGTTATCTGAATCGCCAATTTATCTGAATCATGCTTCAGCAACAGCATCTTTGAAAGGTCCGCGCGCTCAAGGCGCGCGCGCGTAACTAGCATCACCATTCCGCCGACAGCGCCACCGCCGCGCTGCTCGAAACGAAGGAGCGGCTCCGAGCTCCCGTTGGCGTCACCTCCCAATTCTAGCCACCATACCCAAACACAACAATTTTGCTTTGCCTTGATCATGGCGACCATGTTGAGGTATATTCAACTAGAGTGTACTAGAACTTTTGAGTGGCGCGACCGAAATGCTTTCCCCTTGCTTTCTCCATCCCCAACTTGTGGCGAAAGTAGCGGCGGCGCTGCCATCGCCCAATCTTCCCACTTGGTTTACTCGGCTGGCTCGGCGGCATGGCCGGCATCTCGGTTTTAGTCGCGAATTCACGAAGTAGCGTCTAAAC
The DNA here is from genome assembly GCA_013436015.1 of Rhipicephalus annulatus. Classification (NCBI taxonomy): domain Eukaryota; kingdom Metazoa; phylum Arthropoda; class Arachnida; order Ixodida; family Ixodidae; genus Rhipicephalus; species Rhipicephalus annulatus. Next base: position 218,366 of record WOVY01000324.1, on the reverse strand, counting down.
CATTGTTACGCGCCAGGTTGCACAACTGGATATCCGCGTGTGCAACAAAGTCGGAAGTTGTCACTTTTTAAGGCCCCGAAAGACGAAGAACGACGACTTCTTTGGGAGCGGAACCTTCATCGGCTTGACAAGCCGCTTGACGCCGATTGTGCTGTGTGCGAGTTACATTTCAAACCGCATTTCATTGTGAGAGACTGATTGATTTGTGGGGTTTAACGTCCCAAAACCACCATTTGATTATGAGAGACGCCGTAGTGGAGGGCTCCGGAAGTTTGGACCACCTGGGGTTCTTTAACGTGCACCCAAATCTGAGTACACGGGCCTACAACATTTCCGCCTCCATCGGAAATGCAGCCGCCACAGCCGCGATTTGATCCCGCGACCTGCGGGTCAGCAGCCGAGTACCTTGGCCACTAGACCACCATGGCGGGGCCATTGTGAGAGACTACGTTCATGTTATCAATGATGTTCAAGTCCGAATTCCTAGGGGAACGCCGACACTTGCCCCTGATGCAGTCCCGACGATCTTGCCCAACCTGCCTGCATATTTGACGCTCAAAAGTCCGGCTCCGCGGACCCAAACAAAGCGGCGTCATCAGCGTGTGCCGGCTGCGAATGACAACAGAAAACGGTGACGCATTAGCACTCCTGCACAGCTCCTTGTGGATACCAACGGTGCAACTTCTGCAGATGGCGACGAAGCTGACGAGGCAAGCTCAAGTCCCTCGTCTGACGCGGTTGTCACTCTCGGTGACCTTCGTGGTCTTGTCCTACCATCAAAGTCATGGGCGCTGCACGAGTTTCCTGGATTTGCCGGCGTGTTGTACGTAGCGTGCTCACTGAATCCTAGCACTCGTGATCTTTGCATTCAACGAGCCGTATACTTTACCTGTGCAGACAATGGAATCGTGCAATGTGAAGCATTCGTGCAAGATAAACTAATAAGCAAGTCCAGTTTACTAACTGTTTGAGAAGCCTCAGATGCTCTGCAGCTTGTTGCAAGCGCCCCACTTTGTTGTGGAGCAGCAGAAACTTCATTTTTGCCACCATCGGACCTTACCCACGGTCTACACGCGCAAATGAAGTCAAAATGAGAAATCTTCTACAGTGTCAAAAGCGCACAGAAGCACCTAAAATTGAGTAGGCTATAAATTGCTACAGTGGCGTAAAAAGGATGTCATTTTTCGTGCATATTTTCTTACATTCTTAATTTTTTAACGGTACACCAAGAAGGTAAACAATTTTTCCTAGAAGAGGCTTGTAAGCGAGAGAACGTGCAAATAATGACGCGATATCTCAAAATAAATCTTTGATCTTGAATCTTTTTGTATTAAACCTGTGATGGTAAATTCAGCAGCATTAGGGATCTCGGTGCATAATTCATCGATCTAAGCCAATTCATTGTTGCACTTCTGTGTCCCTTCAAACGATCTTTCGACCATAACATCTTTTTTTAAATGCATTTTGTAAAGACAACCTTAACTCTGTCGTTCTGTTTACTTTGCTATATGTCATCTTTTGTATCCTGGCTCTATATTTTACGTTTTTTACAATTTACCTAATTGCAAATGTATTGTTTTATGAATATGTAAACCTTGCTTATGTTATCAATTATGATTAACATTAGTTACGACTCTGCTTTGCAGTGTTGTTGCGTTTTTTAAACTTTCAAAATCTTCCACTACTATGTTTCACTTAAGACATTCTTTTGCAGTATTACGTATTTGCATTTCTGTGGGTCCTACAACAATGAATCTATTCCCATATTACAAAACCAAAGGAAGGTTTGGAAAAACTGCTGTTCTTCAAATAATATCAATAAAGCCTACTTTTTTGTGGTTTGTGCACGCAGCCACAAGGAATGAGCCTTTACTTGAGTCCACCTTTGGTGTTTTACGTGGAATGGACCAAGAGTTCTTCGTTTTGTGTGCACCATATTCCTTTTTTGGGGGAGGGGGGCGCTTCCGGTGTGTACCGCCCAGCTGGTTTCTCGTCTGAAATGTGTACACTTTAAAAATTAAAAAAAAACGCGCTCGTTATATTGTACAATGTGCTATGCTGCTTCGGGCTGCAGTGCGGTCAGCAGCAACTCCGATAACAATAATGTCAAATAACCTTTACTTGCGCGAAAAAGGGGAGGTATGTGAATAAGAAAAAAAAGAGGGAGATCATCTTCACACTAGGCGCGACAGAGAGGTACCAACACGTACGCGGAACGCCTGCCAGCCATCCGCCCGGGAAGATTGGTCGACGCCAGGGTTACCAGATTGGGCTATTAATAGCCAAATTGGGCTACTTTTTGTTCGAGTTGGCGTCGAATTTTTCTGTTTGGCTATGTGGCTATTTTTGGGCTACATTGCTCTCGACTAGGCAAAAATTCCAAAAAGCTACAAACTGTAGATAATTTTAGTATCGGGGACCCCAAACAGCTTACGCACGCACGCTCTTGCGTTCGTTTGTACCTCCAGCCGCCGGGAACCCCCAGCAGCTGCAACCACGGAGAATACAAAGGAAAGCAGGAGCATGCGTACGCGAGCGTCTGGGGGTCCCCGGCCCTAAAACTCTCTAGGAACTCTAATGCACCTTGTCAACGACGGCCCCCTGGCCGCCGCCATAAGCCCCTTTTGGCTGTTAACATGCGTGACCCCCCAAAAATGCAGTACCGAGGTGCGACGTCAGCTTTTGTACTCCCGTGCAAAAGCTAAGAAATGTGGTGATGGTTCTCTCTGTCAAAAAGCTCTATACAAAGAACGCCAAGGCTTACATGCGTATCCCGCCATCAAAACATTCCAATGTGTTGAACGATCCCTGCACCTGGAGTACGTAGCCCAAGAAAGGGCTTCACGTGTCTTCAGTTTGAAACCGTGTTGATGGCTACGTTTTCTCTAGACTTTCTTGACTTCTACTACCGTAAAATGCTGAGCAAGCACCCCCTCCCCTTCCCCGCACCACACAGTGAAAGATAATAAGAAAGATGTGGAGGGGGCCCTCTTGCTCAGTCCAAGACCAAAATCCAAGATAGCAGAGGAAGTGCCTCTAAGTAGAATGCACACCTGTGGTTCTTATGAAATGCTTTGTTGAATACGCGAGCATTTACAGTTTTTACTGAATCGGAGGGTGTCCGTCTGACATTGCACGTGTTATGACAGGAGTGGAAAGACGTTCTTCAAATACCCCAACAATTTGCGACAACCCGGAATGTGACTCTCAGACATCACACTGTACAAGTACTAAGAAATCGTGCACAAGACTCGCAGGAACCGCTGCTGCAGGATTATGAGGCGGAGAACAGATTTTAAAAAAAAACGTCGAGGGGGGGGGTGGCGCTTGGTCAGTCATTGGCGCATATTTTCAAGTCTCCCGAAAAGGGGAAGGGGGTACATGATTGTGAAAGCTATGACACGTGGGGAGCACCCATCCGAACGTAGCAGGTTCAGTGACCCTGCCGGTAGCAGTTTGTCATTTCGTCCACTTAAATTTGATTGCGCTTCGGGTCTGAGGCTCTGAGGGGGCGAACGGACCCCCCCCCCCCCCCGCACTTCCTTGGATACACCACTGAATGCGGGGCTTGTTGACTACAGCTCTTCGTGTCGTTACACGTCTGATCACTCTTCGATCATTGTATTTGGAGGTATAAATTCGCGCTTCTTGCCGAGTGCTAGCAGTGCGTCTCGGGTCTGAGGCTCTGAGCTTGAAGAGACGAGCTCCAGGATGGGCAAGTGGGCCAAGTACGCGCGCAACTACAAAAAGGAATGGGAGAAGGAGCCGGACTTCAAATGTAATATATTTTCTATCCTCGGCACAAATTGTGTCAGAATGCTTTTGTATGTAATTTAATGCCCTGTTTAGAAAAAAAATGTTCCATTCATACGCAAAATTGAAATTTGAGGCATATGCATATGTGCAGTGAGTACAGTACTATTTTTTGTTTGTTTCTGAACGTGCAGACTGGCTATCGCCATCCAATTCAGGCGATATGGCCTATTGCCGAGCATGCAAGGTGGAATTGCGGCCCCACGTTCAAGACCTAAAGCTGCACTCCACTAGGGTCAAGCATGCAAACAACATGAAGCGTTCCGCTGGTCCAGCAGCGGGGCCTCTGGCATCGTTTGTGGACAGAAGACCCAGGGAGCCATGTTCCAGTTCTTCTGACGACCTCAAGGTAGCAGAGCTGCGCTTGGCTGCTCATTTGGCTGTTCACGGAAGCTTCCTGACGGCGGACCACTTGACGCCCGTGATCAGTGGGTGCTTCAGCGATTCGGTGTTGGCGTCGGCCGTCACCTTGGGGAGAACGAAGTGCGCTGCGCTAGTGACAAAGGTACTGGGGCCAACATTTAGAGAAGAGCTCTTGAAGGACATGACTGCTGCACAATATTCATTGATTGTGGATGAGAGCACGGACGTCTCGTGCACGAAGGAGCTAGCCGTCGTGGCGCGCTTTTTTTCTCGCAGCAAAAGGGATTTTCTTACAGCCTTTCTCGGCTTGGTGCCAGTGACCGATGCATCCGCGGAAGGGCTATTTTCTGAGTTGAAGGCGCTGTTAGATGCTTGCAAACTGAACATCAAATGTTGTGTGGGTATCGGGACAGATGGAGCGAGCGTCATGTGTGGGCAGCACAACAGCCTTTACACAAAAATGAAGGCAGAAAATGCGCGGCTTGTTCTTGTGAAGTGTGTGTGCCATTCTTTACAGCTTGCCTGTAGTGAGGCAATAGATGTACTTCCCACGCACATTGACTACCTAGTACGCGAAACCTTCAACTGGTTCGCCCATTCACCGAAAAAGCAGCAAGAATATAGAGTAACATACGCCGCCATTACTTCGGGCGATGTCCCGAATAAAGGCCAAACTCCATAAGCGCGAAAATGCACGCGACAGCGACGAGCGACGCTATGAGCGACGAAACAGGGCCGTCGCGCGACGTGTCGCGTGCTCATTTTCGCGCGATCGCTCGGTTCTCCAGATTTGGAAACCGTCGCTCATCGCCCGGAAGTGCTGGGCTCAAGCAGCCAATAGCGAAAAACCGGAAATGACGAAGACTACATAGGTGCACGTGACCCTGCCCGAGTCACGTATGCGCAACAAGAAATAACGCAATGTTTATTAAGCATGCGCATATAAAAAATGCTGCAAGGCAATAATAAACACTTTCCGTTCCATTACACAACAATATATCTTATTTTTAAATTGGAAACCGCTCGCTACGCGGTTTTCTTGGTGCGAGTTGACGGCCTCATGCCAGCAACAGTGGAATTCGCTCGCCGAAGCCGTCGCGTGAATGAGGTTTGACTGCGCTAGCGACTGATCGCGCGACGCCGATCTACGTCGCGTCGCTCGTCGCTGTCGCGTGCATTTTCGCGCTTATGGAGTTTGGGCCTAAGCTCATAGGCGTTTGTGCCACGAGATGGCTTAGCATTGCGCCTGCCTTGAGATCAGTCTTGAATCAGTGGGCTGCCCTGCGATCTCACTTTGATGCGATGAAAAGTAAGGAACGCTGCTACGCAGCAAGATTACTCAGCGAAATGTACGCTGATGAGCAAAATTTACTTTTTCTCCGTTTTCTAAGCCCAATAATCGATGAATTCGAGCGAATGAATAAGCTCTTTCAGTGCGAGGCCCCGGACCCTGTGAGACTCAATGAAGAATTGATTTCTTTTGTTAAAACTTTAATGACAAGAGTTGTTATGCCTGGCTATGCAGAACCTGACAATGCGGAGTGGGAGCAGCACATATTGCATGTGAGGGCATGCAGCTTGGGCGTTATTTTTCTCGACAGTCTTGAGAAGTCTTCACTCAGCGAAGGTGAAAAAGTTTGTTTGTTGGAAAGGTGCCGCAAGTTTGCGATAGCATCTATACGGAGTGTGCTCAAGCGGCTTCCCGCGAACATGAAGCTTCTCAGTGACCTCAAGCTTCTCGAGCCAAAGAGCATTAAGAAATACTCTTTCGATTTCGTGCATCGTTCATTCAATGCTTTTGTAGAGCCAAGTTGTATTTCAACAATGGAATCTGAGTATCACCTACTCCAAACCAGAGTCGACGATCTGGCAGAGGGTATCCACTCCATAACCGAATTCTGGGTAACCGTACACAATGCAAAAAATGTTGCCGGGAACTCGATGTTTCCACTGATGTCAAAGCTGGCGCTCTCTTTGCTGTCACTACCAGTGTCAAACGCTGCTGTTGAACGAGTGTTCAGCCAGGTCTCGCTTACTAAAACTGACATTCGAAACAGGATGTCTAACGAGACCTTAGAAGCGCTGCTCCATGTAAAATTTGGTCTGGGGAGGAACGCTGGCTGCTGCAAAGATTTCAAACCGGGAAGAGAATTTTTGTCGCGTTTTAACTCCACCGTTTTGTATGGGCCGAGCAGTGCCTCGGCATCCAAATCAAGTGTTTAAGTTATCATGTTTAAGTTATTTCGCTTCTCCACTTTCATCTCTTTTGTTGTATTTTCTATTTCATGAGTTTTTGTATATATCTACTTTTTTGTAAACCCTACCTATTTCTACTTTTTGTAAATATGCTTCTATATTTTTTTGTGATTCCATTCATTTGTTTGTTATTAAGTGACAATAAACTTTTGTCTAGATTCTGCAGCCATCGCTCAATCATTGTGGATTGAATAGCAAAAAAAAATATTACGCAATACGACGTATTCACGCATACATTTGCTGATTTTGGCTATTTTTGGGCTACTTCAAATTTTCGCGTTTGGCTATGTTTGGGCTACCTCGGAGTCCAATTTGGCGGTTTGAGGCTCGCACCATCTGGTAACCCTGCCTCGACGCCAGCGCCACCGCATGATTCCACGCCGAAACGGCCGCTCCCAGGCAGCTGCTCGCGCCACTCAAAAGCTTCTAGTACACTCTAATTCATCCTTTGACACAGTTTTGCATTCTAAACTCCTTGCTAAACACAACATGATATTAAATATTGCTCAATTGTAAGTGCACATCTAGCGTTTTGGCTTCTCGCTCTCAGTTTGTTTCTTACACGTGAATAATCTGTGCTGTTATTAATGTAACATCGGGTGTGCCACAAGGGTCGGGTCTTGGGCCTTTCTTTTTCTTTTTTTCATTTACGCAAACAATTTGCTTGCTCACCCCTCCTTTCCCGTACCTTTTTATGTCAACGATTGCACTTTATATGAAATTATTAAAACACACCGCGACCACTACCGTTTACAGGAGTCATCTGCTGGGTTTTGCAATTAGTACAAAACTTGGCAAACGAATATTAACTCTAGAAAATCATGCTTGGGTCTTTTTGTAACAAATCACCCACCGTTTTTTACTACCCTATGATAACAGTCCTGTAAGTAGGGTTTTCGAATACAAGTATCTCAGTGTCCTTTTCACACATGACATGTCACGGGCAAAGTACATTGACTATTATTGAAACAAAGCATTAAAAAACTTCTGCCACCTATGCCTCACTGTGTCCAAATCTCCAAAAGACACAAACCTCCTCTCATATCAATTGCTAATTCGTCCTGTAGTGACTACGCGTCCGTTGTCTGGAACTCGCATAAGCAGTGTCATCGTTACGACCGCGATTTCTCGCCCTCTTTAACACCTACCTTCAATGCAATTACCTCCATTCCATTCCCCGAATAGAATAGCAGTTCTTGCAAGGTATCGTTCCCTCGACAGTAAAACTGTCAAACAACGAGAAACGCATAAACTTCGCTCTACAGTCAACGACGAAAAGCTCTCACAACCTAAATTTAAGGCCTTATTGTGCTTGAACTAACATCTTCAAGTTCAGACTTTTGCGCCGTTCCATCGAAGACTGGAATTCGTTACCTGGTTCTGTTCTTTCAAGCCCATCGCAATGTTTCACAGCCGAAATCCACAACGCATGTATGTAAAATACACTGATCTATATACAAGTGGTACTTGATTGTTTTATTTTTTCTTCATGTTCCCAATATTTTTGTATTAATTTAGCCTTCTACGTTTACACCACAATACTATGTTACCTGTTAGTGTTTTTATCATTCTCTTTACATATATTTCTCCGCATCCTTGCATAACTACTCCTGCCATGGTGGGCCTAGTGCTGCGGTATGTGTAAATAAATAAATAAAATAAAGAAAATAGGCACAGTAATGTGCATGCCTTTTGTAGTGAGTGGCTGGTTTTAATCCATCAAGTTGTAATGATAAACACATGTTCTGATGCCCAATGGCCATGTACGCTTGTGCCACTCATTATCACTGTAATGTTCCATCTTGTATTGTGAAGCATGTATACAGGACGCTTGCACTTTTAAACCACGAAAGGTGGTTTAACGGCATTTTCCAGCAGAGAAAGTTATTCTCACTATATTAACAAGCAGACACGTAGCTATGTGGTAGAACAACCGCTTGCCACGCAAATGACTCAGGTTCAATATCCTTGCTGACCCAGAATTTTCGGTTATTTAATGCGAAGAACTGTTGTGTACTGCAAGCACTTATGGCACCTGCCCGCCCACTTGCAATCCTGTCAGGTTAACGTCAATTGCAGTTAGGTCCCATGCACTCAAGTTGATTGATGTGGCACTGTCTAGCGCCATCCTCACGAGCACCAGCACTCCATATCAGCTTATCGCTTCTGGTGTTGCTAATGCTTATGTTCACGTTGTCATCCTTGTGCAAGTAATAATAATAACATGTGGCCTTTATCATTCCAAAACCACGATATGATTATGAAAGATGTCGTAGTGGAGGGCTCTGAATATTACAACCATCTAGGGTTCCTTAAATTGCACCCAAACCAGAGCACACAGGCTTACAGCATTTTTGCCTCCATTAAAATGCAGTCGCCACAGCCGGGGATTCGATCCCGCGACCTGTGGGTCAGCAGCCGCATTGCATGCCTTAGCCACTAGACCGCCACAACGGGGCTCGTCATGTGGGAACAAACAACCGATTATATAAGCATCTGGAACTCTTCAACATATGTCTGTGTGCGTGCAACATTTATATATATATATATTTAGTGTTATTTCACAACACGTCGCTCAATAAAGAACTTACAATATGGTCACCTTTTCTTCACATATCGATTTACAAGGAATGTGGAGTATGCCGAATTTTTTGTTTGCATCTTTCTGGATTTTTCGGTCACGCACATGATTTTTCGCTCCCAATCAATGATGCCGACACCACTATTTCTGTGACACAACTCTTTAATGCTATCGCGTCAAAATAAACAGGACTAGTAGGATGCAGAGGATTTTGCACGAGTGTTTACGCGAGGGAAGACGCAGGATAGGGGCTTCAACCTTGAAAGATTGTGGTTTTGTTTTCGAAATATGAAAACCCAATAATTGGCGCATCTTCAGCACAGAATAGTGGAAATGTATCAGGATGCAGCAGGATCCGTCTTTCGGCATACTTTGTCACAGCTTTCACATCACTGTAAAATTCTTTCGCATTAAAAACTAGCAGGACCAACAGGGTTGCAAAGGATTCAGAGAAAGACAGGCCAGACAGTTTTCGGTGCTCAAATGCAAAGGTTGGGCAACAAAAATTGCAAAGGCAATACACTACATTCCACTGTTTTTTTTATTTTACCATGTAGCAAAGTTTAATGACTTAAAGGCTACATTGCCTGCACTGCAGCAAGAAAATGTAAAATTTATAATCAATATCGCGATCAATCACTGCACCTAAATGTAATGTCTTTCTAAAGGGGCACATAATGTTGCATCTAAAACATACACAATTAAAAATAATAAAGTTACAATATTGACATAAAAGGATTGATACCTGTCTTTCTTGCACATTAGCGATCAGTGTCCTATCATAATAGGTTTGCTATGAACATGAATATACCAAGAATGTTTACAAAAAAACAGCAATAATATTAATACCATTTCAATACCAAAGGCTTCTTTTATTTTTAGACAAAATATTAATGAGATCTGAGAGAATATCACTTGGCATGACTGCTTGTCAGATATCATAATTAATTCCGAAGCTCTTATAATATAAGAAATCATTATAAAAATCACACAGATCAGCTTTCATTCCTATATTTAAAATGCATTTTTCCCGTGATGCAAGTTTGACAACTTTTTGAGATTGTGGACATAATGCTTTTGGTACTACTGATGGCCAGATAAGGATAAAATCCTTCGCACATATTCCTTAACATCTGAAGAATACAAATATATTCTTTTAAATGTATCATTTAGAAATGTATCATTTAAAAATTTATCATTTTAAATGTATCATTTAAAAAGAAGCAAAAAGAAGCAAAGGAGTGACAATTTCAAGATTCTCACATTTCAAAACTTTTTTGTTACATTATACAATATCTACACAAACTTTTTTGATTAGTTATTTGCATTTCACCGTTTATGCAGAACAATACGAGCCATTAATGACTTATTATAAAAATGCTTCGTTATAGAAAAAGTTCAAGCAAAAATAGTTATTTTACACAATGTCCTGGTAAAAAACAAAGCTATGCAAATCACTAAAGACTGATTACATATTTCAAATCAGCATAAGAAGTCACGCAAATAGTTAGAATTTCATAGAACTGTACTGTGGATTAAAAAAACCTTGAGTTCCATCTTTGATGAAGAAAGTACTCGCACACAACTCGCTTTTTATGTTGACTTTCTTGTATGATAACGGTACACGTGGTTTTCAAGAAGGTGTCTTTGTGAAAAAGATCTGTTACAGTGTTTACAGGAAAAGGGACGTTCTCCTGTGTGGGTGCGCATGTGCCTAACGAGAGTCCCCCTCTGTGAAAATGACAGACTGCACTGGTCACAAGAAAACGGACGATCTCCTGTGTGTGTGCGCATGTGATTCCTGAGGGTTTTGCTCAGCGAGAACGATGCACCGCAGCAGTCACAGGAAAAGGGACGCTCCCCTGTGTGGGTGCGCATGTGCCTAATGAGAGTCCCCCTCTGTGAAAATGACAGACTGCACTGTTCACAGAAAAACGGACGCTCCCCAGTGTGTGTGAGCATGTGATCCATGAGGTTATTTCCCCGGGAGAACGATGCACTACAGCAGTCACAGGAAAAGGGACGCTCCCCTGTGTGGGTGCGCATGTGGCCAGTGAGGGTCGCATTCTGTGAAAATGATGCATTACACTGGTCACAGGAAAAGGGACGCTCCCCTGTGTGCGTACGAAGGTGTCTATTGAGGGCCCCTTTCAGAGAAAATGCAGCTGGGCACAGGTGACACTGGAAGGGGCGCTCGCCCGTGTGTTTGAAGAGATGTCTTTGCATGGCGGCCTTGTACTTGGTCGCATAGCTGCACTGACGACACGAATGCTGTCCGCCTCGTACGGACACAAGTGAATGGTACGCCTCACGGGAGGCTGAAGACAAGGAACCTGGAAAACCACAGAGACAAAATAGAGGCAATGAAAACCTTACATGCATTGTGTGCAACTACACAAGAGCACTAGGCAATGAAGAAAGATTACTGCACTAGTAGATGAAATACATAATCACCTTCGCATAAGCAAGTTACATGTTACTTGAGCAATAACTGCGCCAGGACGACGTGGTTACAAACAGTTTCCCTCTCTCCTTGTACATACTATGTCTAACACATGAAAAGACCTCCAGTAAATGTGCACGAATACAATATCGATGCAATTCTGGTACTATACCTAATAACAATGTTTATTCATAACAAGCTAATAGATTAAGCACCAGCTCAGTGGAACATTTATTGCACTTTTTTTCCCCCATAGAAATACCTATAAAATACTACACTTTAACCAAAAAAAATATTTGGCACTCAATGCATGCAGCATAAGAAATAAAATACGAGTTTGCAAGGTTATTATGAAACAAACTCCAAAAAATTATGAAAAAAGGGAAACAAAAATCATTGACAAAGGATGCCGAAGAAGAAATGCCGAAGAAATAAATTCTGGGTACTCGCGTTTTTTACACATTTCCCAATATTGTTTGTAAACTACTCCAGTGACAGCATAATGATTAAATAAAACATAAGTAAGCTATGCATCCTATAATGTTCCAAGCACTTACTCGAACAAACATACAAGCACAAATTCTACTTTTACGCATAACTATGTTAAAAGCTCGTTAGCTCGAATTTCACGAGACTGGCCAAAATATCTGAATCAACCAAATACCAAAAATATTAAAATGCTAATATTTCTCGTATCAAATCATTTAATATTTCTTTACCGGTTAGTAAATATCCACTTATTTTGCATAAGAGGAGTTAAAAAGTCGCAACTTTCATCATCCTCCAATAGAAAAAGAGCCAGCGAAAAACCTCACAAAGACAGTGAAAAACAACAATTAAACAAGACAAGCACTAGACTTGCAACTGATTGATTACTGGGGAATTCGGCACACCCTCAGACATGAAACAGCGCATGCTCAAACAAGGACCTTCTGAGCCATATCAACCTTGAGCACTAAACTGTCTATATCATGAAACGTGTGAAGCAATGATGAAATTTAAAGGGACACTAAAGGCAACTAGTAAGTCTACGCTGATTGTTGAAATAGCAGTCCAGAAACCTTGTAGTGTACTTTTGTGCCAAGGAAGGGCCTATTTGGAAATAAAATCACGTATTGGTGTTCCGCAACGGGTTAGCGCACTTCAAATTACCTGCCTCAAGAAGAGGACCGACCGGAATGACTCACATCACTATTGCCATGCACAATATTGTCCGGCTTTACTGCACTAGTAGCAGCAGACCGAAAGCAACGGGAGCCACAGCAGCAACAACAGCCATTGATCGATTTCCCACCATTGGCTCAGAGATTACAGACTTATTTTGGTACAGCTGGAACTCGCTAGATAGCACGACCTGTCCAGCTTGACCAAGCAGAAAAAAATTTTTGAACCGCTTGTGCCGTTCCCCATTAGTAACGTCCGGCGGTTCTTCTTTGCATTATTCAAACAGATACCTTGCTGCAGTGGTCTAGGTGCTAAGGTACTCGGCTGCTGACCCACAGGTCGCGGGATCGAATCTCGGCTGCAGCGGCTGCATTTCCGATAGAGGCGGAAATGTTGTAGGCCTGTGTGCTCAGATTTGGGTGCACGTTAAAGAACCCCAGGTGTCCGAAATTTTCGGAGCCCTTTACTACGGTGTCTCTTATAATCACATGGTGGTTTTGGTACGTTAAACCCCACATATCAATCAATTATTCAAAAAGAAACGATCAAGCGGCATTTTATTGCGTCTCTTGATGTACGGAAGGTTTTTCTATTTAGTGCGGCTAGATCTATTATTAATTAAATGTAGGTAGTTCGTCTGATGTGATCGGGAAAATTTTGAATATGTCTTACTGAGGCGTATGTGTTCTTGTGCATTCCATTCACTTTAATTTTTCTTTAAGTAGGGCACTGTTGTTGATAATATTGTCATTTTAGATGTTGTCATATATTGAGCTTTCACTCTGAGGTGAATTGTTATTTGACTTACAATTCCCTTTAAGGCTTGGCTTACCAGCTATCTAAAACCCACACTGTTTCTCTGCGAGTAAAACCGAGGGCTCACTCATACATGACGATTCGCCCCGGTTCCTCATTTCAAAGGCCTTACAGATCTTGCGATCAATCTTGTTTCTACCTTCGCCAATTACGTTCGCTGATTTGAAATCTGGGATGCAGTCGCAGCTTTTGAAATGCAAAGGCAAGGTTCCACTTGTGCCTAGGGGGGAGGAGATAGTGGTGGTTCACGCAGCCCGTCATTCAGACATCGGCCCGTCTGGCTGATATACACAGTTGCATGACAAGAAAATGAGGTATACTACCGAAACAGCCCATTTCGTGAAGACGTTAGCTCGCTTCTTTCCGCAAATGCTGCTCAAACTATTTTTCTGCATTGCTATGCGATTGCAGTCTGGAGAGCTTACACGGTGCAGATCGTAATTGTCAAAATCAGCGATCGTAATAGGCAAAGGTAGAAAAGAAATTGAACGCGAGACCTGTGAGGCCTTCGCAATTAGATAGCGGGGCAAATTCTCATGTGTGAGCAAACCCTCAGTTTTCCTGAAAGAGAAAGAGTTGGCGTTTATAGATAGTCAGTAAGCCAAGCGTTAAATTTTATCATTGCTTCACACATTTTATGACATGGCAGTTAGATGCCCAAGGTTGACATGGCTCAGATGGTACTTTTTTACACATACTTTATTGTTTCATGTGTCGAGGTGTGTGCAATTCTTCAATCAACATTCAGCCGCAAGTCCAGCGCTTGTCCTGTTGTGGTGTTTCTTCGCTGTCATCGCATGGTTTTGCGATGGTTCTTTTTCCCTATTACTATGAATCAACTCGCCCAGAAAGCTACGTTGCCGATCCTCCTGAAACTTTGTCCACAAAGCGGCGAAGCTACAAGACCCCCATCTTTAGTAAGCCTGAAAGGTGTTCTGCACCGCACCCTTACCTACAGCAACTGTCATAACCAGTTCTACGGGCACACGATTTTTCCAAACGTTGTATGGCTGGCATTTCAGGCTCAGCACTCTCCAATGACTGTACGAGTTACTTAGGTTCAGGCGAAATATGACCAAATTGCCAGAGCTTCACGCCATTAAGCAATGCAGATTCTGGCGTGCACTAAAAATGTTCGATTCATCAAGCTATTACTATACAGTGAATGCAGACAATGACTATTGCATTTCTAAGACTGTCCTCATATACCAGAACGGGAAAACAAACTTTCATATAATATAAAACAGTTCAATCAACTCAATGCACTACTTGCACTTTAAGCATCACTGAGAAAAAAGGCAAAAGCAAATATGAATGTTCGAATCAAGAATGGTACAATTTTTTATGATAGAATAAAATGAGAAAGAGTTAGGCAAATTTCAATGGTCGTTGCGAAGTAAGTGGAACTGCAAAACAATCAGTTTATTTGTCCATATCAAAAACTTTGTTGACAAGAAAGCACAACGCACATGAACACATGCACCAATGTTTGAGAAGGCACAATGCAAATAAGGTAACATCAGGTTGCCACTACTAAACGCTTACATTCAACAGTGTAAAATCAAAGAGTCACTACCGAGTGTTGCCGTTGCTTAGATACAAATTTCTTCTTTTTCAGCACATGCGGTGTGTAAAAAGGTGCATCAATAAAAGCTTCACATCAACTAGCGATTTACAAAACAGGCAATACTTCTTCACACTGATGAAACATAACCATCACAAAAAAATTCATTATATACTTCCTCCGAATTTCGATTGAGAGAGCCCAAATTCAATAGTCAATTTCACTTATTTCAATGAAGCCTATTTAATGAAGCAGTCCACGGACATGGACCACATCCCCACTGCAATCCCTCGTTCACAAAATATTAAGCAGCAACGTTATCATGAAATAATTATTTCCAAGAGGACACTGTAGCCATGGCTTTCTGGCAATATCCAAAGCACGAGACTTGTTCATTTCTTCATAAAGGCATGGTCACATCTGCAAAAGTACACAGACAACTGTTAAAACAAACACAAACAATGCAGTACTTTCAACATTAGCTAAGCTTCATCAAACCTTTTTTTTCTTAGTATTGTAATTGAGTGACCCCTTTTCATTACCAAGTTGGTGCCTACTTATTTTTTGAAAAGACAACCTCTATACAGAGGGCACTTCAATTTGAGCACTTGAATTTGGAAGAAAATATAATAAGAAATTGAACGTTGAGGCAGTGAATGGTCGCAGCATATTAGATATGAAAGAAACAAATGCTTGGTGAACCGAACCAATGAGCTATGAGTGTGTTCCCCCATTTTAGCACAAGATATGTCGGTAGATTATATTAAACAGAGGCCCTGTAGCTAAATAAAGATGGATGCATGAACTGTTGATGCCAGGCAATCAAATGTGTAGACATTCTCTTTTAGACATTGCGGGACGTTTAGAATATGACTTTCTTGAGTCGTAGCAATAATGAAAGACAACACACACGTGAGACTTGAGCCAGCGAGTATGTACAACTTCATGTTCTATGCGCTTTAATAGCAGTGTCTCTCTCTACTACAACAAATGGAATAAATTTTCAGTGTCATTATTGAGGTTTCCCAGCTCAATGAAGGAATGATCAGAATGAATCTATAAAAAAAAAGGGCCGTGAAAAAATTGGGGTATCTGAAGCTTCGCCTTTGAGAGTTGAACACGACAACAATATCCCATTTCTGGTGCGTACTTCGAACACTTAGTGTATGAAATCTTTTCAAACTTGCTGTGCACCGGCTAAATGGTCTCAAGTGGGCTACGACGCAGCAGCACCAGCTCTATGTTTACTCGTTGCTTGCAATTTCCGCAGTTCCTCGCCGACTTGGAGAATCTGAACTTCTGGGATGTCACATGCTCTGTCTCTGATGCACATGGTTCTGCCCAGTCATTCCTGGCTCGGCACGTGAACCTCATGGACTGTCTGCCATGGGCATTCCATATCACTTCGATGTGGGACGACACCTGCGCATCACCCTTCGAGCTACCACAAGTCAATGTTCACGGCAACCCTTTACTTTGTCGTTCTGTGAACTGTGAGCGCAAGGAAACACACACAACAAGCAAAAAGGCACACAGCGTGAGCGCTCGTGCTGTGTGCCTCGTTGCTTCTTGTGTGTGTTCTACCGCGCTACCAGTTTGCTGAACGATCATACACAGCATTTTAGAAGATCCCGCTGAAAACCCTAGTACGCTGTAGTGCAGCATTAACTTCTGCGTTTAACAATACATTGAAAATTACCTGCCTACAAATCGAATGCGTCCACAGGCTTGAAAAAGTATGTAGTGACTATACACGACCTGTCATTCTGAAGGTTTCTACCACGTGGGAGGAAGCCCTTGTTTTCAAAAATACATTTCAACTGAAAGGCTCATACGTGTTTATTATTGAAAATATTTTTGCACATATTACACACATAGAGATAAATAATTGAGAAGCTTGACTTTATTTTTGCAACAACAGCTCTGAGATAACGTTAAGATACGATCATGCGTTCATTGACAACATAAGTTATAATCGAGACGACACATCGAACTTCTAAGCGAATGTCTCAGATTCAGCACCTGGCTCTCGATTTTGAGTACCCGCATCTTCGAATCCTGCCTCATCCACTGCATGATCTCAATATAGCCTTCATGAAAACATCGCGGTCCTGAAATTCAATGCTTGTAGTATTGCTAAAAAGCTTTTAGATGTATTGTCTCTTGTCGCAACTAATACCTCTCATATCATTGGCATCACAGAGTCATGGCTTCATTGTAACATTTACGATTTTGAGTTGACTGCACCCCGTTTCATTGCCGTACTTAAGGACAGCGCACAAGGCATTGGTGGCGGTGTTGCACAACTTATCCGGTCAGATATCTTGTTCTCAGTGCTGCCCGTGCCTGCTGAAACAGTCTGATGCAAGGTCTACCTAAAAAACCAGTGTACTGTAGTTAGCATTGTGTATCGCCCACCCAGATCATCCCTTGAAGTTCTTCACGTTCTATCCAATTTTACGTGCAATGTAAATATCGCTTCAACAAGACTTATCTGTATGAACGATTTTAATGCTCCTGACATCCATTGGCCTTCTCTGACTGTAACGGGTCATAATGCTACAATGTGCCATGAATTATTAAATAGTTATCGATCCTTCAGGCTTACTCAAGTCTTTTCATGTCAAACTAGGCTTAATTCTATCCTAGACCTAGTTTCCTTAAGTACAGATCTTGCTGACAGCAACTTCTCTTGCAAAATAGTTGCGGGATTCTCGGATGATAAGGTCATCTTGTTAACACTTTGCTATCCCATGTCCAAATCATCTTATACATTCACCAGCTTCCCCGATTTCACTCGTGCTGACACTTCCACAACTGCTATTTTAGCTCCCCAGTTTGATACATGTTCTGTGCTTTCTGACAGTCAAGACATATATCTTGTCTTGTTAAATACTTTGAAGATCTTGTAAAGACGTGTATCTAATGATTTTTGCCAATTAGGACAAATAAAAACAATGTTGATCTTCCTTGGATTACTTCAATGTCTCGTGACCTCTTGCATTTATCTTGTCAAGCCTGTCGACTTAGGCACTCCCAAAGATCTAATTATCCCATTGCCCTAAACAGGTTTCAGAGTGCCAAGTTATCAACTCAACTGAATGATGAAAACAGCGAAAGATTCATTTTATCGCATTCTGCTGCATGATCTGTTAAAGACTAATCCACGCAAACTCTGTTGTTCTATTTTGCCTCATGCTGCATCACCTCCTTCTTTCAAATTAGATGATGACATAATAATAAACCCAACAGCTATATTTAATGCTTTCAATAACTATTTCCACTCTGCATTTCTTTCTAACAACAACACCATTCTTTGTGAGGTATTCCTCATTCTGAACAAATCATTGATATTGAAATAACAAATGAACGTATTCTTAGCTTTATCTTAAAACTGGAAGTAAAGAAATGCATCGGCCCGGACGAGATGCACAATGCATTCTTAGTTCACTACTCTATGGTCATCCAAATATTTAACAATCATATTGAATAAATCCTTATTTTCTAGCACTGTTCTCTCTACATGGAAAAAGGCTCTGTCTCTTTAAATCTGGCGATAAGGAGTCTCTATTAAATTATAGACCAATATCATTTACTTCTCAATCATGTAAAATGTTACAACATATCACTCATAAACAGATTACGCTTTTCTTGGAATCAAACAGATTACTATCTCACAGACAACATGGTTTTAGACATGGTTTCAGTACAACAACACAATTAGTTGAATTCACACACGATATTTTGCTTAGCCTTGATCATGGCGACCATATTGATGGTATATTAATTCTTTGACACAGTTTTACATTCTAAACTTCTTGCTAAACACGTGATATTAAACAATGCTCAATTAGTTAAATGTCCATTTAGCTTTTTGTCATCTCGCTTTCAGTTTGTTTATTAAAGGTGAACCAACTCTGCTGTTATTAATGTAACATCGGGTGTGCCACAAGAGTCTGCTCTTGGACCATTAGCTTTTGTGTGAACGACTTGCCTGCTCACACCTCCTCTACCGTTCGTTTTTATGTCAATGACTGCGCTTTATATGAAATTATTAAAACACTTCGTGACCACTACCGCTTGCAGGAGTCATTTGCTGGGTTTTGCAATTGGTACAAGACTTAGCAAACGAGTATTAACTCTAAGAAATTCATGCTTGTATCTTTTTGTAATAAATCGCCCTACGTTTTTTACTACCCTTTTGATAACAATCCTGTCTGTAGAGTTTCTGAATATAAGTATCGCCGTGTCCTTTTCAAACATGACATGTCTTGGGCCAAGCACATTGACTATTATTGAAACAAAGCATTAAAAAAAATCAGCTACCTACGCCGCACTCTGTCCAAATCCCCAAAAGACACAAACCTCCTCTTATATCAATCGCTAATTTGTCCTACAGTGACTACACGTCCGTTATCTAGAACCCGCATAAGGAGTGTAAGATTGAAAGTTTGGAGGCAGTGCAGAAAAAGCAACAAGATTCATTTTAGATGGGAGGGTAGGATTGTTTGACGAATATGACACACTGGTCAAGACATGAATAATGTCACCATCTCATTGCATACCTCGTTGAACATTTCCCGCCAATTGGTGGCACATACCCACGGGTATGCGGCACAGGTGACTGACACAATATCTACCAAGTAATGGAAGAACCCACTTGGGCAATTTTAATGTGCGAGCATTAAGAAAAAGTTGACATCGGTAGCGTTGACCACATGAATGCAGAGGATAAGTGTCAAAGTCCCAGCAGGAAACAAACCCTAGCATTACGTGGGGTAATCAAATATTCTACCTCAAAGCCTTGGCAAGTCTCGAAACTACTATTCAAATAGACATTAGCAATCGCGAAACATATGTTGTAGTTGCAGGGCTGGCTATTCAATTCTATAAATATTACATTTGTGCTTTTATGATACAACCATCACGTTGGGTTAACGTCAATTGTAGTTAGGTTCCATGCGCTGAAGTTGATTCATGTAGCAATGTTCAGAGCTATCCTCGCTGGCACCAGCGCTCCATATCAGCTCATCACTCCTGCATTTGCTAATAATCATGTTCCCGTTAGGATAATTGGGCAAGTGATAACAAAATGAGGAGTTTAACATCCCAAAACTGTGATATGATTATGAAGACGCCATAGTGGAGGTCTCCGGAAATTACGACCACCTGGGATTCGTTAACGTGCACCTAAATCTGAACACACAGGCCTACAATATTTTTATCGAAAATGCAGCCACTGTAGCCGGAGACTCGATCTCGCGACCTGTAGGTCAGCAGCTGCATGCCTTAGCCACTAGACCACCACGATGGGGCTCATTGCCCAAGAGGACACAACTGGTTATGTAAACATCTGCAACTCTTCAACATGTGCCTGTGTGCGCAACATTCACACAAATAGTAAGCGTAATTTCACGACATGTTGATCATTAAAACATTATAACATGGTCACCTTTCCTCTGCATGCTTTGCATAACGTTGACTTACAAGGAATGTGGGATCTGCCGAATTTTTTATTTGCATGTTTATCCATTTTTCGATCACGCACAAGATCACGCAACAGGACCAGCAGGGTTGCAAAGGATTCAGAGAGTGATTACCAGTGATGTTAATGAGTTTTTCATGCTGAAAGAATCTATCAGCACATATATTTCTAAAAGAATTCGGAGGAGTGATGACCAGCACCTGCAGGGTTGTAGATGATTTATTGATACCTAAGCTTTAAACATGGTCCAACATATGAACTATTTTTGAGGCTGAATGACATAGTGAACTGTGAGTGCCATCGTTCAGTGGGCTCAGAATACACGGCGAAGTCTATCACCGTCATCAGGTTTGGCTCTAAGCGCCACATGTGCAGCAACTCGCTGAAAGATTCCCAAGGAATCAGCTGACACCATTTGTCAGAACTCCCAGAACATTGAGTAAGTTTGCATCTTCCCTTTTGGTATATCCGGGCAAATGCTCCATAATTCATAGTGACTCATGAACTCAGCATTTGCTATTAAAAGCTGGAGAAGTGACATGCATCACTACTTATGAGAGCCATAAATGTGCTAAAGGATTACAGAATCACTATGATTTTGACAACACAACTCAGTCACAAAGAGTAGACTTCTTTGTGACTGACCAGTGCGGTGTACAAAAAATGTTTCAACATTTGCTTGGAATTAAGTGGTCACAATATGAAAGGTGCTCATTAAACTGTTCTCTTTAACAGTGTACTGTACTGTCCAATGGTGCAAAAAGGGGAGGGAGAAGGTTATAATTTTCTTGACCTGGAACTCTTCTACTGAAAACCTGTAATTTCTAAGCTAACAAAGATAGATTAAACGAAAATGCAGTCAGAGTATGCTGCAGAAAACAAATAAGAAAATCCTATTCAAAAGACTACTTAAATATTGTAACACAGATGCAGGAGTGAAGTTTATGATTTCTGCCAGCATAAAAACCAATTTTAGACATGGATGACGTTCTTCTAGGACATTTCTAGGCAAATTGTGCCAAAATGAATACTCCTTTTTTAAGGATAACAAAGAAGAAGTACTTTGAGCCACTCTGCACAAAACTACACTAATGATGATGAATGAATGCTAGAGAAGTGCAATCTGTATAACATGCAGTAGGCTGAATGAAGTTGACAAATGTGAAGTGATATGCAGTACAAGAACTAATATCTGGGGTTTCACATCCCGAAACCCACGATGTTTGATAGAAACGCATGCTAGCAATGCTGTCGCGCAAGATGTGGCAATCCCGCGTTCACGTGAGAACCCAAGAGCAGACGTCTGTGCCTCACCGCAAGTTGACCATCAGCAGCACATGATAGCCTACGAGATTATATGCATGACCCTCTGAGGCATTAATACCCCTTCGTGTGCATTGACGTTTAAATTCCACATGGCTTTTCGTAACATTTTTTTTTCCAACCGTTGCTATACTGTGTTCACATGCACCTGCCCTGTCATGCAAGCCATATCTTCAAAAGAGACATCCTAAGAAAGGTGCATTAGACAGAAATAGGACTTGGTCAAGGAGCCAGGCCCGAAGACGTCAACATGCACGACTGTTTGAGGCACGCACACATGTAAAATCTCCCGTTCGCACGGGAGGCTATCGAACCTTCGCGATTGTGCGGGCATGATTGGAAGTAGCGATGTATTGCACTAAATCTGATGGCTCGACGAGTTCGTGTGTATCCACATACGTCCCCAACACCACTGCCACTCTTACAACATTCTGCAAAATTTTGAAGGCTCTCAAGTGACAAACAAATTTTTTCTCTGCAAGATTCTAGCAATTAACTGTTTTCAATGCAAGAAATGGGTAAATCCGAGCTGTATTCACAATAACGCATTTATTTCTAGGCCCCACAGTATAGCAAACTCCATTCCTAAGGCACTTGAAAAAAAAAATGAAAAGGAAAAATACAACAAATAATATTTAGTGCACTAAGTGAATTAAATTAGCACAAAGATGAATTCAAAACAAAAAGGTGCATAAGTGATTCAAGTGATAAATTAAAAGTGAATCAGATGTGAACAATTCACCTACAAAGCTTTAACAATGAAAACCAATGGTCATATTCAGGAGTGGGAAAGAGAACACTGCGGTTACCTACGATTGTCAGAAAAAATTACGGTTGTCTTGTTAACAGGATAGCATTTTGCATATGCAATAGTCAGCATTAGATGAATAGATGCTCTGTAAGCTCTTTCTGCATTCCTTTTTGCGACAGAATTATCTATAACAGTGGTACAACAGCGAAAACAAAATTTGGTGAAATGTTTGGAGCAGCAAAATGTTAATTTTGGAACAGTAAAATCCAAATTCGAAGCAGGTTACGAGAAAAAAACTGAATTTTTATCATGAAAGATGAAATTTGGAGCACTGTAAAAAAGAATGCTAACATTTAGAAACAAAATATATGTACAACACATTCAACCCACCTCAATAGTGCTGCAGAGTAAACATGAGAACTGCTATTTCAATAAAAGTAGTATTCTGAATTACCTCACTGAGCAAACAATGATGAAGTTCACGTTAGTATGTGCCACATCTGCTGAGTCCTTTGACAGACTCTGCGAATGCAATTGTGTCTGCCAAGCTGGCGACCTTAAAATTCGGGAGATTTGTAAAACCAAGAAGTAGGGGGTGCAAAAAAAAAAAAAAATGAAAGAAAAAACTGACACACAATATCTCAAAGGCTGCTCCAAATGATTGCCAGTGCCTTTTTTAGACGTCAGCAATCATACTAGTACTCAATTATGCGGCCCATACACACATTGGTATTGAATAACATGTGCTGTGTCCCATAAGTAGCGCCAACAGCCCCTTCCAAATCATGTACACTTTTCAGCGGGGCACTGGTGTACTGCAGCGGAGGTGCCTTATAAACCATCCTGCACTGGTTAGAACAAGGCCAAGCATATGTCGAAGTGCTACCCCCCCCCCCCCTACTCACCCGATTGTTTTTTTTTTTTTCTTTCATGATGGAGACAACTTCTCGGTTCGCTTGCAAGGTGCATTCAAGAGATAAAGTAACAACGATGCGCATCTGTTGGCCCGGCGACGGATATCTATCACCGCAACGACGCAACTTCAAGCCAGAAAATTGTGTGAAGTGCCACTGCTATGGAAACCAACACAGTGGTTAGCAACAACGACGTTTGCAGCTTGTCGACCTCGTTCGCATGCGAAAAACGCAACATACGTTCCTAACATGCCATAACCGCGCTTGCCAACTAGAAAATTTCATATTTTCCGTGTAGCACTGGTGGCTACAGCAATGCATTTTCATTTTTTTTTTCTCGTGAAGTTCAGTCGTCTCGCCTATAGGTATCTGCTGTGGTCAGCAAACCGATGGGCATGCGTTGTTACTTCATCTTATACTTTAACTGGTCAATTCACCTCGCGAGTGTCCTCATTTAACGGGTATCTAAATTACACGGTGGTTTAAGGTTAGGGTCTGCACGCTTAGTTTGATTTCTCGCTGAAATTAGCACACCTGAGATAATTTTGAGGCTGTTCGGGCATTTTAGCGCGCGGCGAAATTTCAGCAAATTTCATGGTTTTGGCGGAGGTCGGTGCAATGATGGGGAATTGTATCAAATTGGTGCGATTGGCACAATTGGCGCAGCTGTTGCACCCCTGCTTAAAATGCAGCCCAGACAAAAAATGTTCCATAAAAACTCAACCCATGAAATATATGGGATAAAGTTTGGTTGGACGAAGCTACCATAAAACTGGCAAAAAAATTTTTTTGAATTCAATGGGGTAAGTTTGACGTCACGGTTCTGGCTGATCACAAGTGGGTAAATATATTTCTGCAGTTCTTGGGTCACATAGGTTCAGTGAACAAAGAAAAAGTGGAGCGATCTTGAGCAAATATGAACACACTGAGACTGTTGCTACGAGTAAATATGGTTGAGCCCATGCAGTACTGGAAGAGATGATTGATTAGGTTAATGCAAAGGTGTCTTTTCACGTTTCTCCTGTCCTTGATCACGTAGGCGCACTGCGAGCAGGAATGCAGTCTACCTTGTACGGACATGAGCAAATGGCACTGCACACGGGACACCAAATGCAAAGAACCTGCAAAGAAACGAGGAGAACAAGATGGTAATGCAAACCATACGCCACACGCTGCCTGTAACAGGACTAGAATACCCAGGAAATCAAGGAGTGTTGCTGCGTACATAAGCAACGTTCTGGACAACGTTTGCCAATAAAAACATGTTGCTGTAGTGCTAGCAGTGCAACAATCGAAAACATGTGTCACCCAAGCTGCCATCTTTCAATGCATAAGTACTATACTTAGTCAATGCAGCTGCCTGCTGCCACTACGTAGACATCCGACTTGGATGATATGCAGACACTATAATTAAACAGTGACAAATAAGACATCTGCTTTGTTACAATAGACTGTAAAGCTTTCAACAAATTATTGGACTTACTTAATAAAATTATATGTACAATGCCAAGCAGCAAAAGCTTCATTTGATATTGCTACTTATCAAGTATGTGAAATAGTACTACTGCTAGATAGTATTACTGTTTTTAATGGCTAGAGTAGCATTGCCATTTTATGTGGTGAAAAGCACATGCACATTTTTATACATACAACAATGAATTATCGCTTTGTACACATTAGCATACTTCATGTATTTGACAATAATTTTAAGCAATTTGAGTAAAAGCATGAAGATATAGTGGAATATCAGAAGTAAATTATTCACTACAATGTTTCAGCAGCCTACATGACGACACACATGTACACACGACACATTATCGGCTTCCATAACTGGTTATCCTGAACAAATACAACGGCTACACATTGAGAGAACATTTAGAAGGCCCGCTTGGCATCTTTAATTAATTGAAACTCTTTCAATATCGAACTATACAATGCCCACACCAGCTTAAGAAGAAATGCCCCAAGACCTTAAATGCAAGTTTTTTTTTCATATCAAAAATACATATTTTTCATTTTTAATAACTTTCTTTGAAAAGTTTAGTTTCTCTACTTTCATGACAAAAAAAAAAAAAAACTGGAGATTATCACTAAAATAGAAGTAGGTTAAAGTCACTTTCAAATAGTACAAGGTGGCTACTGAAACAAAAAAGAGCTCGTTGT
Source organism: Rhipicephalus annulatus (assembly GCA_013436015.1). NCBI lineage: Eukaryota > Metazoa > Arthropoda > Arachnida > Ixodida > Ixodidae > Rhipicephalus > Rhipicephalus annulatus. Next base: position 192,730 of record WOVY01000324.1, on the reverse strand, counting down.
CTCGAGCGCCCTGAATATTGTCACCTGGCTGCTTGCCAGTGCGTTTTTGCATAAGGAGTTCACTGAAACCACATGCTCAAAATAACCATAATTGACAAGCTCTCATGATAGAACAAATCACCTTAAAAAGCATACCTTTTGCACATAGATGAGTTTCCACTTACACCTTTAAAATGTGTTTTTCTCAACATCCATTTTAGGCCAACTTCTTTAATTTGGACATAATATTTTTAGTACTTCTGGTAGCCCAATCGGAATGAAAATTTGCCACCTACATATTCCTCAACATGTGAAGGGTGCAAGACTTTTCTTTAAAACTTGATATCCCCTGTATAATTATTACGAACCAAAAGTAAGCAATTATGATGGTTAGTGTTTATAATCAAAAGTAATCAATATTAATTTGATTTTTTACACTATCACAGCTTTAATAGTGGCCCACTCTTTAAAGAATCCTTCGCAGCTATTTCGGCGAAGCACGCAAATCTCTAACCTGTTTGAATGATGTTGCCCGACTTCAGCCTAAAACGGTTCTCTTTATTGTGTTGAAAAATTGATTGTAGTGCATCCACGTGAAGAAACAAAAAAAAAGGTCATGTAGCTTATGCTTTGTCAGATGACTGCCAACTATTGACACTGACACTATTGCAGGTTCAGTTTCATTTGAGACTTGGATATACATGAAGTCTTGAGAGAAATCAGAATGTGCTGTGACTTTAAGAATACATAGTGTTCATGTGATGTCACTTACGCCGTTGTCGCCCTCTCCCGCCATGCCTGGTACCTATGGCAGTTCACGTGCTGCAGCGCATTTTGTGGGGGGCTCGTTATCTGTTGCTGTGTACAATGTTGAAAGGAAGCATTGTGGTTTTTTTGTTGTCATACTTCAACGAGCTCATTGGATCAGGAAAGCCTCGTTTGTTCACTCGATACACGATCAGAAAATCAAGATGTGCGACACGTATACCAGCCACCGCATACACCGGCTGCCCGGCACGACCTACGAGGACCCATTATCTCGCTTTCACTACAAACACCACAAATTGCGTGGCCCAAGAACAAGTGAAAGCCCAAAGTCTCTCGAGCCACACTTTTAAGAGCGGATGAGCGAAGCGCAGCAGCTCTTATAAAAAATGAGTCCTGCAAAGCTAGGCAAGCTTACAATAGATATAATATTAATATATTGCTACGGCCCACGCCACCAAAGCAGCAGCATCCCCCCCCCCCAACCTCCGAGTGTTTTAAACAGGGCTTATGTTGAGCCTGTTTGATTGAAATTTGTGGAAGCAGCGCCAAGGAAAACATTATGCGAGGCAGATAGAGACTTCGCGTGGTGCATGCCATGGTAATGCCGGTCATCACTTTTTTTTTCGCGTATGTTTTGACACCTTTTTCATCTTGTATTTCACTTTTTTTTTGTACGCCAATGTACAGTGGCGACCCTGAAAATGATGGAGACCGTGTTAGAAAATTAATTGACCAAATTTTGAAAATCCTGACCCCCCAACTCGAACCAATTGGCTATACTTCAATATGAACTAATATTATTTCGCATCCATTTTCACAGTTTATTTCCATGCAATACCCGAATTTCCGCGATCACCATCACGATTTTGACCGTCTCCCTGACACGCTGATTGTGCATGCAGTGGTCGCGGACAAGTTTGTATGTACAGTATCTTGGTAAGCTATCTCCGTTTGCAGGTAAGTGCTTGGCTATGGCACTTACCAGGAATGAAGTTACACCTGAAGACACAAACATCACCGAGTTTCTTCAAGTAGTTTTTTTGTTAATCCGCGCCAGCCAAACACGCCGGTACGTTTCGAAAAATCGCAAAGTGTGTTCTCAACTTTGACTCATAACTTTCGGCGAAGAAACACACCGAAGCTCTGCTCTCTCTTCAGGGGACTACTAAATTAACTTGCCTCACTAGCAGCCCTCAAACTTGCATCGTGAGGCAAAACTAAATAAGCACAAGCTTGAGGAGACAACACGGTAGCGGTAGGCGACGAAGTCGGCAGGTGCCCGGACATGTCGGTGGCTCATTTCGGAAGTGACGAATGGGCGTTGCGTGGCGCACATGCACACTATGTATACAGAAGGAAAGTCAAAGAACATTGTCTGGGGTTTTAAATTGTACTATACAACAAATTCTCTTATTTCTCCGAAAATTATTTATGCGATCGTTCTGAATAGTTTACAAAAGTTATGCATTAAAACTGAAATGCCTTTCTTTACAGTGAATGAAGAAAACAATGAGAATTTCAGGGGCTTGTTTTTTTTTTGCCAGTATTAATGAGAACAGGCAATTATTGTCTGTTCGCAATCATACTATATCTAACAAAAAAAAAACAAGCCCTTAAAATTTCCCTCATTTCTTAAATTCAAAGCGAGGGTCTCGGTTTGGCAGATTTGATGCCTTCAGGTAGCATGCCTTCAGAATTATTGGTCAGCTGCCAGCTCATAAAAAGGATCATATGCTATAAAGCACAAGGAAGCAGAAAAAGTGTGTTCCGCACTTACCATTATGGCTGTAATTGGTGCTAACACTCCCAAGGTTAAATGCACGGGTATGCGCGATGACGAGTGTGGGGTGATGGCTGCACTCAAGCTCAATTCGTAGGACTTATGACGCTAAATTTGAAAGTTGAAGGTCTGCTTCCTGTTGGCAAGTAATCTTTTTGCCCACTTTACTTTCTCTACATTTATATCACAATTACTACAAATTATGTCGTATAATTTACTTGGCCTTATCTGTCGATAACCAGTTGAGGCTCCTAAACGCATGTCAACCAGACATTAGAGCGCAGCATGTGACCTGGAATTTACAATTACATCTGGAGGCCTGCCAGCAATCACTCGCTCTTCTCTCAACAAATAATGCCATATGCCTGAATCCCTCGACCATTGCATGACTTGAGTATTACGAGCTAAATAATTACCACAGCTGCTGCGAGAGGCAACCCATGCACTCGCTTGCAATTTAACTGAATGTAAACCCCATGTTCAAACAAAAAAAAAAAACAGTTGAGCTTCGCCTGCAAGAACAAAATGCAGTAATGTGATTGGACCCCATGCTCAATTCCTTCCCAACTGTTACCCTGGCTTCGCTTCTTGGTGCATGCCTCAACCATGCTGCAAGAAAACGAACAACTGTGCAACACAAAATTGGCCGTTTCAAACTATCTTCGAATGCATACTGCAAGTACAGCCAAGTGCCCGATACATCACAATTATTCACTTTGCAAATCAGATAAGTGCACACTACACATTTGTAAGGCCACGTGCGAACCAACGCAGTTTATCCTTATGTTGATACTTTTGCAGCTGATGATTAAATAAGACTGAATGCTTTTTAATAAGTGGTCTTTGTAAACACCCATTCTTTTTCACTTTCTGAGCCAGAGAGCGAATCCATGCTTCTGCCAACTAACATTACACGCGTCAAGAAGACTCCTCCCACTACATTCCATTCACACAGTGTTTTTCCCCCACGAAGTTGCAAGCACGGCTCTGAGGTAGAACGCCTGCTTGCCATGCAGGTAGCCTGGGTTCCAGTCTCGATCAAGCCAAAGTGTTTTATCACTTATTTCTTTGCATCCTTCTCTATTTTTCAGTCATAGGACAATCCGATATTTGTGCAGCCTGTCTCCAGAAACTGGTTTCTTAAAGAAAACTTCGGAAAGCACCCAGTGGCGTAAAACGTATATCTTGCAATGCCTGTGTGAGGTCTGAATTGGAGTACGCATTAATTGTGTGGGATCTGTATTATCAAAAAGATATTTTGCAACTGGAAAATGTTCAGTTAAAAGCCGTGAAATTTACATTTGGCATATACAGAAGCCTGGATTCCCCTACAAACTTCATGAAGCTCATTAACATTACCACGCTGGAAGATTGGAGAAAAGTTAACCGCCTTTCATTCCTTCACGGCTGGTTTGCAGGTACGATCAATTTAAACACTCCCATCATCTGCTAAGCGTCTTTGTACAAGAACCATGCGGCGCTATCACAAATCTTTGTTGGCACCAAGCTTCACTCGCACAAAAGCATTTAAATACAGTATCTTCCCTTGTACAGTCGTGAACCCTAATTCGTTGCCAAATAGTATATCCAGCTTGGTGACCCTTAATGACTAGCGGTTATCCTGTCTACGTGCTACATGCCCGGCCCATGTCCATTTCCTCTTCTTTATTGCAGCTATGATATCCTTAACTCCCGTTTGTCCCCTAATCCACTCTGCTCTCTTCTTGTCTCTTAAGGTTACACCTACCATTTTTCTTTCCATTGCTCGCTGCGTCGTCCTCAATTTAAGTTGAACCCTCTTTGTGAGTCTCCAGGTTTCTGCTCCGTAGCTAAGTACCGGCAAGATACAGCTGTTATATACCTTCCTCTTGAGGGACAGTGGCAATCTACTTGTTATAATTTGAGAGTGCCTGCCGAATGTGCTCCACCCCATTCTTATTCTTCTAGTTACTTCAATCTCGTGGTTAGGCTCTGCGGTTATTACCTGCCCTAAGTAGACATAGTCTTTTACAACTTCAAGTGCACTATTACCTATCGCAAAGCGCTGCTCCTTTCCGAGGTTGTTGTACATTACTTTCGTTTTCTGCAGATTAATTTTAAGACCCACCTTTCTGCTCTCCTTGTCTAACTCCGTAATCATGAGTTGCAATTCGTCCCCTGAGTTACTCAGCAATGCAATGTCATCGGCGAAGTGCAGGTCACTGAGGTACTCTCCATTAACTCTTATCCCTAACTGTTCCCATTCTAGGCTTCTGAAAACGTCCTGTAAGCACGCAGTGAATAGCATTGGGGAGATTGTGTCCCCCTGCCTTACACCCTTCTTTATTGGTATTCCGTTGCTTTTTTTATGAAGCACTATGGTAGCAGTTGATCCCCTGTAGATTTCTTCCAGAATGTTTATATATATTTCATCTACGCCCTGATTCCGCAGTGTCTGCATGACGGCTGATATTTCTACTGAATCAAACGCCTTCTCGTAATCTATGAAGGCTATGTATAGTGGTTGGTTATACTCTGAGCATTTCTCTATTACCTGATTGATAGTATGAATGTGGTCAATTGTTGAGTAGCCTGTTCTAAATCCTGCTTGTTCCTTTGGTTGATTGAATTCTAATGTTCTCTTTACTCTGCTAGCAATTACCTTTGTAAATAGCTTGTATACTACAGAGAGCAAGCTGATCGGCCTGTAATTCTTCAAGTCCTTGTCATCTCCTTTCTTATGTATTAAGATGATGTTAGCGTTCTTCCAAGACTCTGGTACTTTTCCCGTCAGGAGACACCTCGTAAATAGAGTGGCTAGTTTTTCTAACACAGAGTAAACATGAGAGTAAACAGATGAGTAAACATGAGAACTGCTATTTCAATAAAAGTAGTATTCTGAATTACCTCACTGAGCAAACAATGATGAAGTTCACGTTAGTATGTGCCACATCTGCTGAGTCCTTTGACAGACTCTGCGAATGCAATTGTGTCTGCCAAGCTGGCGACCTTAAAATTCGGGAGATTTGTAAAACCAAGAAGTAGGGGTGGCAAAAAAAAAAAAAATGAAAGAAAAAACTGACACACAATATCTCAAAGGCTGCTCCAAATGATTGCCAGTGCCTTTTTTAGACGTCAGCAATCATACTAGTACTCAATTATGCGGCCCATACACACATTGGTATTGAATAACATGTGCTGTGTCCCATAAGTAGCGCCAACAGCCCCTTCCAAATCATGTACACTTTTCAGCGGGGCACTGGTGTACTGCAGCGGAGGTGCCTTATAAACCATCCTGCACTGGTTAGAACAAGGCCAAGCATATGTCGAAGTGCTACCCCCCCCCCCCTACTCACCCGATTGTTTTTTTTTTTTCTTTCATGATGGAGACAACTTCTCGGTTCGCTTGCAAGGTGCATTCAAGAGATAAAGTAACAACGATGCGCACCTGTTGGCCCGGCGACGGATATCTATCACCGCAACGACGCAACTTCAAGCCAGAAAATTGTGTGAAGTGCCACTGCTATGGAAACCAACACAGTGGTTAGCAACAACGACGTTTGCAGCTTGTCGACCTCGTTCGCATGCGAAAAACGCAACATACGTTCCTAACATGCCATAACCGCGCTTGCCAACTAGAAAATTTCATATTTTCCGTGTAGCACTGGTGGCTACAGCAATGCATTTTCATTTTTTTTTTCTCGTGAAGTTCAGTCGTCTCGCCTATAGGTATCTGCTGTGGTCAGCAAACCGATGGGCATGCGTTGTTACTTCATCTTATACTTTAACTGGTCAATTCAGCTCGCGAGTGTCCTCATTTAACGGGTATCTAAATTACACGGTGGTTTAAGGTTAGGGTCTGCACGGTTAGTTTGATTTCTCGTTGAAATTAGCACACCTGAGATAATTTTGAGGCTGTTCGGGCATTTTAGCGCGCGGCGAAATTTCAGCAAATTTCATGGTTTTGGCGGAGGTCGGTGCAATGATGGGGAATTGTATCAAATTGGTGCGATTGGCACAATTGGCGCAGCTGTTGCACCCCTGCTTAAAATGCAGCCCAGACAAAAAATGTTCCATAAAAACTCAACCCATGAAATATATGGGATAAAATTTGGTTGGACGAAGCTACCATAAAACTGGCAAAAAAATTTTTTTGAATTCAATGGGGTAAGTTTGACGTCACGGTTCTGGCTGATCACAAGTGGGTAAATATATTTCTGCTGTTCTTGGGTCACATAGGTTCAGTGAACAAAGAAAAAGTGGAGCGATCTTGAGCAAATATGAACACACGGAGACTGTTGCTACGAGTAAATATGGTTGAGCCCATGCAGTACTGGAAGAGATGATTGATTAGGTTAATGCAAAGGTGTCTTTTCACGTTTCTCCTGTCCTTGATCACGTAGGCGCACTGCGAGCAGGAATGCAGTCTACCTTGTACGGACATGAGCAAATGGCACTGCACACGGGACACCAAATGCAAAGAACCTGCAAAGAAACGAGGAGAACAAGATGGTAATGCAAACCATACGCCACACGCTGCCTGTAACAGGACTAGAATACCCAGGAAATCAAGGAGTGTTGCTGCGTACATAAGCAACGTTCTGGACAACGTTTGCCAATAAAAACATGTTGCTGTAGTGCTAGCAGTGCAACAATCGAAAACATGTGTCACCCAAGCTGCCATCTTTCAATGCATAAGTACTATACTTAGTCAATGCAGCTGCCTGCTGCCACTACGTAGACATCCGACTTGGATGATATGCAGACACTATAATTAAACAGTGACAAATAAGACATCTGCTTTGTTACAATAGACTGTAAAGCTTTCAACAAATTATTGGACTTACTTAATAAAATTATATGTACAATGCCAAGCAGCAAAAGCTTCATTTGATATTGCTACTTATCAAGTATGTGAAATAGTACTACTGCTAGATAGTATTACTGTTTTTAATGGCTAGAGTAGCATTGCCATTTTATGTGGTGAAAAGCACATGCACATTTTTATACATACAACAATGAATTATCGCTTTGTACACATTAGCATACTTCATGTATTTGACAATAATTTTAAGCAATTTGAGTAAAAGCATGAAGATATAGTGGAATATCAGAAGTAAATTATTCACTACAATGTTTCAGCAGCCTACATGACGACACACATGTACACACGACACATTATCGGCTTCCATAACTGGTTATCCTGAACAAATACAACGGCTACACATTGAGAGAACATTTAGAAGGCCCGCTTGGCATCTTTAATTAATTGAAACTCTTTCAATATCGAACTATACAATGCCCACACCAGCTTAAGAAGAAATGCCCCAAGACCTTAAATGCAAGTTTTTTTTTCATATCAAAAATACATATTTTTCATTTTTAATAACTTTCTTTGAAAAGTTTAGTTTCTCTACTTTCATGACAAAAAAAAAAAAACTGGAGATTATCACTAAAATAGAAGTAGGTTAAAGTCACTTTCAAATAGTACAAGGTGGCTACTGAAACAAAAAAGAGCTCGTTGTCTCGAGCGCCTTGAATATTGTCACCTGGCTGCTTGCCAGTGCGTTTTTGCATAAGGAGTTCACTGAAACCACATGCTCAAAATAACCATAATTGACAAGCTCTCATGATAGAACAAATCACCTTAAAAAGCATACCTTTTGCACATAGATGAGTTTCCACTTACACCTTTAAAATGTGTTTTTCTCAACATCCATTTTAGGCCAACTTCTTTAATTTGGACATAATATTTTTAGTACTTCTGGTAGCCCAATCGGAATGAAAATTTGCCACCTACATATTCCTCAACATGTGAAGGGTGCAAGACTTTTCTTTAAAACTTGATATCCCCTGTATAATTATTACGAACCAAAAGTAAGCAATTATGATGGTTAGTGTTTATAATCAAAAGTAATCAATATTAATTTGATTTTTTACACTATCACAGCTTTAATAGTGGCCCACTCTTTAAAGAATCCTTCGCAGCTATTTCGGCGAAGCACGCAAATCTCTAACCTGTTTGAATGATGTTGCCCGACTTCAGCCTAAAACGGTTCTCTTTATTGTGTTGAAAAATTGATTGTAGTGCATCCACGTGAAGAAACAAAAAAAAAGGTCATATAGCTTATGCTTTGTCAGATGACTGCCAACTATTGACACTGACACTATTGCAGGTTCAGTTTCATTTGAGACTTGGATATACATGAAGTCTTGAGAGAAATCAGAATGTGCTGTGACTTTAAGAATACATAGTGTTCATGTGATGTCACTTACGCCGTTGTCGCCCTCTCCCGCCATGCCTGGTACCTATGGCAGTTCACGTGCTGCAGCGCATTTTGTGGGGGGCTCGTTATCTGTTGCTGTGTACAATGTTGAAAGGAAGCATTGTGGTTTTTTTGTTGTCATACTTCAACGAGCTCATTGGATCAGGAAAGCCTCGTTTGTTCACTCGATACACGATCAGAAAATCAAGATGTGCGACACGTATACCAGCCACCGCATACACCGGCTGCCCGGCACGACCTACGAGGACCCATTATCTCGCTTTCACTACAAACACCACAAATTGCGTGGCCCAAGAACAAGTGAAAGCCCAAAGTCTCTCGAGCCACACTTTTAAGAGCGGATGAGCGAAGCGCAGCAGCTCTTATAAAAAATGAGTCCTGCAAAGCTAGGCAAGCTTACAATAGATATAATATTAATATATTGCTACGGCCCACGCCACCAAAGCAGCAGCATCCCCCCCCCCCCCCCACCTCCGAGTGTTTTAAACAGGGCTTATGTTGAGCCTGTTTGATTGAAATTTGTGGAAGCAGCGCCAAGGAAAACATTATGCGAGGCAGATAGAGACTTCGCGTGGTGCATGCCATGGTAATGCCGGTCATCACTTTTTTTTTTCGCGTATGTTTTGACACCTTTTTCATCTTGTATTTCACTTTTTTTTTGTACGCCAATGTACAGTGGCGACCCTGAAAATGATGGAGACCGTGTTAGAAAATTAATTGACCAAATTTTGAAAATCCTGACCCCCCAACTCGAACCAATTGGCTATACTTCAATATGAACTAATATTATTTCGCATCCATTTTCACAGTTTATTTCCATGCAATACCCGAATTTCCGCGATCACCATCACGATTTTGACCGTCTCCCTGACACGCTGATTGTGCATGCAGTGGTCGCGGACAAGTTTGTATGTACAGTATCTTGGTAAGCTATCTCTGTTTGCAGGTAAGTGCTTGGCTATGGCACTTACCAGGAATGAAGTTACACCTGAAGACACAAACATCACCGAGTTTCTTCAAGTAGTTTTTTTGTTAATCCGCGCCAGCCAAACACGCTGGTACGTTTCGAAAAATCGCAAAGTGTGTTCTCAACTTTGACTCATAACTTTCGGCGAAGAAACACACCGAAGCTCTGCTCTCTCTTCAGGGGACTACTAAATTAACTTGCCTCACTAGCAGCCCTCAAACTTGCATCGTGAGGCAAAACTAAATAAGCACAAGCTTGAGGAGACAACACGGTAGCGGTAGGCGACGAAGTCGGCAGGTGCCCGGACATGTCGGTGGCTCATTTCGGAAGTGACGAATGGGCGTTGCGTGGCGCACATGCACACTATGTATACAGAAGGAAAGTCAAAGAACATTGTCTGGGGTTTTAAATTGTACTATACAACAAATTCTCTTATTTCTCCGAAAATTATTTATGCGATCGTTCTGAATAGTTTACAAAAGTTATGCATTAAAACTGAAATGCCTTTCTTTACAGTGAATGAAGAAAACAATGAGAATTTCAGGGGCTTGTTTTTTTTTTGCCAGTATTAATGAGAACAGGCAATTATTGTCTGTTCGCAATCATACTATATCTAACAAAAAAAAAACAAGCCCTTAAAATTTCCCTCATTTCTTAAATTCAAAGCGAGGGTCTCGGTTTGGCAGATTTGATGCCTTCAGGTAGCATGCCTTCAGAATTATTGGTCAGCTGCCAGCTCATAAAAAGGATCATATGCTATAAAGCACAAGGAAGCAGAAAAAGTGTGTTCCGCACTTACCATTATGGCTGTAATTGGTGCTAACACTCCCAAGGTTAAATGCACGGGTATGCGCGATGACGAGTGCGGGGTGATGGCTGCACTCAAGCTCAATTCGTAGGACTTATGACGCTAAATTTGAAAGTTGAAGGTCTGCTTCCTGTTGGCAAGTAATCTTTTTGCCCACTTTACTTTCTCTACATTTATATCACAATTACTACAAATTATGTCGTATAATTTACTTGGCCTTATCTGTCGATAACCAGTTGAGGCTCCTAAACGCATGTCAACCAGACATTAGAGCGCAGCATGTGACCTGGAATTTACAATTACATCTGGAGGCCTGCCAGCAATCACTCGCTCTTCTCTCAACAAATAATGCCATATGCCTGAATCCCTCGACCATTGCATGACTTGAGTATTACGAGCTAAATAATTACCACAGCTGCTGCGAGAGGCAACCCATGCACTCGCTTGCAATTTAACTGAATGTAAACCCCATGTTCAAACAAAAAAAAAAAACAGTTGAGCTTCGCCTGCAAGAACAAAATGCAGTAATGTGATTGGACCCCATGCTCAATTCCTTCCCAACTGTTACCCTGGCTTCGCTTCTTGGTGCATGCCTCAACCATGCTGCAAGAAAACGAACAACTGTGCACACAAAATTGGCCGTTTCAAACTATCTTCGAATGCATACTGCAAGTACAGCCAAGTGCCCGATACATCACAATTATTCACTTTGCAAATCAGATAAGTGCACACTACACATTTGTAAGGCCACGTGCGAACCAACGCAGTTTATCCTTATGTTGATACTTTTGCAGCTGATGATTAAATAAGACTGAATGCTTTTTAATAAGTGGTCTTTGTAAACACCCATTCTTTTTCACTTTCTGAGCCAGAGAGCGAATCCATGCTTCTGCCAACTAACATTACACGCGTCAAGAAGACTCCTCCCACTACATTCCATTCACACAGTGTTTTTCCCCCACGAAGTTGCAAGCACGGCTCTGAGGTAGAACGCCTGCTTGCCATGCAGGTAGCCTGGGTTCCATTCTCGATCAAGCCAAAGTGTTTTATCACTTATTTCTTTGCATCCTTCTCTATTTTTCAGTCATGGACAATCCGATATTTGTGCAGCCTGTCTCCAGAAACTGGTTTCTTAAAAGAAAACTTCGGAAAGCACCCAGTGGCGTAAAACGTATATCTTGCAATGCCTGTGTGAGGTCTGAATTGGAGTACGCATTAATTGTGTGGGATCTGTATTATCAAAAAGATATTTTGCAACTGGAAAATGTTCAGTTAAAGCCGTGAAATTTACATTTGGCATATACAGAAGCCTGGATTCCCCTACAAACTTCATGAAGCTCATTAACATTACCACGCTGGAAGATTGGAGAAAAGTTAACCGCCTTTCATTCCTTCACGGCTGGTTTGCAGGTACGATCAATTTAACACTCCCATCATCTGCTAAGCGTCTTTGTACAAGAACCATGCGGCGCTATCACAAATCTTTGTTGGCACCAAGCTTCACTCGCACAAAAGCATTTAAATACAGTATCTTCCCTTGTACAGTCGTGAACTGGAATTCGTTGCCAAATAGTATATTCAGCTTCGATGACTTTGATAATAATACTTATGAAAGATGTTTTGAAGGTCTAGCACTCTTCGTTTTTATCGCTTCTACTTTCTTTGTTCCTACCACATGTTTTGATTGACCTACCTTTCAATGATTGTTTTATCTTTCGTTTCTTGTGTTCGCCCATTGCATTCATTGTATATTCAATTTCGCTGTGTATGTGAAGCGCATCCTGCTTGAGCCGGAATGTTGTCTTGCAGTATTTCAAATAAATAAATATAATCAATTTTTTCTCACAAGCAATGGTACCGACACCAGAAATACTGAGAAACAAATTTTTTAATGTTTTTGCATTCAAAAGTGCTCAAGGCCAAAGTGTGCACGTGAAGTAACTTGTAATCTCGGAGTGATTTGCCCCTGCTTAGCTTCAAATAGGTTCATCAGGATGAGAGAAGAAAAAATCATCCTTACAGCATGCTAAAATCCCTGCAACTTTGCTCAAATTTGAAGGATTCTGAGAATGTTTAAAGCATGTAGTGTGCACGCATTCTTAAGGAGTATGGCCACTAGAGTGAGTCCGGTCTTAGCGATCCGCAGGGCACGCATTAACTGTCGCCATGGCGAGAACACAGTACTGCTCAAAATCGCAACACTTTATTGCCAGCGGCAACACCAAAAACGCAGTACAGGGCCCATTGCAAAGATGCGGTGGGAAGGCAAATGAGCTTATCCACGCCACAGGCAAGAAGTACTACACAGGGTGCCATGAGTACATATCTGTGGTAAAAGTGATTCACGGAGACACCGGGACAAAGGCCCAGTTGCTCGAGCGAGGGAAAAGGCGCTCGCGTTTGATTCGGAGAGATACGGGTCGGCGCAGTTGGACCCCGCACTAAGACACCGTACCGCTCTTCGGCCTAGCGTTCGGAAGGGGGGGCGACATAAAGTAAGTGTTCACCGCGGGTGCAAGGCACTGTTGGCAAAGTCCAAACGAGCCCCAAAGGGAGCCGACAGAAGGAAAAGAAAGGCGTGCTTACCCCCATGTCGTCCCCGGAGAAATCTGACCCACTCCCAATGCGCGCCCGTGATACCTCTCAGGAGACCTTGCGCGCGGCGCCACAGTCGACATCTGCTACCGGGTGAACGGGGTTCAACGTCACTCCTCGCTCTCCCAGCGGGGCAGACAGCGAAGGAGGGGAGCCAGGTCGGGACATGAGAACAGCAGAAAAGGCGGCAAAGCATGCACAAAAGCGGCGGGCTAGCCTCATTTCGCGCAAGCAGTAGATTCTACAGGCAATAATAAGCTTCTTTGATGAACTAATAAAAGTGCAACAATCCTCTTTGCGTGCCCGCTTTCTGTCACGCCTTTATTAGTTCTAGATGGAAGCACAACTTGCCCAATGAACTTCTCTGATGCAACACATTCATTCAATAAACCTGTATGAAAAATTGCTTGGATTAGTGCTGCAGGGCCTTTTCATGCGGGCACGGCACTCACCAAAGCATGACCTCTAATGTGCTGGTCTTTGCTTGTTTACAGATTTCAATTATCACTTCTGCAAGCAGCACGACTTTGCCAAGTGTGTTTTACTCCGTCGAACATCTTTCAACAAGCGGACGCATTCATTAGGTTCACCTGGAGCCAGCACCCTACGTCCTCGATGAGCCATGCTGTGACTACGTGGCCCAATCAAAGATGGATGTGCACGCCCCTCAACCGTACATAAGGAACACCTCGGATCCACACGGACTCAGTTGCGGGCCCGGCACTCACCAAAGCATGACCTCAAATACGCTCGTCTTTGCTTGTTTACAGGTGAGGCGGTGCTTTTCATGTTTTCGAAGCGATGAACTATTTCTTATAGTCGCGCCGTGCCCCAACACACTGTTGTCTCTATCTTGTGATTGCTGGTCTGTGTTGCTGAAGTTGGCTAGGAGCGGTGATATTGAGACAAACTACGGTCCCGCTGTACTTGAAGAAAAAATTGAACAAATTTTGCAAACATTGAAAGAACAGACAAAGAAACTTGCCGATATAAAACGGGATCAACGTGCGCTTCAGAAGGAAGTAAAAGATAATGGCAGCGTCATAAAAATATTTAAGGAACGACTGTCTATGATTGAGTCATCCCTTCCAAAATTGACCGAAACTAAAGAAGCAGTTTCTACTTTAACTGAGCAAGTGGCTGTGCTTTCCCGGAGGGTCGGCGATTTGGAAAATCGGCAACGAAGAAATAATTTGATCGTCTATGGTCTTCCTGAAAGACCAAATGAATCAGCTGATGAATTGTTTGAAACTGTAAACCGAAAGCTTTTTTCTGTAATAGGTGTAAGCCCGTGTAGTGTAGAACGCATACATCGACTTGGAAAAATGCGAGACCATTCCAGGCCTGTAATATTTTGCTTATACAACTCCAAAAAAAAAAGAGCGATATCTTGATGAACTGTTCAATATTGAAAGGAACAGGTGTTTCGGTGCGTGAAGACTTCTCAAAGCGCGTACTTTATTGTTGCAAGCGCCTTTGGGAGAGTGCAAAAGAAGAAAAACGAAGCGGTGCACGCGTGTGCCTTGTTCATGACAAACTTTACGTGAACAAGGATGCATATTTCTGGAACGAAAACACCGTTTCACGGAAGCCATGCTTAGTTGCTGATAATCTTCAAACCACATGAAAATCCAGGAACGTGGGCACTACTCCTGATGCAGTGACGGTTATAAATCTGAACGCGTGCAGCGTCTTGAATAAAATTTCAGCCATTGAAAGTGTTTTGCTCGAGCATGAACCAGATGTACTCATTGTTACTGAGACTAGGTTGAATGAATGCATTGAAAACTGCGAGTTTCTTCCTCCAAACTATATAGCTTATCGTAGAAATCGCGGATCTAGGGGTGGTGGTGTTGCGATTATCTGTAAAAGATCAACTGAGTGCACAGAACGTTCTTCACCACCTGAAATTGAATGTATTGCATGTGACATGACTTTATACGGCAGTTCGTTCACATTCATTGCAGTGTATCGTCCTCCCGATTCTTTGGAAGACTACATGCTAGCTTTCAATGACTTCTTACATAGTGAATTTCAGAATTCAAAAAAGAAAAGTTGTAATGGCCGGTGATTTTAATCTTCCGCATATTAACTGGGTGGAGTATAAAGCGGGTCAGGTTGATGTAGTATTACCATCCAGATCTCTCCTAGATGGGGTGTTCTCGCTCAGTATGGTTCAAGTTGTACAGGAGTGCACACGAGTATACAAAAAGGGTGGCTCTTTACTTGATCTTGTATTTTTGAGTCCATCACTGGCTGAACAAAAGTACACTTGTGAAGTGATGGACGGTATTTCAGATCACAGTATGGTGATTCTTCAGCTATTGGGCATGCGTCACGAAGCGCAAGTCACAAAGTCTGTCATCATCATCATCATCATCATCATCATCATCAGCCTGTCTACGTCCACTGCAGGACAAAGGCCTCTCCCATGTTCCGCCAATTAACCCGGTCCTGTGCTTGCTGTTGCCAATTTATACCCGCAAACTTCTTAATCTCATCTGCCCACCTAACCTTCTGTCTCCCCCTACCCCGCTTCCCTTCTCTGGGAATCCAGTTGGTGACCCTTAATGACTAGCGGTTATCCTGTCTACGTGCTACATGCCCGGACCATGTCCATTTCCTCTTCTTTATTGCAGCTATGATATCCTTAACTCCCGTTTGTCCCCTAATCCACTCTGCTCTCTTCTTGTCTCTTAAGGTTACACCTACCATTTTTCTTTCCATTGCTCGCTGCGTCGTCCTCAATTTAAGTTGAACCCTCTTTGTGAGTCCCCAGGTTTCTGCTCCGTAGCTAAGTACCGGCAAGATACAGCTGTTATATACCTTCCTCTTGAGGGACAGTGGCAATCTACTTGTTATAATTTGAGAGTGCCTGCCGAATGTGCTCCACCCCATTCTTATTCTTCTAGTTACTTCAATCTCGTGGTTAGGCTCTGCGGTTATTACCTGCCCTAAGTAGACATAGTCTTTTACAACTTCAAGTGCACTATTACCTATCGCAAAGCGCTGCTCCTTTCCGAGGTTGTTGTACATTACTTTCGTTTTCTGCAGATTAATTTTAAGACCCACCTTTCTGCTCTCCTTGTCTAACTCCGTAATCATGAGTTGCAATTCGTCCCCTGAGTTACTCAGCAATGCAATGTCATCGGCGAAGTGCAGGTCACTGAGGTACTCTCCATTAACTCTTATCCCTAACTGTTCCCATTCTAGGCTTCTGAAAACGTCCTGTAAGCACGCAGTGAATAGCATTGGGGAGATTGTGTCCCCCTGCCTTACACCCTTCTTTATTGGTATTCCGTTGCTTTTTTTATGAAGCACTATGGTAGCAGTTGATCCCCTGTAGATTTCTTCCAGAATGTTTATATATATTTCATCTACGCCCTGATTCCGCAGTGTCTGCATGACGGCTGATATTTCTACTGAATCAAACGCCTTCTCGTAATCTATGAAGGCTATGTATAGTGGTTGGTTATACTCTGAGCATTTCTCTATTACCTGATTGATAGTATGAATGTGGTCAATTGTTGAGTAGCCTGTTCTAAATCCTGCTTGTTCCTTTGGTTGATTGAATTCTAATGTTCTCTTTACTCTGCTAGCAATTACCTTTGTAAATAGCTTGTATACTACAGAGAGCAAGCTGATCGGCCTGTAATTCTTCAAGTCCTTGTCATCTCCTTTCTTATGTATTAAGATGATGTTAGCGTTCTTCCAAGACTCTGGTACTTTTCCCGTCAGGAGACACCTCGTAAATAGAGTGGCTAGTTTTTCTAACACAATCTGCCCTCCATCTTTCAGCAGATCTGATGTTACTTGATCCTCACCAGCAGCTTTGCCTCTGTGCATGCTCTCCAAAGCTTTTCCGACTTCTATCATTACCGGTGGGGTGTCTGGGTTACTGCTAGTTCTTATAGTATTAAGGTCGTGGTTGTCTCGGCTACTGTACAGATCTCTGTAAAACTCCTCCGCTATTTTAACTATCCTATCCATATTGGTAGTTAATTTGCCTTCTTTGTCCCTTAGTGCATACATCCGCCTTTTGCCTATCCCAAGTTTCCTCTACACCGCTTTGACGCTTCCTCCGTTTTTCAGAGCGTGCTCAATTCTCTCCATGTTATACCTTCTTACATCGCATACTTTACGTCTATTAATCAGCTTCGAAAGCTCTGCCAGTTCTATTTTGTCTGTTGTACTTGACACTTTCATGATTTGACGCTTCTTAATTAGGTTCTTCGTTTCCTGGGAAAGCTTGCCGGTGTCCTGTCTAGCTACCCTGCCTCCAACTTCCACTGCACACTCCGTGATGATACTCGTCAGATTATCATTCATTGTATCTACGCTAAGGTTGGTTTCCTCGCTAAGAGCAGAGTACCTGTTCTGCAGTGACACTCTGAATTCCTGTACTTTCCCTCTCAGTGCTAGCTCATTGATTTGCTTCTTGCGTATCAGTTTCTGTCGTTCCTTCTTCAAGTCTAGGCGGATTCGAGCCCGTACCATTCTATGGTCACTGCATCTTACCTTGCCAACCACTTCCACATCCTGCACGACTCCTGGGTGTGTAGTCATTATAAAGTCTATTTCGTTCTTATTTACGCCATTAGGGCTCCTTCATGTCCACTTGCGGTTTTCTCGTTTTCGGTAGAAGGTATTCAAAATACGCAGATTATTGCGTTCTGCGAATTCTACTAGTAGCTCTCCTCTGGCGTTTCTAGTGCCGATGCCATAATCTCCTACTGCCTGGTCTCCAGCCTGCTTCTTCCCTACCTTTGCATTAAAGTCGCCCATTACTATAGTATACTGTGTTTTAACCTTACTCATTGCCGATTCCACGTCTTCATAGAAGCTTTCAACTGAAGCGTCATCATGGCTGGATGTAGGCGCGTAAGCCTGTACTACCTTCATTTTGTATCTTTTATTCAGTTTAATTACAATGCCTACCACCCTTTCATTAATGCTATAGAAATCCTCTATGTTGCCAGCTATGTTTCTGTGAATTAGGAACCCTACTCCCAGTTCTGTTCTGTCTGCCAAGCCCCGATAGCAAATGACGTGCCCATTCTGTAGCACAGTATAGGCCTCATCTGTCCTCCTAACCTCACTCAGCTATATTATATCCCATTTATTGCCTTCTAGCTCCTCGAATAATACAGCTAGATTTCCCTCACTAGATAACGTTCTAACATTAAACGTTGCTAAGTTCAAGTTCCAATGGTGGCCTGTCCGTATCCAGAGATTCCTAGCACCCTCTGCTGCTTTGCAGATCTGACCGCCGCCGTGGTCAGTTGCTCCGCAGCTGGTGGGGACTGAGGGCCGTGAGTTAATTGACGAA
The DNA here is from genome assembly GCA_013436015.1 of Rhipicephalus annulatus. Lineage (NCBI taxonomy): Eukaryota > Metazoa > Arthropoda > Arachnida > Ixodida > Ixodidae > Rhipicephalus > Rhipicephalus annulatus. The sequence goes on along the minus strand of WOVY01000324.1, from coordinate 174,238 downwards.
TGCCTACGGGAGGGGCATTCGTCAATTACTCTAGAGCTGATAATGTTCCAATTCTGGACTTTTTTGACATTGATTATGAAGATTTTAAGCGCATTGCTGTATGTGATAGTTCAACGGTTGATGATGTGTGAAAAAGCTTTAAAGAAACTGTACACACATTGATAAAACGTTACATACCTGACCGAAAAAAAAGATAGTTCAAAGAATGAATCCATGGGTTTCGCGAAAAATTATTCACATGAAACGACAACTAAGGCGCATGCGGGCAAAACGAAAAAGTAGTAAACAAAGTCTCAGATCGGCTGACGTCACGACGCTCTCTTTGCCGTTCAGAGCTGAGCTGGCTGACGCAAAGAAGCGATACATGAATGAATCTTTAACGCAGTTTATTAAAACAGCACCGCAGAAATTTTGGTGATATTTATCGAAAGAAAAATCAAATACTGTGTATTTAAATAAAGAAACCGGCACTGTTACTAATAGTTTTCAGTTAGCTTGTACTTTTAATGATTATTTCAAATCGGTTTTTACGGACGATGACGGTATACTGCCGGAATTCAGCCTGGGTTGTCCTGCCTCGCCAATCCCTGATAGTGTCGTTACACAGGAAGGCATTTGTAACCTTCTTCTGAAACTTGATGAAAAGAAATCAACTGGCTTAGATAGCATTCCGAATGTCTTTTTAAAAAGGTATGCTGAATGATACCCTTATTATCTCACTGATAAATTTAAGGAATCTTTGCGTGACGGACAGGTTCCTAATGACTGGAAATGTGCTAAGGACATACCGATTCATAAAGGAGGTGATAAAGACTGTGTAAACAACTACAGGCCTGTGTCTTTGACAAGCACGTGCTGTAAAACACTGGAGCATGTACTTACTAAGCACTTAACAAAATTTCTCGAAAAGCACAAACTAATGGCAGAACAACAACATGGTTTCAGGCGAGGTTTCTCTACAGTGACAATTCTCACCGAGGTTTCACATTTCATTAGTCAAATCTTCAATGACAGAGGGCAAGTTGACATTATTTTTCTTGATTTCAGAAAAGCATTCGACAAAATACCACATCCAAAATTGCTGCATAAACTTGGCACGATCCTGCAGAATGATGAGCTCATAAATTGGATAGCGGCTTATTTGATAAACAGAGAGCAAGTGGTTTGCATTAGGGGCACAAACAGCACGAGGCAGTCGGTAGGTTCAGGAGTTTCGTAGGGCTCTGTCATAGGGCCACTGCTGTTCTTACTATATATTAATGATTTGAACAGCGGCTTCTCGCCCGATGTTTTCATTAAGCACTATGCTGATGACACAGTCATCTATTCAAAGGCAGAATCGAACTACAACCAGGAAACGCTTAATGAACATCTGGGCATGATAGGTGCAAAAAATGGCAAATGGTGTTGAATCCAAGCAAAACAGTTTTTATGCCGATTACAAGAAAAACTAAGCCTCTCTTATTTCGTTACGTCATAAATGACGAATCACTCTGCCGTGTGTCAGAATATAAATACCTGGGTGTTTAAGTCACAGATAGCTTAAACTGGAACCACCATATAGATTACATCTGTGATAAATCGCAAAAAAAGCTTTGGATGCTTCGTCGGAGGCTTGGTGACACGACACCTGAAGTAAAACTTATAGCATATAAAACCACAGTACTTCCGTTTCTGAAATATGCATGCCCGATATGGAAGCCATATACGCAAAATAATATCGCTAAATGTGAACAGGTTCAAAATAGAGCCTTAAGATTTATTTTTAGTTCCTACCATAGAACGCAGTCTGTAACAAGTCTAAGAACTAGGGCTCATATTCTTACATTGCACGAAAGAATGAATATCAACAGCATGAAATTCTTTTTTCAGATATTCCACAGTATCTACAAAACAGAGATAACAAAAATTTTCACTCTAGACACGTCGCATTCGCGGACAAAGCACACAAAACACATTGAACCTCTAAAGCATAACACAAAATCGTTCAAGAATTTTTTTATTGTATCCGCTATTGACACATGGAATAAGTTACGAAATGACGTTGTACTGAGTAACAATGTTAAAGATTTTGAATGTGCGTTTCAAATGTTGAACTGAGCTGTGATAAGGCACTCACTTGCTCACCTTTGTTCTGCCATGTTATGCTGCAGGGTGCGCATTGAATGTTGGATTTTCTATTTATTTTTTGCATTGCTTTTGCTTTCTTTGTGTCAAATTGTCAGATGTTCTAGTTTTGCATTGACTTTTGAAATTTGTGTGCCCAGATGAGCAACTCCTGTTTTGGCATGTATGCTAACAGTATGAACAAAGTAAAATAAAAATAAAATAAATACTGCAGCGAGGCGGCACAGTTACGTCATCATGAACAACGCATAGAGCAGTTAGGCATCGTTTCTCAATTCCTCCACAGGTATAGCTCGTTCAGTCAAAAACAACACGCTGGACCTACGCAGGTTAATCACTGTGCAATTATCGTGAAAAATCCATTCCTATAATGAGTTACCTTGAACATTCTGGTAGCACAATGAAATCGGCAACGTAAATAAAGTCTCTTATTTCAAGTCTTGCAGTGCATCTGCCAAGGGGCGTAATAATGTGACTGCCTGCCGTGCGTATCTGCGATCCACTCCACTGTGTTTGAAACTTTGTTTAGCTTCTTCACTATCTGGTGACTTATCACTGAATAATCAGCACCAGTGTCGACTAAGGCATTCAGCTCCCATCCTTCCATTCTCAACAGCAAATCTGAAGTAACGCTTTCGTTGCTGCACCCATTTACCGGAAATACACTGTCGTCGCCCTCAAACCATACTGGAGGATTTTCGTAACTGATGTTATCAGCGGCCTCACCTCCACAGGTCGCGTGCTTCAGTTTTCCGAGAATGGTCTTGGAGAGCGATGACCAGGCTTGAAGGTGCACGTGGGCTGAATGACCGGTAGCGCATAGGCGGTGGTGACCGTGATCGATGTTGGCGTAGAGGTGGCGAGTTCTGGCGCGTGGACAAGTACTCCTCAATCTCCGTTGGCCGTTTGCCGTTTCAGGGGCACGGTGCACACGACGGGAATTCCTTAATCCAGCTTGTCGGTAAGGGCAGAAACTGTACAGATGACCCGCTTCGCCACAATGAAAACACAGAGGCCTGCGCTTGTGATCACGCCAGACGTCACTTTTCCTGAGCCTATGCTCCACATAGCAATGTGTGCTACATGCTCCTGGGGGCAGATAGGTAGCTGTTGGTTCCCGTGGACGAGGTGCGCTGCATGCTGCAGGCGGGAGAGGAGTCGCCGCCATCACAACTGCTGCACTGCTGTGTACCGTGGGTTGTCGAAGTTGTCGAGGATAGGTCGAACCAGCTGCAGCTCACGCTGTGGCTCTCGTATGACTTGCCTCAGTTCGTCACGAGCACCTGTAACAGATAGTGCAGATAAAGTCGGGGGCATTTGCAGTCTGCGTAGTACTTCTCTAATAACTGATCTAATGAGCTCTCGCAGGACTTCAACGTCGTTTCGCACGCCTCCAGAAATACCTGTGCAGATGCGCAGTTAAGATTCCGGTTGTACTGCCAAACCCGCTGTTCCAGTGTTTTTTCGATGGCCGTCGCTTCCAAATAAAACTCAGCAACTGTGCTTGGAGGGTTGTGGGCGAGAGCGGCAAACAGCTCTTGCTTCACTCCACGTATTAGATGGCGCACCTTCTTATCCTCAGCCATGTTGTAATCTGCACGTCCTCAATCCGCATGTCCTCAATGTACATGGCAGCACTCTCGTTTGTGAGATGGTTCCTCGATTGAAGAGCAGCTTCGGCCTTTTCTTTCTCGTCTATGTTCGCGAACGTAGCCACCGCTTGTCGTCGAAATACCTCACAGGTAGACGAGGTTTCATGGTTCTCAAACCATGTTTTCACCAAGTCTTCCAGGGCGAAGTATACGCGACGGAGCTTCTCTCTTTCGTCCCATCCATCCAAGCTCGCCAATCTCTCGAACAGGTCACACCAATCTTCCACGTCCTCGTACGAGTCGCCGTGGAATACCGGTGGCGTCCATTGTTTGAATTCCCCTTGGTGTAAAGTGAAGAGGACTGAACTCAGGTGAGTCACCTAGAAGACGGCAACTTGACCTCTGGTGTACAAAAGTCACTTCCACGGGGTTGACACATAGGTCGTCGGGGCTACGCTGTCTTGAGCTCGCGGGGCTTCGATACATTACCCAGCGCCTCCACCAGAAATGTAGTGATGCTGAGGCAGACAGGCTAAAAAACAAGCGTCTTTATTAGGGCAAACTTGTGCCCACGAAGGCATATAACAGCTGTATCTTTGCCGGTACTTAGCTACGGAGCAGAAACCTGGAGACTTACAAAGAGGGTTCAGCTTAAATTGAGGACGATGCAGCGAGCAATGGAAAGAAAATGGTAGGTGTAACCTTAAGAGACAAGAAGAGAGCAGAGTGGATTAGGGAACAAACGGGGGTTAAGGATATCAGAGCTGAAATCAAGAAGAAGAAATGGACATGGGCCGGGCATGTAGCGCGTAGACAGGATAACCGCTGGTCGTTAAGGGTAACTGACTGGATTCCCAGAGAAGGCAAGCGGGTTAGGCGGAGACAGAAGGTTAGGTTGGCAGATGAGATTAAGAAGTTTGCGGGTATAAATTGGCAGCAGATGGCACAGGACCGGGTTAACTGGCGGAACATGGGAGAGGCCTCTGTCCTGCAGTGGACATAGTCAGGCTGATGATGATGTGCCCACGAGTCTAATGACTATGGTCCACAAGTTCAAGTAGCCGAGTTGCACAGATTCAACTATCTTCCTCTTTCTCGTAGCCCGAGCGCACGAACGCGTAGCGCATGCCAGCCGGGTCTTGCTGGTGCTCGTGCCACGATGATTGCGGCGAGCTACTTGAACGTGGCCAACCTGTCGCAGCAATAGGATAACTCGGAGATATTCTTATTAAGAATATCATGTGAAGGAGATTGTGGGAGGGAAGCCAAGACACCTTGGTCATCCGTAACTCACTTTTCTTATCAATGAATATTGAGCTGGAGTATAAATGCTTGTACATTGAAGTATGTACGAGTAGACAATTATAAATGCTAGTCAACATAAGACTGATATTACTGATAAACATGGGCACATATCACCAGACAATGGCACTAAAATGTGGAGCTCACACAAACTCACTCATGAATTTTATTTTGTGCTTAAAACTCGCTCGAACTCACTTGGACTCAAGCTCGCCGAGGTATCATTCACCTAGACTTACTCAAACTCAGATGCGCAGCTCAGAGTCTGGCTCAGTCTGAATAAGTTGGCCCATAAGGGGGTTTGCCGACCTATGAATGAGGCCACCAAAATTTTGGAGAGATGCCTAGTTCTGGTAAGCATTTGTTAGAATCAAAGCATGCCAGCATTTAGGTGACTGAACTTGTTTGTGAAGTGCCATTTGCTGCTTGTGAACCACAAAACGAAAATATCTATCTTCACTAAGGTAATTCCAAAGTTATAATTAACAAGGAACTGTCATTATGCCAAATGATAAGCTAGGAGGCTGTTTCAGGTACACTGTTTTTCACCCGGAGTTGCATTAGCAATGAAGACAAAGTTCAAGTAAGCATTCAAGTCACTTAACAACAAATAGGCATTGCAGGTACCAACAAAGTGCAGATATATATATTTCAAAGTGGCACTGCTACACTTTTTGAGCACGGTCAGAAAATGCTGCCGTCAGCCAAATACTGCAGCACTTCGTGTGGCCTGGCATTCACAATTCATTCTAAAATTTTGCCAATAATCCCTCACTCTTCTTTCTAGAAATGATTCCACATATCCAACACTGCGGCCAATTACTGGGCCACCGCGGGATCCTGCAACGTGCCCGAGTACACAATTGCACTGAAAGTAAGCAACATGTTCAAAGGAAAGGTCAAGATGCGTGCTGATGGAGGGATGCATCTTGATGCCCCCGTGCCATCCTCTTTCTTGTTGTACCTTTCAACGCAGTTGTAGTGCAAGAGGAGAGAAAAAATGTTTGAAGCAAACAAAAAATCCCCGTAACCTCTCTCACGCTTGCCGGATTAAAAAATTCCTTCTACATGTGATTCCCAAAGCAGCATGTGCTAATAATAAGAGTATTTCATCATAACTCAGAAACGTGTTGCAGGACTCCTCTAAACCTTTCGCAGTCATTGACGTACTGCTACGCTATCGTATTTCCTCCTACGTAGTGTCAGAGCCGTACCTACATGTTGCACTCTACCGAGCTAGGATTAGTATTAGAATAATATGCAGTTTTACAATGCAAAACCACAATGTAATATGAGGAGTGTCATGGTGCATGAAGCTGCATAGCATTTTGTGCTCCCTTTCTTAACTCTTTTGCCACCTTGCCCGTCTTCGCAGAACTCATCTTCATTACTTGTGTGCATGCGCTTTGAGTTGTCGAATTCGCCCTTTGCGCTGCATACTGCTAGCTTCCCGGATAGCTCAATTGGTAGAGCAACAGACCCGGTAAGGCGTTGGTACCGTGTTCGATCCTGGAACCAGGATGAATTTTTCGGCCACTAAGAAGCTTTTCTTCCTGTGAAATGCGTATCAATTTCCTTGTGGCTTGATGCCATAAGCGGGATCTCCACAGAACTTATTTGCATCAAATGTAGCTTTGTGCTTAACCCCGAGTGGTTTGGCTGAAATCAGTGAAGCTTATTTGAACAAAAAGGTAAGAAAAGGATCTATATATAAAAGTAGTCACTTGTGATTAAAAACTAGAGAGTCGTTTCGTGAATGAGCGCTCTGGGCTAACCCACGTATTCCATGGTCCTCAGCCATGTAACCATAAACTAAGGAAGCCATGCTCCACCACATTGTCAATCTGTGCATGCCACGACACACCGCACCAATAAAGAAGTCAAACCTAACTAGTTGCACATGTGACGTGCTAAGTGCTAAGTCTGAGGAGTAAAAAAATGCGCCAACGCTTGCACAGCAAAAAGAGTGTAAAATGGTACGCTGTGTTCGGTAGTAACACGCATGTTTAATACATTATAACAATCTACCCGCTGTGCAGAGCACTTAATCTGCTAGTGATCAGAACGACTCGAACAAATGCCACAATGCCTTTGTAAAGAATCGTGGAGGTAAGGCGGAGGTAAAGAATGGTCAAAACAGTTTCAGGTGTTCATATGACCTGCACAGGTGGCATTACCTTAGCAGGCAAGCAACAAGTCTACAAAACAGCAAAAAAAAAAATCTTTTTTGTTTTTCACATTAAGAGATCACTCAATGATTGTTTACTCTGCGTCAGCAAATACACACATTAAAATTGCACCATCACTGTTGAAAGTACCAGTACTGATATATGAAAAAAAAAACTTAAACAAACTTTGCTGCTACATCAGCCTTGATAAAAAATCATTGATTTATTAAATCGCGTACTGATTGAACTGTTCGAGGAATGCAAATGGCCCGTGCTTTACTTGCACATGTTAGCACAGTTTTTAATGCAATTTACGGCATATCGTAGCGTTTTGACTCTCGAGTTATGGTTATTCTAGGCAAGACTGACAATGAGGTTCACTGGCAATGCATGACTTGGATACTTGTCACAAAGTTAAGACGACCCGCATAAAAATAACCAAGAAGGCAAACGCTGCCGTCCAACCGAGATCACGAATACACACAAAAATAATCGCAATCCCAGAATAAAGTCAACGAAAGTAGCAAATACTGGATGTAGATCTAAGGCACACGGCGACTCTTGCTGAGGTGTGTGCCTGGTTATGGTGACCTAGTGCCTTCTTAGCTCTACAGTCGGTATTCAAAACACGTTCCACTGTTTCCAAGAGAGACAAGTTAGAGCTTCAAACACAAATTTTCCTATATCGCAATGACATACTACATTTTCCGCTCACATTTTTCGGGCTCGAAACTATTCAACTGCACTCCAAAGAACCGCTGAGTTCGTTAAAGAAAGCAATAAGGGCAAGATTCTGTTTGCCGAAATAGGCAACATACATAAGTTTGCTTGGAATCATGACAAAAAATAATAAAATAGATGCCAGTACATCACCTGCGAATGTCAGCTGCTTGACGGTAATGCATTACACACACTTCATCGTGCGTGTGCTGTCCATTGTGTGCGTTTGGCGTTCCGCATTGGTACCGTCGACACCACGAATCCACTCGTCACTGACACCTCAGATGACCCCGTTTTCTAGTATGTTTGGCGAACTGGACGAATCTCCGCAACGTCAAAGACACGTTGGCGCTACAATAACGGCGAACAAAACTTTTCAGACGAGTCTACAGAATGAATGTGGCGCGTCCGTCTACTACAGGCACCACATGGGATGGCAAACACTAAATAAAAAAAAACCGCACTTTGCGCGCCACGGAGGAAGGTCCTTTCTCCGTGTTGCACGCGTCACTGGTAGGTGTTCTATGGCGCCGTCTCGTGGCAGACTGTTCGCAACACAATAGACCGATCCCACCAGCCGATCAGCGCATGCGCCGGTTTTCCGGAGTTGCCCCGCCGCCATCTTAGTTGTAGTCAATCGGTCAACCAGACTACAGCGACTACGCAGTGGCCGCCGCTTTTTCAGTACTGCGCCGGAGCTTCGCGGACGTCTCTCCAATTTCACCAGCAAGAAAAAGTCGTCATGTGAGTATTTTCAATACCTACATTGTCTGTTAATGGGAGCAGGCGGCGCGAATTTCGGTCATAAGTGCCTGCTACTCCTTCGTTTCGGCGGGACTTAGGACAGCCACCCGTTCATTGCCTGTTGAGTACCGTTTTCATTTGAGTGATGTATGTAAGCGGTTGTTCTGCGCGACTGTTTTTTTCGCATGTGCATCTCGGGGATTGCAACGTTTGTTTGCACAGTGACGTGCTGTTGGGGACAGGCTTTATATGCGGCGCCGAACCTTTCGTGTCTTACGGCACTTACGTGCACGAGTGTCGCGTTCAACATACAGCATTTGGTGAGGGACTTCTGGTGTCGAATCTCTCCCTGCCTTCCCCCCCCCCCCCAAAAAAAAAGGAAGCATGGGCAATAGCTTTCGCATGCCAAGCCGCCGCAGCGCCGTCACCTAATATCGCTGGTTACGCCAGTGGCTATCAGCAGGCTGTGCTGCACGTATCGAAACCCACGCGTTCGTGCGTTGTTAACAGTATTTACCTCTGTACATGCAGTTACCAGAGAGCTGCAGGTTCGTGTGGTTGGAGGACGGCATCGCCTAGAAAACTGCATTCTTGCGGTACAGTAATGCATTGGCTGCATTTTTAAATAATCAATATTCTTTTCATGGATTGCGTTTTTATTATGGCTTTTGTCGTGGTCCTGCGTTATTTCATTGCAGTTATTTTTTTTTCGTTGTTATAGCCCTGTTGTTTATGGTCTTTGTAATTTCTACTTCGCTAAGCTTTTTTCTCTTAAGAGTATTTACTGTGTGCAGTATGTGCAACAGTGAAGATTATCTCAGCACTAGTAAAGTGCAGTCCCTGTCATGGGATTACTATCATGTGACTAAAGATTTGGTACTGGTAAGGTCCTGAAAACAGGGCGAGCGATTTCTTCTCTTTTCTTCTCATGAGAACTACTGCTGCGTTTCAGTGTTTTTTGTGCTTTTTTGCATGATGCTACCACACCAAATAGTCCACACGTCGTTACTACTACTCATCGGGTACGAGTATCATGCAGTGGAGGCATATTATGTTATTAATACGTTCAGCTGGTTCATTGGCCTGGCTTCTGCGTGGACAACGGGCACCGACTGTCTGACACTGCCCGGGGTTCTTTTATAGAGTACGCAGCATGCAGATGTTTGTATGTTCCACCAATAGAGGGTAACGCCCTGATAAAAATATGTAATCTAAGAAAGTGTATTGGCTTAGCAGAAAGTTTAGCTGGCTATGTTCAGATTAAACTAACCTTCAGGCTCTGTTTTTTTTTTTTTTTTTGCAGCTCCGTGTAATGCTGTGCCATGGCATCTGTATTACAGAACCACAACAGTCAAGGGTGGACCTGCAAAACAAGCTCCCTGAACCCATACTTTGGAAAGGAGCACATTGTCAGGTATGCAAACTTAACTCGGCAGTCATGATTCTCTAAAACTGATGAGTGCTATTTGGGAAAAAAAGAGCATGCTGACACCCAAATGTTTCAGAAAGTGTAACGTTTCTTGAACTATTCCTAGTGCCACAAAGCTCTACCCATCTTGTAGGCTCTGTAGTATGCAAAAATTCTTCTCTTTATTAAAGTGGTACGCTACAGGCTCAGTAACTTTGTTGATTGTGTGGTTTAATCCGCCGATGCAATGCAGGCATGAGGCGCGCCGTAGTGGAGGGCTCCGTATTAATTTTGACCACCTGGGGATTTTGTCGTGCGCCGGAATATTGAAAACACAGGCGTTATTGCTTTTCACCTCCATCAGAAAAGCGGCCGCCGCGGCCGAGAATCGAACCTGCATTCTCTCCCTCGGCAGCACAACGCCTTAGGCACTGAGCAACCGCGGCGGGTCTGAGTAACTTTGTGTTTAGCTGGAAAATAACGCAATTTGTAGCTTTCTCAGCTTTTATTCAATGACCAACAACTCTTGATTGCTGAGAAATGAATAATTAAAGCTGGCATTTCTCTCCTCCATTCCCCTCACATTATTTCGTGAAGTTTCAGACCACGTAACAAAGCGCCCAGATCGAGTCGAGCCCGACTTTACTCGATCGTCCCCATCTTCCTGAAAGTTTGTTCTCGCCGGCTATTACTTCCGTCGCTCCCAATCACAAAGTCAACAGTGTGCCGTGTGTTTCCGACAAAGTTCCACTGATTCCCATCCGAATACGTGCCAACTAGCGCAGCTCCCAACCATTTTGCTGTTACAATTTGAGGTCACTTTAAAATGAAGTTTTTTACATATCTGATTGCAGTAGACAGTCTTCTTAAATTTAGTTTTAGTTCTATATCTTCAGAACTTGCACAATGGACAAAAAGTGGGAGTGTGCAAATTTGTGTAGGGAATGAAAAGGTGTTTATGCACAGGAATGTACTCATGCCAACTGTTCTAGCCAAGTACAATTACAAAAATTTCTTCAGCTGTTTCTGCAGGCCTGAAAGTGGGATTATTTTTATTATGCAACAGTTAACTAAAGGGTGGAATGTGTAAATGTATATTCTGGAAGGAAAAAGTCCTGCACAGCATGTAAACGTGAACGTTTATTCTTCATGCAGGTACACTGAAAGTAAAGGCGCTAGAAAACATCGAGATGCTGGCCTGCGGCTTTTCACATCAGGCCACCTGCAAAAGTTGGTGTTTTCAACTGAAGACACCGCAGAGACCGTGGTGAAGGCACAAGTTCTGGCATCCATGGCAACACGGACAGTGTACAGTGTTGGGGTGAAGTTGCTTAAGTGTGATGGGGAGCTTGTCAGTGGCAGCTGCTCATGTGTTGCTGGGAAAGGTGGTGTCTGCAAACATGTTTGCTGCGTTTTGTACGGGCTGATGCACATTGCGCAACATGATCTCACTGAAGTACCAAATGCCATTGCATGCACTGAAGGTGAACGGCAGTGGTACAACCCGCGGGATCCAAAAAAAGTGACTGAGCAATTTCAACAGATTGTATTCTCCAAGGACACCACTGAAAAAATCAGTGATGCACCAAGGCTTCACAAAAAACGAGCAGCCTACTCATGCTTGAGAACACAAGACTCGAATCTGTCAACACTGAGCCTCATAAACTTGCATGGAAACTTCAAAGAATGTGGGCTCGATTGCTTCGCAGACGTACTTGAAGCAAATGACTTTCTTCCCGAAAAACAAAGAAAAGTTGAGAGCCCCGCTACCGAAGATGTGGCTGGGCTACCTTTAAGGTGGCTGGAGCGAGCCAAACAGGGGAATGCTTTGCTGTCATACACAGACGAAGATGTTACAGCCGTAGAGGCAGCCACACGACTGCAAAGTGCTTGCCTCCTTTGGCATATGTATAGGGAGGGTCTGATCACTGCATCTGTAGCGCATAGAGTTTACACATGGGTCAGGACGTGCCAAACCAAAATGGGGCCGCATGATCCCCGACGTCTCATCGCAGCAGTGGTTGGGAAAAAGAAAGGCAGGGCAACATTTGCCATGAAGAGAGGCCTGATGTGTGAGCGTGAAGCCAGGAAAGCCTTTCAGGACAAAAATGACAGCCACGTGGAGCTTGAGGTGACTGAAACTGGCCTCTTCCTCTCTCGTCATCACGCTTTTCTAGGTGCAAGCCCAGATGGGCTCGTGAAGTGTAAATGTTGCGCACCACGGCTGCTTGAGATCAAAGTGCCCCTAAAAATTCAAGATTTTGCCAAAAGGCAGTTGCGTGCTGGGGAACTAAAAAAAAGTAGTGGCTATTATACTCAGGTGCAAGTGCAGATGGGTGTGACTGGTCTGAACACCTGCGTGCTGTTTGTTTACAGCAAGGAAGAGTGCCGACAAATCTCCGTGCCATTTGACCAGAGTTTCTTCACGGAATTCATAGAACGTTGCAAATTTTTTACTTCCAGCTACTTGCTTCCCTACATTTCCAGTAACTGGTAAAGTAAAGCTAGAAAATGTTTTCAAGCTTGTGCGTGTGTTCTGTCATACCATAAATACTTCAAGCCAGTAGAAGTAGCCCACCAGAGTTTTGCTTCTGTGCCTGTAAATTGCCTTTTCTACAACAAAGATGTTTATGTATGAGGTTTGTGCATTTTTGTTCTGCGTTAACAAGAACAGTCTACCCTCTTTCTTTGTACATCATTCACGTGCATAACTTGACCACGCTGGGGAAAAATAGTACAAATGAGCGTGAGGCCCTCCAGTGTGAAGCGTCTGTGTGCTTCATGCTAATTTCGCGGAGGCATAGGCTTGCTTATTTATGCCATGAAGCACACGAAACTGCACCACTGGCGTTATTGTTGCTACTAATATTCACACCATTATGGCTTGCGTGCTACTGTAAGGGCCGGCCTTGCTCCAAAACAGCAACTTATGTGGAATTTAAAAAAATTCTCGGGGCACCTAAGCTTGCTTACGTACTGTGGAGGTAAAAAGCCTGGTGATACTTATTAACTGCTTCTTTACTGATAGGGTATTTGTGTTATTTGTGTCTGTCTTCATTGCCACTTTGTTCAATGTAATGTTACATTGACGGGCTCTTTTACTGCTGCATTGTCTGTACTTCTCTTTTCGCCTTCATTTTGAATTAATTCAAGGTGAATTAAACAAGCAGACCGGTAACACATGCCACAGCTTTCCATGAATCAGTGTTTTGTGGGACAGCGAGGCACCTGCTCACGTGTCACTTGGCATGAGCTATTCGAACTTTTATCCCACCACTGCTAATGTGTAGGCCTGTGCTATGATGTGTTGTGACCCGCTTCTTTTATGGCCCTACTTTTTACCCACCACTGCTAGTGTGTAGGCCTGTACTATCATGTGCCTTCTGGCCTGTTTTTTTTTTGTTTTCCTGAAGGCCCTACACAGTTTACGGGAAGCACGAAAACAATGTCAAATAAACCACTGTACTGGAGCCCTATGTGGAAAATATTTTTAGACAACTGTTTCTTGCAAAACAGGCGGTTGCAGGCTTCTTGAAATTTACTCGAGCACTGTGTAACGCCGTTTCTTCACAGCTCCATTATCCTCCTGCAGCTGGTTTCTATGCAGGAAATGATACACTCAACATACCTTCAGTTTATCAATGAATGCTGTCACGCATTAAAAGGCTACGTCAGCCTGTTAATTAACCTTTCATGTTTATGTTAAACCACAGCAGACTGGATGGCTGGACACAAGGGGACAATATGGTGATAGCCCATACAAGTATGCTTCTCAATGGGCAGCTATGGCCACGATCACGAGCTTTTACCCTATCGAAATAAATGTATGTACCTATTCATTGACACCGCCAGGCATGGGTTCACTTCGATTTTAATGGAAAGCATCAAAACGTGCCGCTGTTTGAAATGGTGACAGAGATGAAGAGAGTATGGCTATTGCATAATGCACGTTCATGACAGTACAGGTAGCAATGCGTTATGACAACAAAAAAGAAAAGGGGGGTCAATGCAGACAACACATCTTTTCGTGCAAGTAAACGTAGTTCTCAAGAAATTTAGAGAATAAGGGAATGACCAAGTAAACAAAGCAAATAAACTGAATACAAAACCTAGGCAGGGACATTTCTTATGATGCTTGAATGTGCACGGGAAGGATACGGCTCTTCGTACGTGCCCTCCTGAAGGGATTGGGTTGTTCCTTGTTTTGGGCTAAGGTGAATAAAAAAGCTTGGAGAGACGGTGAGCAGTTCCTAGAACAGGCACAATGGCCTATATCCTTCCCATTTCTGGCTGTGTTGCATGGCCAAAAAAGTAGTCAAATGTAGTGCAAGCGAACTGGCGCAGCCTATCAGCAGACATGCAGACTTCACTCACATCTGCTCACAGCAATGGCTCACCCACAAAGTTTGTCAAGCGTGCGCAAACATGCCACACCTTGTTCAGTTGTCCAGACATGCTGTTTGGAAACACCTGTGAGAGTATTCTGTAGGTCTTTATCCTCCGAATGACCCTTTCCACATGTATGCGCACACTGGCAATAAGCCTTGTCTCAGTTTCATCTGCTTCAGACAGTTGAGGCCGTCCTTCCATGAATGGCGGAATGTTCAAGTGCAGTGAAAGTTCCTTGCACTCTTCTTCGATGGTGAACCCCCTATCAGCCATCAAACTTCGCCCTGGTGAGAACTTTTCCAACACACCGGAAGCCTTTGTTAGGGCCTTGTCAGACAGCCTCCCAGGAGAAAGATCGGACACGAACATAACAAAGCCGTTCGGGCTGCACACAACTAACCCTTTTGCAGTATTGTGCTTTTTGTACGAGGAATAGGTCTCACTCTGTACACGGAATGACGAGGGGGTTTCGATGAAAATTTCGGTGCAGTCGAGGATGCCGTCAACAGTGGTGTAGCCCTTGTCAGTGAAAGCTTGTGGCCTGTACTTGTCGCACAGGTGGGGAGGCATCCAAGTTGGGACCTGAAAAAAAGAAGGAAAAGTGGGTTTTCATATTTTTTACATTAATATCATCAGTGGCTTAGGAACGGGCGGGGAGAGTGGTCTTAGAGTGGTGGATCTATGCGAAGGATCTAAGACTGCATTCTCAATGCACATGAATCTCCCCATTGCTCTTAATGTACGATTTAAAAAGTCACCTTCTCCACCTTTGATTTTTGCCACAAGTACTGGCACTGCTCTGCAGTAGAGACCGCAAGATGAGTCATCACAGCTTGTAACACTGTCAAATGAATCTACAAATGCTCTAAAAATTAGCAAAAAAGACACGGGCACACGAGAAGCATGCTGGGATAAGCATTCTCTCAACAAAACTTTTTTGGAAGCATCGTTACATATAAATAAAATCATTTACTGCATTGGGCATGTGCTGTAAGACCCAGAAGGTTCATCGATTGATTTATTGAGTTATAATGCACAGGCACTACATAAGTTATAAGGTGCACTGTAGTGGAGGGCTTCAGTTTAATTTGATCAGATGGGAACCTTTACCGAGCACCTTAATCTCGAACATGCGAGCATTTTCGCTTTTTTCCTGCGTAAGAAAAGCGGAAGCCACGGCCGAGAATCGAACCCGCATCCTTGGGCAGCACAACGCCGCGGGCACTGAGCCATGTAGCAACCCGCAGAATAAAAAAAGTGAAATGAGTACATTTAAGGTGAGGTGACATGTGACGTTGCTTCCAATAATTTTTAGCTGAGAGTGAGTGCTTGTCCCATTGTGCTTCGCCTGTGTTGTATTTTTGCGCTCTGGGTTTTACAAGCGTGCACCAACTGCCTAACGAGTAGTTTTACTGAAATTTACTTTAATTCAATCGATCCATCTTAGAATGCAAACACAAGGTGTTCAAGCTGAGCAATCTTGCAGTAAGCTTAAAAAAGCATGCTTCGGGGAATTAAATTACCTGTACGTTCTTAGCAGGTATCTTGACAGACAGAAAGGCAGTAGTGGGGGCTAATATATCTGGCCATGAGGGGAAGGCTGACAAACACCCCTTGAAATAGAACCCTGGCTACGCGACTGATCAGTGTACAGTTGGCCTTTTATACCTAAAATTCCATCCAGTCCCCTTTCTCCCTTCCCATAAATGTTGCAATTTGTCGCGGCCATCACAGAGACCACAAACAAAAGGCAATAAAAAAAGATAACTGGTGCTGACATACCTGGCGAAGCCTGTTGTCCAAAAAATCCAGCCATGTTACCCAGATCCTCGAAACGGTTGACGTAGAAACGCCAAACCTGTACGAAAAACAAATTTGCAAAAAATGCGCATCAGTAATTTTCTGCAGCACAAACAAAAGAACCTATGGTTGCAATGAAGATGTCATTGCAGAAGATGCTTAAACGGTACTGAATTCCTTTTGTGTAAGCACCTTGTTACTTCCAGTCATTTTCATTATAAACGATAAGTGAAAAAGTGCTGCATACCATTGCTGATATTTTGAGGAACGTACGAATACACAGCATGCTGCATTCCCCCTATGCACAAAGTAACTAACAAAACCAGCTACGCTCGGCAGGAACACTGAAATTTGGCTTAAACTTGAATTTCTCAGTGAATGAAAGTTCGTTTGCTCCCGGACAAGCACTAAGGGTATTACAAAATACCAAATCTTTTGAATAAAGCAAACTCGTATTTTGTCTTCATGGCCCCTTTCGGGCTGATTGGGTTATGCTTGTTTCCCTCACAGCATATTCATAAATAACATTATACACAGTATGCCCGCGTAAATGTATTGGCATGGTAACAGAGTTTCATTAGTCACTCCACTTGGACCTTATGCAAAGGCAAAAATGAGTACTGATGCAAAAAAAAAAAAACACTTCAACGTTGGCAGCGTACCTGTACGCAAGGTCAAGGCCGTCAAGGCCCAGCCGTAGCCTCATCAGGACGAGCACAAGCTGTGTCTTCAAAGGCAGGATGAAGTTCCGGTCCTCGTTCTCCGTTTCCTTCATCTGCCAGAACCGCAGCTTTTTCGCATCTGGTTCAAGTAGGGACCAAAAACTGTCGAAGGACTTTCTGGATGTAAAGCCAGTGTAGTACCGCAGCTTCTTTTCATCTTCTACAAGGGCTTCATACGTGATGTCAATCTTTTGTGTAGCTTCAGCCTTGCACCTCTTGACTTTCTTCTGCATACAGGATAGCTCAAGCCGCAAGCACCTATTCTTCTGCTGAAGGCGGTCACATAGCTTTTTTGCTTCAGCGTGGTCCTGTTGAGAGCGTTTTAGCTGGCGGTTGAGCTCTTCAACATGCGCGTAAGCAGCTTCAGCCTTTTCTGCTAGCTCAGTTATTATATTATTTTGGCAAGCAACTTTCTTGGCAAGCTGGTCATAGCTTGACTCTTGGCTGCTGTAGGCATGGTCCATGAGTAGAGTGCTTTGCTGTGCGGTGTCTTCACTGTCGCTGCTGCTACTAGTTATGGCAGAGCCTGAGACTTCTGGGTCGTGCTGGGGTGCCACAGTTGGACTGTTGGGAAGTTCCGGCTGTCAGGGGAAAATGAAAAAAGAAAGCCATGTGTTTCAGTGATTTTTACAACACACTGTGCAGCTGCAGGTGAGATTTCCAATACTGCATTTTATACCTTCACACGAGTTTAAGTTTACTCGGCATCAGTGCTTTTTTTACGCAGTAGCGCAACCCTTAAGTAGCCATTGCCTGCATTAAGCCATAACAAAATATTCAGTGGTGCATATGCAACAACGTAATGCTATTTCTCTGCATTGCTTGCGCTCAAATTACCTGTGTCCTTATGAGTGGTCGCCTCCTTTCCACCTTTTGCGGTCTCAGCGGGAAGATTGTGGGCACTCTGTTCATGTAAGTCTTTTTTCCTCCTTCGAAGTGGGCACCGCATACTCGGTGTCCCGTGGTAGGCGTAAACTTGGAGAACCTGAGCACAAAAAGTTCCAGCATTATTTCATATGACACTGAACATCACCTACTGCGTTTTCAGGTTCCTTTTAAATGTCCAGTCTGCATGCTACCACTGCAAGACAACAGTATCACTTTCTCTTGATTAATGTACAAAAAGTTCCATATCAGTCAAGGGCAAATGACAAATGTAATTTTAATTTTCAGCCTCACTCGACAACGCCACACACAGGTAAATTATACAGCTGTTTGTGCCACTCATCTGCATAGGTGCAGCGAAATCGGCCGCGTGCATGCACCAGATAACTATTTTACGGAAAGGACGAGATTACAGAGGCACCGTTTGCATCGAGGGTGATCCGCGAAAGCTAATCGCCGTTTGGCACAACGAGTTCTGGGTAAGTTGTTGCAAGCGTGCCGTGAAGTACGTTACGTCGTTTCTAAAAAGTAAGGTCTCGATGTACGGTAGAGCTATTAGGAGAGCCTCGTCAATGAGCTTGCCTTCCCCTTATGCCTGCATGCTTGCCACTTGCGTTGTAAAAAAAAAAAAAAAAACGCAAGCCGCGTACGCGGTGCTGCACTTGCGCAACATGGAAAACTAAAAGACCTCAGCACTACAACTCGTAATAATAATAATATTAGTACGCAGCGGTAACAAAAAACGCTAGAATAAGGAAGATGCGCTAAAAAATGACCGGCATGCACAACCGCGAACCGCGGCTGAGCTATCCGGTAAGAGTATACGCAGGCAGAGTGAGCAAAGATCATATTCTTTGGTATGCTAAGCTTCATGATTAAACATTCACATAAAAAAAACCACCGCAATACGCTTATTTAGTTTCAAAGCGGCACTATACATTTAATAAGATGTCTTACCTGCCGCCCCGTCCAGCCCTGTTGATACGCTGAATCCACGTCTCCCGAAGCTTTTGCTCTTTAGGAAAGACGTAGAAACCCAAGCCTTTATCCCTTGTGCTGTTGTTGTAGCATCCAGGAACACAGCACGTAAATCCTCCCATCGTAAGACGGCTCCACACGACCGAAAAATCTATCGAAAAGGGAACGCTCAGGCACTTCGGCTGGCTGGTGCACCCGGACGACTACAAGTACCGGCATGCACCGCGGCTGCCGCGGCAGCGGTGGCGTCGCGAAACTGGCCTGTGGGATCGGTCTATTAGGTTCGGCTTTAAATTCAAGTTAGAGGCACACAATTTTCTGGTGCATTTTTTTTTCAAAAACCAATAAACCTCTTTATTTATTTGACGTATACGACAAGCTACTGGTAGTATACGTTATGCGACAAAATTGCTTGCCATGAATTAAATGTCCATTTCTTTGAAAATTTATATTTTTCGTTTTGAGCACTGAACGTTCCGCGAAGAGTGCTCACGTAATTCTGCCTGAACTAAGCACGCATTCTGATGAGCGCAACGCGTCTATAGTGGAGCATGTTAATAAAAAAAAAATAGTGCTTCGAACTGATTTGCCAGGTTTGGCTTCGTTTTCGTAAGCGTCGTTGGCTTCCGTACGTTTGCGAAAGTTGGCGCTAATTACTCATTGCGTTTAGTGCGAATTTCTGACCCGTTATTTTCTCGTTCAGCTCGAAAGTGAAATACATAGAGTTTCCTAAATATACAGCAAACACTTCGGCCAACGAGTCTTCCAGCGTGCTCGACGTTGCTGGTTTCGGTTTCACCTCGATTGGGGCCATGAACTTCGGCGATTATCTTCTCGAATAAAGCGAGTTTTCCGAGATTGTTAAAATGTGGGTGTATCAAAATATGGAGTCCTTCAAGCTTTTCAATACAGATAACGACAAGTAATCAAAGTTATAAAAGAGTTTTTGTTTAGAGCTCAATAGAACGCAGACTTAGGCGCCCCAAAGTTTTTCCGCCTCGGTGTAATTCATTTGCGAGGACAACAGCGACCTCACTGCCATAGAAGTTTTAAGAAATCATCTGTATTGTCTACAACAAAGTTAACAAACAGCTACTGTTTGTGTGCGTGCGCGTGTGGCAATGGTCGAACTTCATTCAAGCTGGACCCGATTGGACAACAAAACCTTCATAAAGTTGTTCTTATTGAACGTTGTCAGCTGGTGGACAGCGCATCCTGAAAACATTTAGCAAAGGAGCTTTCATGAATGTTTCATCGTCCCTTCCATGCAAATATATATATATATATATATATATATATATATATATATATATATATATATATATATATATATATATATATATATGCACTAAGGGACAAAGAAGGCAAAGCTGCTGGTGAGGATCAGGTAACATAAGATCTGCTGGAAGATGGAGGACAGATTGTATTAGAAAAACTAGCCATCCTGTTTACGAGGTGTCTCCTGACGGGGAGAGTACCAGAGTTTTAGAAGACAGCTAACATCATCTTAATACATAAGAAAGGAGATGACAAAGACTTGAAGAATTACAGACCATTCAGCTTGCTCTCTGTAGAATACAAGCTATTTACAAAGGTAATTGCTAACAGAGTTAAGAAAACATTAGAATTCAATCAACCAAAAGAACAAGCAGGATTTCGAACAGGCTACTCAACAACTGACCAGATTAATACTATCAATCAGGCAATAGAGAAATGCTCAGAATATAGCCAACCACTATGCATAGCCTTCGTAGATTACGAGAAAGCGTTTGATTCAGTAGAAATATCAGCAGTCATGCAGACACTGCGGAATCAGGGCGTCGATGAAGCACATATAAACATCCTGGAAGAAATCTACAGAGGATCAACTGCTACCATAGTGCTTCATAAAGAAAGCAACGGAACACCAATCAAAAAGGGTGTAAAGCAGGGGGACACAATCTCCCCAATGCTATTTACTGCGTGCTTACAGGAGGTTTTCCGATGCTTAGACTGGATACAGTTAGGGATAAGAGTCAATCGAGAGTACCTTAGTAACCTGCGCTTCGCCGATGACATTGCATTGCTGAGTAACTCAGACGACGAATCGCAACTCATGATTATGGAGTTAGACAAAGAGAGCAGAAAGGTGGGTCTTAAAATTAATCTGCAGAAAATGAAAGTAATGTACAACAACCTCGGAAGAGAGCAGCGCTTTGAGATAAGTAATAGTCCATTTGAATTGTAAAAGACTATGTCTACTTAGGGCAGTAGTAACCGCAGAGCCGAACCACGTGATTGAAGTAACTAGAAGAATAAGAATGGGGTGGAGCACATTTGGCAAGCACTCTCGTATTATGACAGGTAAATTGCCACTATCCCTCAAGAAGAAGGTATATAACAGCTGTATCCTGTCAGTACTTGGCTACGGAGCAGAAACATGGAGACTTACAAAGAGGGTTCAGCTTAAATTGAGGACGAAAAAGCGAGCAATGGAAAAAAAAAAATGGTAGGTGTAACCTTAAGAGACAAGAAAATAGCAGAGTGGATTGGGGCACAAACGGGGATTAAGGATATAATAGTTGAAATCAAGAAGAGAAAATGGACATGGGCCGGGCATGTAGCCGTGAACAGGACAATCACTGCTCATTAAGAGTAACTAACTCGATTTCCAGAGAAGGCAAGCAGATTAGGGGTAGACAGAAAGTTAGATGGGCAGATGAGATTAAGATGTTTGCGTGTATAAATTGGCAGCAGCAAGCACAGGACCAAGTTAACTGGCAGAACATGGGAGAGGCCTTTGTCCTGCAGTGGACGTAGTCATGCTGATGATGATGATGATATATGAGTGTTTGTCGTGTTTTACCAGGACCACTCTGGTACAGCTACTGGAGAAGCTAAAACCTTTTCGCACAGCAAATAAGGCTTTTGTAGCATAGTTTGTAGCATAGTTGACACTTGTGATGCACTGTTTGAATACTAAGAAGTCAAGAATGACAGAAATAATTCACACATAATTTATGTACAAAACAGCGTGTCACGAATGTGTGTGAATTATTTCTGTCATTTTCTTAGTATTCATACAGTGCGTCACATGTATCAACTATGTACAACCCTGCTCTGGCCCTTCTATCTCGGTTACCTGCAACACATTTACAAACAAAACTTTTAAGACACTAAATCACAGCTGTGCTATCATATTTAATAAAACTTATATGCAATATCTCAAATGGTGAAATTAACTCAGTACTCCTCACTTTTCTGTGAAATGCCCTGAACATTTTTTTCATACCAAAGGTGTGTGCTAAATAATTAAGGAGCAGCAGGGTAGGAAGAGGGTTTTGCAATGTCTGCGCATAGTTCGACCTAAAAAGCCCCTAAATTACTCCGAATTCTAAGACAACAGGGTAGTTAGTTTCTCACCTTCACCACCATTCGTACAAGTGCTACCTCACCCTTGCTACCTAATTGTTTTTCAAAGCACGTGAACAATGTCAGCATGAAGGGTTAAAACCATCTGCATTTCGAACTTATCGGCTATACATGCTCTCATGTTCGCTCGCACAGTGAAAAGCATACAAATCAAGCAAAACTGGATGACTGCACCCAATAGTCATGCGAGACTATTGCTGTAAAAAATTCAACCGCTAAATCACATAAAAACTGTTTCATGCACCTGGGATGAAACTTCAATCAAAATATGTGAAAAAAAAAAAAACCGTACCTGTGCTTCTGCAACTACGAATGCTTTGGCACTTAAGGGTTTCTTTTTTTTAGTTCTTTAAGGGCCTTTATGGTCAGGGGTTTATATTTTTAGGAGTCTTTTTAGAGTCTGAATGACTACGAGACACATCGATACTCATGTTGTCTTTCCCAGAAAAGGATGCGTAGCAGTGAACACAGGAACAAGGACACGTGCACTGCAGTGTAAATGAGCCTGTGACACATGAGGTACTCTTTCGTGGGCGAAGGATGTGTCACAGTGCACACAGGCAAAAAGACGCTCTCCAGTGTGGCTTCAATTTATGAGTGAATGCTGCTGTACAAAAGTGGCAGTTGAAGTGGTGCTCTCCAGTATGATGTAAAGGCATAGGAGTACCAGGTGGGGTGGCAAAGGGAGCGCCAGCCCCCTAACTTTCGACAGTGCACCATGAATGGTCACTCTTGGCTGCACGCAAAGGAAACTAACAAGTAAGGCGAAGTTTTCCATCACAACAGTAACCACTCAATTTTGTTCTTACGGAAGAATGAAAATGTTACGAGGCAATGTTACAACAGAGGGAAACTCGGCCAACATTTCCACTGTAATGATTGTCCTTGTAGGCTCTATGCGGTGCGGGTCGAATATGCGACGCTTTCGTGTCTTTTTGTGTAGTATTGCAGAGCAGGCAAGCGCTGAACAGGGGCCCTATATTATTACATCACTTGTTCATGCTTTTATTCTGCTGTGACTTGTTGATGCAGTTGCCGATGGGAACGAGAAAACTGTTTATGAACTGGTCAAAGCATTTGTTGCTTCCCGAAAATAATTTTTTCCGAAAAGAATATACCACCGCTGATGCTCTGTCGAAGCTGTTGTGAGCCAATAAGTGTGATGAATCGTTTTTTATGTTTAAATTTTTCTGTACTGAAAGGCTAAAATTTTTTTCTGCTTTAGTCTATGATAAGCCTGATCAGCCGTGCTTATGGTAACTTGGAGCATTGGCGACAGCTTGTAAAGTGGCCACGAATAAAGTAGTGAACTCGAGCTCAGTAGGAAGTTCAGCCTTTAAGCTTACCCTACAACTTGACCCACTGGACCAGGGAGAAGGTTAAGTGCCGCAGTTTTACAGCAAAAGCTGTTACGAGATCAAAACTTGAGTCACACCCAATATGCTACCACTGAGCCACGCCAGTTCTTGGGACTTGTTGGCAATCTTGCCTTAGGCAGTCTTGATGTCGGGAAAGCAATTGCGTTAATACAACTTATAAAGCGTTTTAAAACAGTGAAAGAGCAACCAGACGTCGCACAATGCGAACAGCATTATGAGGGGGTTGTCCGATGCTCTAACCCATTACAAAAGCTTGTTCTTGTTCACGTAATAACTGTGGCGCATACCCATTTCAGGCATAAATAGCATAGCGAATGCTGGCGTACAATCCAAAAAATTTTATTATTAATGCCGTAGTAATATCCGTAGTGGATATCAAGTAAGTGTGCTTGCAGCAGCTTCCCAATGAGTGTTTAGAAAAAGCTCTGAAAGATTGCTCGCCTAGCATTAGCTGTGACTGTGCTGGACCTTCCGCGCAGGCTTGGCGTTTTTCTAACTAAGCCTATGGAGGCTTAGTTAGGAATCGGGCTAGTTGGTTTTCAATCAACCTGAATTGTCCTTCATAAATCAAAATACATCTCAGACGGCAAAGAAGCACACACGTGCAGCGCTGCTCATTTCTCCCTATTTCTCTTTCTCTCAGCAAGTATGAGCTCACAGAGATGTATACGTGCAAAAACTACTCAACACCGTTACGCCGCATGTGAAAATATTTTATTGAACTTATAATTCATCTCGCCAGCTGCTATATGTGGCCGCTGTTTATGTGATTGGCAGCTAGCCTACTCAATTACATTTTAAAGGAGATGCTTTCCGGCTTCATGACGCCATATAACAAGCAGACAATTTTGTGGCACACAGAAAATTTTAAATGCAGAAGAACCATTGTAAAACAGTATGCCGTATCAAAAATAATTTATTCTCTTATTTTTTACATGGTCGTGCAGGGCTGGTCATTAAGCGATGGGTCATTTTCACGTCATTTATTGGCTCGCATAACAAGCTGGTGCAGTGTGCATGACAAAGACCATTTACACCAGTATTCCCTCAAGGTTCCCCTTAAGCTCAGTGCAGCTTTTTGCCTGGTCTCCACCATATCTTTTTGCGCAATAAACTCAATTGAACTCAATATACAGCTAACAACCATTTTGAAAGGAAGCAATGAAGATTATCTTAACGTTATATTTGCCCACATTCTGTTCTTTCAAAAAAATTTTGTCTACATCATTTGTGTTGGTGTATTTACGAAGGTGCCTGGAAGCCCGATAAAAAATTTTTGATACACATATAATGAATGTAAACAATGTACTACGTCCCTAACACCACAAATGATACATTTTTAAAGAAAATGGTTCAGAAGTTGATAATAGGTTATTAACAGTAATATTACAATAGCAATATTATGAATAATTGCACATTCCAGGTATACTAATCAGACTAACAGCAAATGAGTCAATTTATAATACACGCATGCCTGAATATCTGCAAGAAAGTGTAATACTTATAAAAAAAAATAACAGTAATCATTCCTTGAAAAAAACATGGTTGATTCCTCCATCACAGGAATCGACATATAACACTAAACTAAAACGCTCCTTTACAGGGGTAATCAAATGTTTACTGTACATTGATAAAGGAGGGTTTGCCTAATGTATGTTTCGGTGCTCGGCAGCTATAGCCCCATTCAATGCAGGTGTATCCTCGTTGACGCTTGGTACATCTCCATGCCAAAGACTAATATTCATGCTAAATTTATTAAACTTTTGTGGTAGCTGTAGATGTTAACTGCCAAAGCATTATCTGCTAACGAGGCATGATAGCAATATGAGCGTCGCATATTTGTTGTGGAAATTGGGCAAAGGGAGCCATTCCTCAGCCTGTTAAAGTGTGATTGAACTTCATGGTATCTAAGAATGCATTGTGTCATATCTTTGTATGCAAATTTATATCGAAGTGTGAGCACGTCGAGAAAGTTCTCTTTCCTGATGTGTGTGTGTGTGTGTTGTGTGTGTGTGTGTGCGTGTGAGAGAGAGAGAGAAAGAGTTGGTATGCCACTGTGTAAAGGTGTCTGCATTTACATCTTGACCTTGTTCAAAACTACTGGCAAGTCTGCTGTTGGCCATGTACAGACGCAAGTGACTTGTACTTTTCCAAGGTGGCTTAAGACAAAGAACCTGCAAAAAAAAACAGTTAGAACAGGAACCAATGAAAACAGTCAAAACACAGAATCAGATTTTAGCACCAGGCAATGCAGAACGATTACAACAGACATTCAATTACTACATACCCATTGGTGGCATAATGCCGACCTCCTTATTTGTTCTATTGGTTGAACTTTGCTTACTATGGATTCTGGTAACTGTAAGCTTGTGGCATACTGCTGAAACTTATCACATGCCCAGGTCTCTGCAAGACCTTTCTCAGTTTGTCTGTACTTCCTTTAGGTTTCTGACAGACTATGGCAGGCGTACGCAACAGATCTGTGGACTCTATCTTTCTGCCACTGTCCCAGAATAGCGCCGAAGCCAAACAATGAGACCATCCACAGAAACTATCACTGGATTCTCTGGATCGCACTCTGACAGAACTGAGCTTTCATAATTGTTCAAAACCTTTCTGTTTGATTGAGGTCTATACTCACTCGCGTTCCCCATTTAGAAGAGTGTTCGTGGCATGGGCTATTTCCCGCATGTTCGGGACAAACTTCATCTTGTCATTTGCCATTACCATAAACCTTCTCAGCTCCTGATTGTTTGAAGGGGGTCTCATGTCAATAATAGCCTGCACTTTTGAAGGGCCTACCTGAATTCGTGTATTATCAACGCTGGGTGCCAAGAACTTCACCTTTTGTACGTTGAATTCACACTTATCGCAGTTCAATGTGACACCATGTTACTGTAGTGTTTCCGAGACGGGCCCTGAACTCTGCTTGCGTCCCGCCACAGATCAGGATGTCATCTATATTACACACAACACCTTTCCAAGTATCCAGAAACTGTGGCATCTTCCTTTGGAAGAACTCAGGCATAGAAGTGATTCCAAAAGACAGTCCTTTTAACAGGTACCTGCCAATTGGCATTAAGAACGGGGTAAAAATTTGATACTCCTTCGACAACTCAAGCTGGCAGAATCCTCAATTGGTGTCGAAATTGGAAAACTAATGAGCTCCGACAAGCTGCGCTAGCCCATGCTCAGTCACAGGCAGAGGCTTCAACTCTCGCCCTACATACTTGTCTAGCTCTGTCAGATCCACGCGTATAAGCACACCTTCATTTGTCAGGTGTTAGGTTCTTGATCTTAAATACTGCCACTGAGAAATCGTTTCAGTGGTAGAATAAATGAAACTGCGTGGAGTAAAAAAAATCTTTCGTTATTATGAATTATGAAAAGTAAATGAAAAGAGAAAGTTGCATACAAGAAGGAAAAGAAAAAGGATCACTGCACAAACAGATTGTCCAAGAGTCCAGATTAATTAAGCTAAGTAAGTTGGCGTACGAAAAACTACAAAGAAAAGTTCCCCTCACAGTTTGACAGAGGTCATGATGTCATTATGTGATGAAGCGTCGGTGATATCGGGTTCGATAGATCGGTAAAGACCTTGAGGAGGGTAGGCTCTTGCAGGAGACAGGGTCACTGTGTCACTCACCAAGTGCACACTGGAAACCACTGCCACAGCAACGTGACACAACAGGTGTCATCCTTGCGGGATGACGAGGCCATCACGAGGTCTACTCACTTGGGTCTGGAACCCAACAATGTGGTTTTGCTTTCAAATGTTTCACTGACCTAAGAAACACTTCACTCTTGCCCAACAGTTGTGTCAATAATGTCCTCTACTCATTACACTATTAGGCTTCTGCACAATGACCATTCTAGAACACCGCTGCGTGGGCTCCTCAATTGCCTCAAAGGCTCTAAGCTTTACTATCTCTTTTAGTTTTACCTTGGCTTTCAACATTACCGGTATAAGAAACTTTCTAGGAGTGGTCAACGCTACCGGTGACATCTTTCCTAAGCTTGATCTTGTGTTTGAGCTTGATTTTACCAAGACAGGTAAAGAGTTCCGGAAACTCAACCTCAGGGTAGACATCTTCGTTTTTTTGACAGAAGACTTGATCAAGGTGTCTCACAATGCCTAGTTTTTGCTAGTTGCCCTTGACAGGAGATGCGTTCATGACTAAAAAGTCAAGGTTCTAGTTAAACTAGAAGTAATAAAGAATCATCTTTAGGGAGTACAAGGTGGCTATAAAGATATAAAAACAGCTCATTGTCTTGAGTACCCAGGTCAACAGTCTATTAGGCATCGTATTTTGCATTAGGAGTTTAAAAGGGCCCCATGCCCAAAACAGACACAATTCTCAAGATCTCATAATAAAAAAAAATCATTTTAAAAAGCACCTTTTTACCAAAAGGTTGAACTTTGATTTTTACATTTAAAATGCATTTTCCTCAAGATGATATTTTGGGCAACTTCTTGAGATTGGAAATTTTTTTATACTTCTGAGGGCCAGATTATGAAAAAAAATTTTCAAGCACATGCAGTCAATGATAATCATATGGCGCATAGAATATGAATATGAAGTAAAAAAGCAGAATTTTCCTGTGCAGGTGCAAATGTGTTTTCAGGCTCCCTTTGCACAAAATAAGATGCATTGAAGTGGACACTGGAAAAGGGATGCTCTCTTGTGAGGGCACAACATTTATAAGGCTTTTATTACCTTCATCTGTTATGATAGAAAAAAAAAATACAGAACCACTTTTGTGTATCTTGAGTTCTCTATTGTGCATCACTGCAATGAAGAAAAGTTCCACAATGTTAAAAAATAGCAAATACTGCACCAGTACACAAAGACGGTGATAGGGTACATGTAGCAATATTTTTAACATCACTCTCCAGTAACATACTTCAGCACATCAGTTATTCATGCATTGTAACACATTTTCCCATATTTTTTTTTCATCCATTTCAACATGGTTCTCATGCAGGGTTTTTATGTACGGCCCAACCAAGTGCATACATGACAGAGCTAGATGTTCTGACAACGTAAAAGTTAATGCCGTTTTTTTAAAAAGGCATTTGGTGTAGTGTTGCATAATTTTATTGTTTTCAACTTATTATTCCTGGGAGTTTTAGACTCCTACAATGGCTGAAGAACTATCTGACAGACCACCAACTATGTGTCATCATAAATGACACGGCCTCGTCATCTGGACATGTGCGATCTGCTGTTTCCGAGGGTACTGTGGTTGGTCCGTTGCCATGTTTACTTCCTTAAGTGATTGTTCACATGCCCCTACATCTACTACATTACTCTATCCTGATAGCTTTGCATTACATCATCTCTTGAAATGTGTTTATTTCACTGCTGTATTACAGACCAACCTTGAGACAGTTTCGTTCACGTGCGATAACCTGCACATCAACTTAAACGTAGGAATGTTTCAATGTTAAGTTTACCAACAATAAAAATTCAACAGAGAGTGTGCATGTCCCGAGATCGAATTTATTATTAACTACTGATCATGTCAAATACCCTGGTGCCATATTCTTGTCACGTTGATAACATGGCTGTCAAGAATTCCAAGTAGCTACACTTTGACGAAATTTCAAAAATGCATCAATGAATTTGGAGGGAACTTTGCATCGAAGATTAAGCTGATTTTAGAATAAACTTGTGAAGCACAGAAAAAAACGTAATTCTTTACAGAGGCAAAGAAAGACATTTTGTCCATGGCTCCTCGCTGTCATGCTGCACACAATATTATCAAAGATGTGCCAGCTGAAAGAAAGGCAGGCAACCATTTGAGAACTGGCATTAGCAAGCTTCATATTACTGCTTCAATTGCCCTTTGTGGAAGCAGAGGGACTGTTTTATTGAACTAGCGAATAAAAACCATGTTCCTTTCGCAAAGGTCTAAATATGCTCACTAGACATTGCCACAAAACAACAATTCGTTATATTGAGAGTATGATTACAACAAAGCTTGCTTTAAACAGACCTAATAGAACATATCGAATGTACAATAAACCACTGCATCAAGTTATAAACTTGCAGGAAAAACGATGTGGCACACCCCTCAGAGACCTGACCTCAATTCGACACCTGTCTGATTTTTTTGTTAATCATGTATGTAAGGTGCAACCACACGAAGGTCTATGGGAGGACTGCATTTTCAGGTAACCTACATTTAAGACAAGCCAAACCTCTGTCTCCATGGTACAACTGTAAAATCACGCAAAAGCACTCAAAAATTTTTATTAAAAATCGGAGTTAGTATTAAGCCATACGCTGTAAAACATTCAACTGCTAAATCATGTAAAAACCGCTTCACGCACCTCGGAAATCACTTGAATCACAAAAATGTGAACAAAAAACCCTCCCTCTTTCTCTCCAACTACGAATGCTCTGGCACTTAAAGATATTTTTTATTAGTCCTTTAAGGGCCTTTATGGTCAGGGGTTTATGTTTTTAGGGGTCTTTTTAGAGTCTGAATGACTACGAGACACATCGATATTCATGTTGTCTTACCCAGAAAAGGATACGTAACAGTCAACACAGGAACAAGGACACACTGCAGTGTGAATGAGCCTGTGACGCATGAGGTACTCTTCCGTGTGCGAAGGATGTGTCACAGTGCACACAGGCAAAGAGACCCTTTTCAGTTGTGGCTGCGCACATAAGCCACGAGCTTGAATTTATAAGTGAATGCTAATGTACATAAGTGGCAGTTAAACGGGTGCTCTACTGTATGATGTAAAGGTATATGAATTTTCATCTTGACCTTGGGCACACCAAGAACTGGTCTTGGTCACACGAAGAACTGGTGGCAATATTGCAATTGGCAATGTAGAGATGCAAGTGACTTGTACTTCTCCAAGGTGGATTAAGACAAGGAACCTGCAAAGAAACAAGTAGAACAGGAACCAATGGAAACTGTCACCACACGGAATCATACTTGAACACAAGGCAATGCAGAATGGTTACAGTAGAACCTTGTTACAATGGATCTGCTTACAACAGACATTCGGTTACAACATACCGATTGGTGGTATAATGCCAACTTTCTTATTTGTTCTATTGGTTGAACTTTGTTAACTATGGATTCTGGTAACTGTAAGTTTGTGGCATACTCCTGAAACTTATCACACGCCCAGGTCCCTGCAAGACCTTTCTCAATTTGTGTGTACTTCCTTTATATTTCTGACAAACTACGGGAGGCGCACGCATCAGATCTGTGGACTCCCTCTTTTTGCCACTGTCCCAGAACAGCGCCAAACCCAAACGATGAGACCATTCACAGAAACTGTCACTAGATTCTCCGGCTCGCACTCTAACAGAACTGGGCTTTTATAATTGCTCACAACCTTTCTGTTTGATTGAGGGTCATACTCACTCGTGTTCCCCATTTAGAAGAGTGTTCATGGGATGGGCTATTTTCGGCATGTTCGGGACAAACTTCGTCTTGTAGTTTGCCATGCCCATAAACCTTCTGTGCTCCCGATTGTTTGAAGGGGCTCTGATGTCAATAATAGCCTGCACTTTTGAAGGGTCATCCTGAATTCGTTTATTATCAATAGTGTGCCCCAAGAACTTCACAATTTGTACATTGAATTCACACTTCTCGAAGTTCATTGTGACACCATGTTTCTGTAATGTTTCCGAGACAGGCACTGAACTCTGCTTGCGTCCCGCCACAGATCAGGATGTCATCTATATTACAGACAATGCCTTTTCAAGTACCCAGAAACTGTGGCATCTTCCTTTGGAAGAACTCAGGCACAGAAGTGATTCCAAAAGATAGTCCTTTGAACAGGTACCTGCCAAATGGCATTACGAACGGGGTAAAGTTTTGATACTCCTTCGCCAACTCAAACTGGCAGAATCCTCAATTGGTGTCGAAATTGGAAAACTAATGAGCTCCAACAAGTTGCACAAGCCGATCCTCACTCACAGGCAGAGGCTTCAACTCTCGCTCTACATACTTGTCTAGCTCTGTCATATCCACGCATATACGCACACCTTCATTTGACATGTGTTAGATTCTTGATCTTAAACACTGCCACTGAGAAATTGTTTCAGTGGTAGAATAAATGAAACCGTGTGGTGCAAAAATAATCCTTTGTTATTATGAATTATGAAAAGTGAATAAAAGAAGAAAGTTGCAGATAAGAAAAAAAATAGAAAAACGATCACTGCACAAACAGATTGTCCAAGAGTCCAGATTAATTAGGCTAAGTGAGTTGGCGTGCGGAAAACTACAAAGAAAAGTTCCCCTCCCAGTTTGACAGAGGTCATGATGTCATGCTGCGATAAAGCATCAGTGATGTCAGGGTCGATAGATTGGCAAAGACCTTGAGGAGGGCAGGCGGTTGTAGGAGACAGGGTCACAGTGTCACTCGCCAAGTGCACACTGGAAACCACTGCCACTGCAACGAGGCACAACAAGTGTCGTCCTTGCGGGATGACGAGGTCCTCACCAGGTCTACGTCTCAGGTTCGGAACCCCAACAGCCTTGACACTGCCCCAAGCAGCTCGGCACATACGTCTTTCCTTGGGAGTTCCAAGAACAAGCCCCTTCATCTTTCTCTTTCTCCTTGCTTTGCCATATCTGACACATTTTCTTTACCTGCTCTTCTTTTTTTCCCCATTTGTATAAACTTCATGTGGTTTACGTTTCTTGTGTTTCACTGACACAGGGAACACACCACTCTAGTCCAACAGTTGTGTCCATAATGTCCACTACTCATCACAACATTAGGCTTCTGCACAGTGACCATTCTAAAAGACTGCTGGGTTGGCTCCTCAACTGCCTTAATGACTTCAAGTTCAACCATCTCTTTCAGATTTATCTTGGCTTTCAACACTAATTGTATGGGAAATTTTCAAGGAGTGGTCAGCGCTAGCGGTGTCACATCTTCTCTAAGTTAGATCTTGTACGCGAGCTTGATTTTACTAAGCCGGGAAAAGAGTACGGGAAACTCAACCTCTGGGTTGACAGCTTCAATGTTTTGACTGATGACTTGATCAAGGCGTTTCACAATGCCTAGTTTTTTGTGAGCAGCCTTTGACAGAAGAGACATAAATGAGGTAAAGATCACCTTCAAAGAGTACAATGTGGCTATAAAAAACTAAATACAGCTCACTGTCCTGAGTACCCTGGAAATTGCTACCCGTCTATTAGGCATTGCATTTTGCATGAGGTATTCCTGAAAGCCACATGCTCGAAATAGACATAATTCCCAAGATCTCATAACGAATTAAATCATTTTACAAAGCATCTCTTTACCACAAAGATTTTCTTTGTGGTAAAGAAAATCTACATTTAAAATGCATTTTTCTCAAGATGATATTTTCAGCAATTTCTTGAGATTTGAAATTTTTATATTATTTCTGAGGGCCAGATTATGAAAAAAAATTTCCCACTTCCCTAACAAGTGAAGAAAGAAATTCTCTTCTTTAAAGCATATAATTTACATAATTGTTTCCAACTTAACATAAACAATTAGTATGGACTGAACAATTAAAGTCTTTTCGCATTATTACAACCTTGCTTGCTCTTCTGATTGTTCTATGCAAACTTTCTTGACATTTATTTGCATTCCACAGTTATTGTAAAGCAATATGAGCCATTAATGGCTCATAATTGAAAGGTTTGTGGCAGGAAATGTTTGTTCAGAGATTGTGTGGGAATTGAGGCTAGCCCGTCTTTGTGCGGGCTTTGCTGCCTCTTTCTCCGTTCTCATGTCCTGACATGACTCTCCCCTCCTCCGTGGTCTGCACACTGGGAGAGTGAGGAGTGACGTTTACCCCTGTCAGCCGGTAGCGGATGTCGACTGTGGCGCCGTGCGCAAAGTCTCTCGGCACGTTTAGCGCGCGCGTCGGGAGTGGGAAAGATTTTTCCGAGGACGACATAGGGTAAGCACGCTTTTCTTTTCCGTCTGTCGGCTCTCTTTCTTTGGGGCTCAATCTGACATTGCCAACAGTGCCTCGCGCTCACGGCAAAAACTTACCTCATGTCGCCCCCCCCCCCCCCTTCGAAACGCTACGCCGAAGAGCGGTGCGACCAGTGCATGGCCAGGCTTCGCCGAGCCGTATCTTTCCGAAGCCGATGTGAGCACCTTTGCCCTCGCTCGAGTAACTGGGCCTTTGTCCTGGTGTCTCTGTGAATCACTTTTATCACGCAGATATGCTCGCGGCACCCCTGTATAGTATGTCTCGCCCGTGGGTGGATAAGCCCATTTGCCTTGTAACGGGCTCTGTACTGTGTTTCGGTGTTACCGCAGACAGTAAAGTGTTGCAAACTTGAGCCGTACCGTGTTCTCGCCACGGCGACGGTTAACGCGTCCCTTGCGGCTCGCTAAGACCTGACCCACGCTAGTGACCGTTAATAGGATCGGCACTTCAGCCAAGCAAAAAGGGGTGTCCGTGGTTCTGCGAACAAGTTGCCAAAAGAAAGTAGGCCTGCTGACAGCCGTCCAAATATGAGTAATATTCTCCCAACCGGGAAGTGACGGGCATAAAGTTGCGACGCTGCGCTGCAAAGTGTACAACGACGAGAGAGAGAGCCTCCTGGAAGAGAAGGCAGCGACAGCAAGGATTACCTTCAGCTCTGCAGATTGAGCGTGACGAGCGGGGGTCCTTTGATGTTTCCGGCAGTGCGAGGATGGGTGGCCCATCATGAAGCGGCATCATCATTCCAAGGAAGAGACAACCTGGCCCCAGAGGGGAAGTGTGGTTACTATGGCCCCGGTCAAGGACGTTGCCCCAAGTGAGTGTGGGCGGCACCGTCGAAAGTGATGTGTGTGCGAAAAAAAGACTTGATAACCAACGGTAGTGTGCTCCTGAGAGAGCCTTTGAGGAGATCGTCGCAATGTAAGATGACATCATTGTCTAGATGTTCGCCTTGTGGCAAGAAACGCTTGCTTGTAAATATGCAGAATAAACCTCTGTACGATTTTCCTCATCAGTCTCTTCATGCTCGTTGTCTTCCTCCCGAGTTCCTCGGTGCTGATAATGGCGAAGCCCCAAGACCTCAACAATGGATAGCAGCAGTGGGATCCTGGTCAACCCATGGTTCCAATAACTGGTGGCAACGGTGGAATCTTCGTAACCCCAACTTTAATACCATAACCCTTCGGGATACGTGTACACCACACTGGCACCCAACCTGGTATCAAAAGCTCTAAGCTTTTGACTGCTCTTAGCGGGTCAGTTCACGTGCCCAATTCGGGCTCATCACAACATTCCTGCTTCGTGGCATTTTTGTCCGCTGACCTTTTTTAGGCGGATGCTGCATTGCGCAAAGAGGCCATTGCCTCTATCGACGGGCACCCTTCGGCACCCGTTCGTGTCGTCCCACACTTTTGTGGTGAACACACAACCAACGTGGTAGCTGACATGCTATCTCGTGCCCCCTGTTGTTTGCCGAGAATCTTGATTCCGGTACGACGGCCGCTCGCGGTGCCTTAGCACATGCAAGTGTCGGGGGTGAAACAGCGGCGACAAGGGCGAGTCCCCATGAGGACGACCTTTTCTGCAGTTCAGGTAAGCGGATGCACCGCAAATCGGCCAAGCGGTGGAGCTTTCCCAAGGCCACGATGCCAAGAGTGAACTCGTGACGCTGTGCGCGCGGCGGCTGCTGCGGTCCTGAGTGGGCGCGATACCAGAGCCCCCCCCCCCCCCCCCGCTTTGGTAGAATGGGAATCCCTTTCAATAGTGAAGAGCTACTGAAAGCTCAGCAGGGTGATTCGTTTCGAGTCTCGGAGAGACGAAGCGCTGTATATGCTGCTTTCTCTGCGGCGGGCGCAGATAAGCTGTCTCAAAGAGATGGAGCGCTGTTACGCTGCTTGTTCTGTGGGGGCACAAATAGGGGGCTGAAACAGCGTGTCGCTGAGTTCCCAGCGAATTCATTTTGCTGGGTGATGACTAGAGTGACCTAGAATATGGAAGAGTGTCTAAAGCGCCGCGCCAATACATAAGAGAAGTGAGGATCTTTTCCAGTGAACTTCTGCGCCGCGGTGCTGTCATTCCAGACCCGTGGGTTTTTCCTGATATAGAAGCCACGGCAAACGGCGGGCGTCTGCTGCGCGCCTAATATTTTTGCAGCTGTTAGCCAAGATTGCGATAATTTTGGCAATATTAAATACTATGTCCCTGCAACGTAATACTGCATTGACTCACCGCATTTATAACGTGTTTGTGTGGCGCGAAAGAGAGATCTGGTTTGTTTACGTCTAGCTGGTATACCACCGCAATGGTACTCACGTACTCGGCCATCTGAGGAACGCTTTCTGGACGCACTTTATCATGAGCAAAGGAAGCTTAATTTAGTTACGTGTGGTATGACAAATGTAGACGTGCTACAGAATATCATAAGCTAGAAATCGATAAATAACCGCTAGAACATAGCAGGTGTGTGCACAGTAAGTGGCTAGCTCACGCTAATGCGTTTGAGACCGCTTTTATTTTGTGTGTTAGATTTCTTTTCTGAATCTTTCTCCTGCCCTATACTGTTTTCTTAGATAGATGAAAGCTTTAATTAGTTCATGCGATAGCTAGCTACGTAGCAATATGAAGCGGTATGGGCCCGCCGATGGGGCACGGTACAAAAAAAAAAAAAAACCTAGGTGATTCGCTCAAATCTAGCGTCTCGTTCGATTGGTTTATGATCAGCACCATTGTATATATAACATGACTAATCGGTGACGAAATCAATAACTGGACATGTTTACCTTTTACACCACCATTAACAATAACAACTCGCAAGGTCCCTAATTGTGCAGTCGCCTTAGACAGCTTGATAAGAAATACACGTTGCTTTTCTTCAGTCGATAAACTTAATTTACCCCCCACCTAAGAGTTTTATGCATCATATGTAGTTCTGCACTACTTGTAAGGTTTTAAGCAATTTAATTCAAGCTTTTGCACCCCACTTTGTCTTGCACTGCATCCATGATTAGTTGGCTGGTCACGGACATGGAGACAATGCAAAGCGATGATGCTATAATGAGGCGACATAATGGCGTCACCAAATTCGGCATCGTTTATGTCATGGTGACGTCATCACATGATAATTTTTTGCATTACTCTTACGCAGAGGCGTGCTCGCGGAGGGGGGGGGGGGGGGCAGAAAGTGATCACCTGCATATATTGACAATAGAAAGGGAGTGCTGCAAAACGTGAGTGGTGGGCTTAAAGTCAGCTCCAAATGTTGACATAATAAGTATGGGGGCACACTGCGATGAATCTTCCCACCTTCCTCCCTAAAGGGGAACCGTGTAACCACGTGTGTATGCCTATGCTCATACATGCTGTCGCTGCCGAGGCGGGACACCGACGCCAATGTTCAATTTGCGTGTTTCATGAAGAATCTAAGGCTCTTGTCTTAAAATATGACGTTTCGTCCAATTTGTCTCCACCGGATAATAGAAACGTGGTCATCTCCTATCTTGTTTACAACTTACCCATATATATTAAAGAACTGAGCGCATTTGTAAAACTTGTACAAAAAAATATTAGGTATGCAGAGAAACAAGAGACAAATCAAATAAATGAACTTCATGTTACGAGCTAACGTAAGAAAACAAGCATACATGGAGCATTAGTTACTGACGCTGCTTTCGCCATGTGTTAGAAAAATGTATCACTCTGCGAATTTTAACATGAAACTTTAGAGATTTATTTTATATACTCAATGTTTCGGGCTTCATAAATATACATTGCTATCAACAATTAAATAGTTGGAGTTATGAAAATGGATGACCAATAACAAGGGTATATCATTTGCATGTTTTACCTCATTTGAAAATTTTATGCTGATGCAATCCGTCTAGATAAAGACAATCCCGATGCATACATTGATATACCTACATTCAGTTGCTATACCTGCTTGAAATACATTGTTGCACGGAACATTTTTCTCAGGCTAGGGCATGTGGGAAATACGTATTACCACAATTTCCTAAAGTGATGAAACATCTTTACATCTGTAGTTGCTCGACGTATTTTGTTACAGTAAGCTAATTTGCACAGCAAGAGTGCTGCTGTTCGAATCTTTAATTTGGCGTTTTGTGGATATATTTAAGGCACTTTTCTATATTACGTATTCATTATATAAACATGGAATAAAATGTGTTATTCTGGCACTGGTCTTCTTTTGAATGCCTGAATTGAGAACAAGCTCTACGCATGGCAAACTTTGTTGCTGTGCGCTAGGTCTAAAACGGAACAAGTTAAAAGATATTCTGGTGGTACCGCCGTGTTCTCTTCTAGCTGTTCTCTGTTCTTATATAGTAGTAGTCAAGGCTGGCAAGTTATCTAAAAAAACATGTGTGTGTGGCTGCGAACCAGCGGCGACCGTGATTAAAAAGCCCATACTTTATTCATTACTTGTATTTCTTGCATGCATGATATTATTACTCGCTTGTCTGTGCAATTCATGTTACTTTGTTCTTACCTTTCATGTTATGCGTTTTTGTGCACGCACAGCTACCAAATTAGCGTATTTGAACTCTAGCACCAGAACATGACCGCGTTGCTGCCGTTTCAAAGGTCAGTTCTTGCGTTCTCTTGCTACCTCAGGCACTAACAACACTCCTAACGATGGGCAATTTTCATTACACATCTCATTACTAAAGTTGAGCATACTTAAAGTGTCGTGCGTGCAAATACAGCGCAAAAACTACCGTGTGTAACAGACGCCCTTTGCTCTTCACGAGCTTCCTAGCACAGCAAACCAACGGGTGCGGCGCAGCAGCGCCGCGGACGTTCACCGCAAAAGCTCTATGCAGGAGCCGGCGCTTTGGACACTCCCCATATTCTAGGTCACTCTACTATGGCAGGCTCCCGCTGAACTATATAGCCATTGACGAATATTCTGCGCATTCGTTTAAGGTGACCATGCCCAGACAAAAGTTTTGAGAGTCGCACTGTTGTGATCCTCTCACGACGAATTCGTGGCCGGTCTCCTGAGTTGCTCGAAAGTTTTCGTAAACTGAGCAACGTTGTGACCTGGCCCGGCACGAAGCGTGACACTTATTGCTATTCTGTGCCTGCCATGTCTGACAGATGGTTGAACCAAGGGTCGGCAAGCCGCCCGGTCTTATGAACCGATTGTCAGTGAGCGTCCGTGGCGCGTACTTGCTCAAAGATTTGCTTTTTGGAAAAACTCAGCCGTGCCCGCATGGCAGACCTGAAGGCCTTTGTCACGGTCTGAAGAGCTTGTGCCAGCGCCCTGCGGCACTGTGGGCAAGTAACAGGGCACACCCGGAGCGGTGGACCGCGTTCAGACCCCGAACCGGTATAACCAGAACCCTACAACCGAAGACCCTTAGTTTACTGTCTAGCCTCAGTATGGTTGGCTTCTTTAGGGCCTGTTCTCGTAAAGAAGTCGACCCCGACCAGTTTTTTGCCAGTGTTTCTCTTTCTTTAAGTGTTCATGTGTATTTTATGTTTTTATGTTTCTTTTGTCTAACAATAAGAGTTCGTATTCATTTTATGTTTTAGTGTTTTTTTGGCCAGATATTGAATGTCATTTTTGCTCTGTTTAACATTTCTTCCATGTTTATTTTGTCTACCGGCAAAGGAAGTTGTGACCTTGAACATTAAGCTTATGCGTGAAGAGAGGGACAAAAGACGCTTTACCCCTTTGCTCGCGCAGCCGTCGTTGGTGTGTGTGTGCGTGCATGCTTCTGTGCATGTGTAGGTGCGTGACCAGGAAATTGCGCGTTGTGGCTTCATCCCATTGGCGTACACACTAGGGGTGCTCGGGGCCCTGACCTGCTGACGTCACACAGTCCAGCTGTGCTCTGCTCTCAGCCATCGCCGAGAAGCCCTGCTGCCTTTTCCACCATGGCTACTGCTCGAGGCCAGCAGACAGCAGCTATATGCTGCAGGCCAATGCCAGGGCGCCTCGCAGCCAATTCCGGTTCAGCCTCCCTGCTCCCTGGAGAGGCCCGGCCTCCCAGCGAGGTTCCCCCGTCTTCGTTGAAAAATTCGGGGCCTCCAAATCACCACTGAAGCAGCACTTGTAGGACACACTTATCAATCACCAAGAGCAGCCACAAGCTATCAGAAAGCCTCCTTTCGTTCCTCCGACCTCGCACTCAGGCACCGCATCCAGCGAACAGTACCACGCTCTTCCGCCCCCCGTGCGGTGGACGCTATCCCGCCTTAGCACGACGTACACTAGCCTTGTGTCCTTGCGCTCCCTTTCACAAATATTTTTATGGTGTCATGTGTTTATTTTGTTAATAATTTTTCTCCCTTATCATAATTTTTTTCAACAGTTTAAGGGCTGGACTGAAGTTAGCTGTTGCTCATAGCAGTGTCATTTTAACTGCATAGGTGACATCGGGCTGCCTTTGCAGACCGGTAAAACGGAAATTTAGGAGAGGAGGATGTGAGAATTGA
This sequence comes from Rhipicephalus annulatus, assembly GCA_013436015.1. Lineage (NCBI taxonomy): Eukaryota > Metazoa > Arthropoda > Arachnida > Ixodida > Ixodidae > Rhipicephalus > Rhipicephalus annulatus. The sequence continues at coordinate 134,201 of WOVY01000324.1, read as the reverse complement.
AGCCAGCCTGCCGCCTTTGCGCAGGCTTTTCAACCTCTTTCTCTGTTCTCATGTCCTGACATGACTCTCCCCTCCTCTCAGGTCTGCTGCACTGGGAGAGCTAGGAGTGGCGTTTAACCGCTCTCACCCGGTAGTGGATGTCGACTGTGGAGTCGTGCACAAAGTTTCTCGGAGAGAGATCTCTCCGGGACGACTGAGTGTGAGCACGCGTTTCTTTGCCGTCTGTAGGCTCCCTTTGTTTGGGGCTCGTTCCATCTTCGCTAACGGCACCTTGCACCCACAGTAAACGCTTGCCTTTTGTCACCCTTTCCGAACGCTAGGCCGAAGAGCAGTGCAGTGTCCTAGTGTGTGGCCAGGTTGCGTCGACTCGTATCTCTCTGAAGCAAGCGCAAGCGCCTTTGCCCTTGCTCAAGCAACCGAGCCTTTGTCCCGGTGTCTCCAAGAATAACTTTTACAACGGAGACGTGCTCGTTGCATCCCTGTGTAGTACTTCTCGCCCGTGGCATGGATAAGCCTATTTGCTTTCCCGCCACGCCTTTGCAATGGGATGACGATAGTTATAGCGCGAGAACAAAACGACGACACAGAGACAAGAAGGACACGAGTGGTCGTGTCCTTCGTGTCCTTCTTGTGTCGGTGTCTTCGTTTTGTTCTTGCGCTATAACTATCATCATGCCATAACAACTAGCCCAAGCTGCCACACTTCTAAATTTGCAATGGGCTCTGTACTGCGTTTTGGTGTTGCCGCAGACAATAAAGTGTTGAAACCTTGGGCAGTATCGTGTTCTCACCACGACGAAGGTTAACGCGTGCCCTGCGGCTCGCTAAGACTGGACCAACGCTATTGGCCGTAATCCTTCGGGATATGTATACACTACAATGTTTATATCTTAAACATAGTCGTGGTTCAAGACAAGGCTATGCAAATTACTATAAACCAATTAAATATTTGAAATCAGCATAAAAATTTATGTAATGAGCGAAAATTTCATTGGACTGTTCAACAGATGAAAAAAGATAGTGAGTTGAATCTCCCCTTGAAGGAAAGCGCCTGTAGACAACTCACTTTTTATGTCAACTTTCTTGTATGATAACGGTGCACGTGGTTTACAAGGTGGTCTCTTTGCGAAAAGGATGCATTGCAGTGCCCACAGGGGAATGGACGCTCTCCTGTGTGGCAACGCTTGTGCCTAATGAGGTTCGCCTTCTTTGAAAACGACGCACTGCAGTGGTCACAGGAAAATGGACGCTCCCCAGTGTGTGTGAGCATGTGACCCATGAGGCCACCTTGCTGTGAGAACGATGCACCGCATTGGTTACAGGAAAAGGGACGCTCTCCTGTGTGCGTACGAAGGTGCCTTGTGAGGTCACTGTCTCGAAAAAATGCAGCTGGGCACAGGTGGCACTGGAAGGGGCGCTCGCCTGTGTGTCTGTGAATGTGCTTTTTCATGTTTCCTTTGTCCTTGGTCACATAGCTGCACTGACGACACGTATGCAGTCTGCCATGTATGGACACGAGTGAATGGTACGCCTCACGGGACGCTGAAGACAAGGAACCTGCAAAAGCACAGAGACAAGAGGAAGGCAATGAAAACCATGGACAAGCATTGTCTGCAACTGCACTACAGCATGAGGGAATGAAGAAAGATTTTTGTACTTGTAGATGAAGTAGACAATCACCTTTGCATATGCGAGCTACATGCGACTGGAGCAATAACCGTGCTACAATGACATGGTTACAAGCACTTTCTACCTCTCTATAAATAATATGTCTAATACATGCAAAAACCTCCAGTGAATGCACAGGAATGCAATTTCAATCTTACTTTGATACTATACCCCAATGACAAAGTTTATTTGTAATATGCTAATAGATTATGCACCAGCCCAGTAAACATTTATTGTATTTTGTTTTCTTTTCCCATAAAAATATCGATAAAATACTGCACAGCAATCAAAGAACTTCATAATTCAATGCATGAAACATGAGAAATAAAATATGAGTGTACAAGGCTTATATAAAACAAACTTCAAAAAATATAAAAGAAGGAAAAACAAATCATTCAGAAGGGATAGAAATGGCATTACAATTTTGGTGGTTAGAAATGCTGCTGGCACATTTATGTGGAATGCACAATAAATAGGTTCTGCATACTCGCACAGTTTACATATTTCCGATAACTGTCTCTAAACTAGTACATTAGAGACCGCATAATGATTCTATATGACATAAGCAAGCTATGCAATGTTTCAGACACTTAACCGAAGAGACATATCAGCACGAATTCTTGTTTATCAGTTAACCGTGAAAGATTTCGTTATCTCCGACAAAACATCTGTGTTGACCAAATGCCAAACTCTCAATAATATGGAAAAAAACCCTAATACTTCTAACATATACACAATTTATTTCTTCATAAATTTGTAGATCCTCTACTTATTTCGCAAAAAATAGGAGAAAGAGTCGCAAGTTTTTTAATCCTGTAACTTTGTCCACAATGTGGCCAACCTCAACGACCCCCCCATCTTTAATAAGCCTGAAAAGTGTTCTGCATCATACCCATACCTACAGCCACTGCCATTACTTGTACCAAGTGCACATGTCTTTTCTGGAGGTAAAATGGCTGGCACTTCACGTTCAGCACTCCACAATCACCAAAAAAGTTATCCAGGTTGAGATCAAATATGACTAAATTAAGAGAGCTTCGTGCCATAGAACAACACAGATTCAGGCCTCGAACAACTAACATGCTCGAATTATCAAGCTTTTACTGTACACTGAATGCAGACAATGACTATTACACTTATAATTATGACTGTCTTTATATACCAGGAAGGTCACACTTCCTTGGATACGTTAGAAAACAGTGCAATCAACTCAATGCACTGCTTCCATTTTAGGCATCGCTGAGAGAAAAAGCAAAAAAACATATGAATGATCAAATCAGGAATGGTGCAATGTTTGATGATAGATGAGAATGAGAAAGGTTTAAGCAAATATAAATGGTTGTAGCTCAGTGAGTGAAACTGTAAAAAAATTAGTTTATGTGTCCATATCAAACATTTTGTTGACAAGAAAACATAATGCACACAAACACACGCACAAATGTTTGAGAGGGAAAAATGCATTAAAAAGTAACACCACGTTCCCACTGTATGCTTATATTCAACAGTGCAAAATCAAAGTGTCACTATTAAGTGTTGCCTTTATTAAGATACAAATTTCTTTCTCTCGGCACATGCGGATGTGTGAAGAAGTGCATGAATAAAATGCCTAAATCAACCAGTGCTTTCAAAGAGAGGCAATACTGCTTTACGCTCACGATACATAAACACTGCAAGAAAATCAGTCATACACTTCTTTGAAATATCAACTGACAAAACAATGCAAGGAACTCAATAGTCGGTTTCATTGGTTTCAATAAATCCTTCTTTGGAGCAGTCCACAGACATTGCCACGTCAATACCACAATCTCATGTTCACAGAATTTTAAGCAGCAGCACAAATCGCGAAATGGTAAATGACTTCCAGGAGGACAGTGATGCGATGCCTTGCTGGCAATATCCAAAGCATGAAACGTCGTTTCTTCATAAATGGATGGACACATCTGCAAAAGCACACAGGCAACTGTTAAAGCCAGCACAAACAACACAATACATTCAATATCAGCTAAGCTTCATAAAACTTTTTTGTATTGTAATTTGGTGACTACTTTTTCAGTACCTGTTTGATTAGCTACCTATTTTTTGAAAAGACAACCTCTATACATAGTGCTCAAATGTTATCAACGTTCTCAAATGTTAGGGTTAACCCTGTGCAAATAGCCTACCTTGGTCTAGGCGCATTGGGTTATAGTGGCGTTGTACGGCTGGCGTCTGCAGGTTTCAGCATTTGTAACCTTGTAGCGTCCCCTCGTTGGGCTCCGTGGTGGGTGGCCGCCAACGCTGCTGAACAACAATAAGGAAGACATGCATGGAGCATTCCCACTACTGTCTGATCGTACCGGCTTAAAGCCGGTACGCACCGATGATCTCACCAGAGAAGGATTGGCCACCCTGGTGCAGTATCTGGCCACCCCCTCCCGTAGGCATTCGTCAATTAACTCACGGCCCTCAGTCCCCACCAGCTGCGGAGCAACTGACCACGGCGGCGGTCAGATCTGCAAAGCAGCAGAGGGTGCTAGGAATCTCTGGATACGGACAGGCCACCATTGGAACTTGAACTTAGCAACGTTTAACGTTAGAACATTATCTAGTGAGGGAAGTCTAGCTGTATTATTCGAGGAGCTAGAAGGCATTAAATGGGATATAATAGGGCTGAGTGAGGTTAGGAGGACAGATGAGGCCTATACTGTGCTACAGAATGGGCACGTCATTTGCTATCGGGGCTTGGCAGACAGAAGAGAACTGGGAGTAGGGTTCCTAATTCACAGAAACATAGCTGGCAACATAGAGGATTACTATAGCATTATTGAAAGGGTGGTAGGCATTGTAATTAAACTGAATAAAAGATACAAAATGAAGGTAGTACAGGCTTACGCGCCTACATCCAGCCATGATGACGCTTCAGTTGAAAGCTTCTATGAAGACGTGGAATCGGCAATGAGTAAGGTGAAAACACAGTATACTATAGTAATGGGCGACTTTAATGCAAAGGTAGGAAAGAAGCAGGCTGGAGACCAGGCAGTAGGAGATTATGGCATCGGCACTAGAAACGCCAGAGGAGAGCTACTAGTAGAATTCGCAGAACGCAATAATCTGCGTATTTTGAATACCTTCTACCGAAAACGAGAAAACCGCAAGTGGACATGGAGGAGCCCTAATGGCGTAAATAAGAACGAAATAGACTTTATAATGACTGCACACCCAGGAGTCGTGCAGGATGTGGAAGTGGTTGGCAAGGTAAGGTGCAGTGACCATAGAATGGTACGGGCTCGAATCCGCCTAGACTTGAAGAAGGAACGACAGAAACTGATACGCAAGAAGCCAATCAATGAGCTAGCACTGAGAGGGAAAGTACAGGAATTCAGAGTGTCACTGCAGAACAGGTACTCTGCTCTTAGCGAGGAAACCAACCTTAGCGTAGATACAATGAATGATAATCTGACGAGTATCATCACGGAGAGTGCAGTGGAAGTTGGAGGCAGGGTAGCTAGACAGGACGCCGGCAAGCTTTCCCAGGAAACGAAGAACCTAATTAAGAAGCGTCAAATCATGAAAGTGTCAAGTACAACAGACAAAATAGAACTGGCAGAGCTTTCGAAGTTGATTAATAGACGTAAAGTATGCGATGTAAGAAGGTATAACATGGAGAGAATTGAGCACGCTCTGAAAAACGGAGGAAGCGTCAAAGCAGTGATGAGGAAACTTGGGATAGGCAAAAGGCGGATGTATGCACTAAGGGACAAAGAAGGCAAAATAACTACCAATATGGATAGGATAGTTAAAATAGCGGAGCAGTTTTACAGAGATCTGTACAGTAGCCGAGACAACCACGACCTTAATACTATAAGAACTAGCAGTCCCCCAGATGACACCCCACCGGTAATGATAGAAGAAGTCAGAAAAGCTTTGGAGAGCATGCACAGAGGCAAAGCTGCTGGTGAGGATCGGGTAACATCAGATCTGCTGAAAGATGGAGGACAGATTGTGTTAGAAAAACTAGCCACTCTATTTACGAGGTGTCTCCTGACGGGAAAAGTACCAGAGTCTTGGAAGAACGCTAACATCATCTTAATACATAAGAAAGGAGATGACAAGGACTTGAAAAATTACAGGCCGATCAGCTTGCTCTCTGTAGTATACAAGCTATTTACAAAGGTAATTGCTAGCAGAGTAAAGAAAACATTAGAATTCAATCAACCAAAGGAACAAGCAGGATTTAGAACAGGCTACTCAACAATTGACCACATTCATACTATCAATCACGTAATAGAGAAATGCTCAGAGTATAACCAACCACTATACATAGCCTTCATAGATTACGAGAAGGCGTTTGATTCAGTAGAAATATCAGCCGTCATGCAGACACTGCGGAATCAGGGCGTAGATGAAATATATATAAACATTCTGGAAGAAATCTACAGGGGATCAACTGCTACCATAGTGCTTCATAAAAAAAGCAACAGAATACCAATAAAGAAGGGTGTAAGGCAGGGGGACACAATCTCCCCAATGCTATTCACTGCGTGCTTACAGGACGTTTTCAGAAGCCTAGAATGGGAACAGTTAGGGATAAGAGTTAATGGAGAGTACCTCAGTAACCTGCGCTTCGCCGATGACATTGCATTGCTGAGTAACTCAGGGGACGAATTGCAACTCATGATTACGAAGTTAGACAAGGAGAGCAGAAAGGTGGGTCTTAAAATTAATCTGCAGAAAACGAAAGTAATGTACAACAACTTCGGAAAGGAGCAGCGCTTTGCGATAGGTAATAGTGCACTTGAAGTTGTAAAAGACTATGTCTATTTAGGGCAGGTAATAACCGCAGAGCCTAACCACGAGATTGAAGTAACTAGAAGAATAAGAATGGGGTGGAGCACATTCGGCAGGCACTCTCAAATTATGACAAGTAGATTGCCACTGTCCCTCAAGAGGAAGGTATATAACAGCTGTATCTTGCCGGTACTTAGCTACGGAGCAGAAACCTGGAGACTCACAAAGAGGGTTCAACTTAAATTGAGGACGACGCAGCGAGCAATGGAAAGAAAAATGGTAGGTGTAACCTTAAGAGACAAGAAGAGAGCAGAATGGATTAGGGGACAAACGGGAGTTAAGGATATCATAGCTGCAATAAAGAAGAGGAAATGGACATGGGCCGGGCATGTAGCACGTAGACAGGATAACCGCTGGTCATTAAGGGTCACCAACTGGATTCCCAGAGAAGGGAAGCGGGGTAGGGGGAGACAGAAGGTTAGGTGGGCAGATGAGATTAAGAAGTTTGCGGGTATAAATTGGCAACAGCAAGCACAGGACCGGGTTAACTGGCGGAACATGGGAGAGGCCTTTGTCCTGCAGTGGACGTAGACAGGCTGATGATGATGATGATGATGATGATGATGATGATACATAGTGCAATACAAATTTGAGCACTTGAATTGGAAGGTAAATGTCGTATTGAACTAGAGCTGCGGTGTGTTGCAGGTGCATACAAGATATGGAAGATTTCAATGTGCTGTGGACCAAACCAATGAGCTACGAGTCCATTCCGTTATCGTAGCACAAATCGTGGGGTAGACTATAATAAACAGAGGCCCTGTGGTTAAATAATGATCAGTGCTTTATATGTTGATGCCAGAAAATCAAACGTGTAGAGAGTTACTTTTAAACATTGTGGGGCATTTAGAATGTGTCTTACTAGAGTCGTAGTGATAATGAAGTGCTGCGCTTTGAAAAAAACACACGTGAGACTTCAGCCAGTGAGTAAATACAATTTCATGCACTATATTTTCGTATAACACTGTGCCTCTTTACTACAGAAACATGAAATGAGTATTCAGTGCCGTTACTGGGGTTTGCACGCTGAAAGAAGAAATGATCAGCCGAAATGTTGAAAAACAAATATCAGTGAAAATTAAAAGACAAGCAGGGTTGCAGAGGATTTGAAGAAAGACAGGCCAGATAGTGTTGAGTGCTGAAATATAAAGGTTGAGCGACAAAAAATGTAAAGGCAATCTATTACATTCCACTGGTTTTTCTTAGTATTCAGGTTTAATGGAGTAAAGGCAACAAAGTGAATAAAGCACAAAGAGTACAATGTATACGCATTGGTGTGATCAATGACTATGGCCAAATGTAATGTGACTTTGAAAGAGCGTAAAATCATGACTGTAAAACCTGCACAACTAAAAATAATAAAATCGCATTGATGCAATAAATGGTGCAACGTCTGTCTTTCTTGCCCATTCTTGATCCCTGTGAGAACATGAACGGCAAACATGTCCTATCAAGATGCATTTACTATGAGCACAGAAACCAAGAATGTTTTCATGAAAAACAGTGATCATTTGAACACCTTGATAGAAATTATTTGCTATCTTAATGCTCACTATCAACTAAGCTCTCATGTAATGGCAGTGGGCATGTGGTCAGCAGTGATGGTAGAATACGTAATTAAAAAGAAGGAAGGCATATAGAACCACAGTAAAACATGGGCTACTAAAGAATGAAGTGGCTACTCATCAAGTGGCCTCGTGGTTGTAGGTTCTAAAAAGCTGATAGCATGAAAATACAAGCGTTACTTATCCTCAGCTATAAGGGTAAGGCTGACACTAGTGTCTCAAGAACAGGCACTAAAGTGGCTGCTGCTTAAGAATGGCCCCATGAAACAGGAAGCTGTCAGATAACATAAAAAGTGATAGATGAAGTGGGATGTGTTTTCTATAACTATTGGCAAAGTGGGGGTTTACACTGTATCTATATTTGTATACATTCAATCAGAACATGCCAGACACGCTGGTTCTTAAAACTTTTCACAACACTATACAGGTGTCATATTAAGCACGAGACCATGTTAGGAGTCGATAAGATTCGGAAAAAAAAAGTTGCATTAATTTGTAGCCTAGGGCAATGAAATTTTTGCGGTATATGCAGATTTTTATGCCAATTAAAAATACGTAAGAAGTTGTACAATATGTTTCACAATTTTTATTTTAAGCCATGACAATGTGTAAATTTCATCTTTTTTTGAACAAACATTTTCTGCTACTAAACTTTTATGGTTATGAGCCATTAATGGCTCATATTGCTTTACCTTAGCTGTAGAATGCAAATAATTATCAAAAAAATGCGTATAAAAATTTTAGTGGACGAAAAAATTGTAATGTGAGAATTCGTAGAATCCTCAGTTCATTCTAACTTACTTAAGGTTTGAAGAAAAGAAGTATACAATTAAAGGCTCCTTTTATTTTTTTGTTAGATACAATATTAAACAGATCTAACAGACCATCATGCCAGAAAGAGTGCACGCAATATTATATGAAATAATCGTAATATAAGTGTGAGAAAAAGAGGTGGATGAAAAGGAAACTTGCCGTGGACAGGAACCAAACCTGCCGCCTTGAAATGATGCGTCCGATGCTCTACCAAATGAGCTAACACGGTGGCCATCCCTCCATTCCCTTTATTTGGTATATATGTGCATTAAACGTGCAACTTGAATCAAACATGAATTAAATGTGCCCATTAAATGTGCCACACTCGCTGTCAGTAGTCACGGCGGCGAGTGTGGCACACTGTTTATGAGCCTGTTAGGCATCACGTTGCACGCGAACTTGATACTGGATGGCAGCTGACCAATAATCCCTCGTTTACTACCTGAAGGCACCCAGTCTGCGAGAATGATATGCTCGCCATGAGTGTTTGTAACAATTCTACAGGCAATATGAAGTTTTAAAGCAGGTACTTGTGTCCTTCACATGTTACAAAATACGTAGGCCAAGTTTCATCCTAGTCAGGCTGTCTGAAGTAACAAAAACATGATTTCAAATCTCAAGTAATTGCCCAAAAATAGGTTTGAGAAGAATGCATTGTGAAGGTGTAAGTGAGAGGTTATCTATGTAGAAAAAATATGTTTTTAATAGGATGTGTTACATTATGAGGGCTTGGCAATCATTGTTATTTTGAGCATGCAGCTTTAGTTAACTCCTCATGCAAAATGTAATAGCAAACAGCTAGGTGACAACTTCCAGGTACTGTAGACAATGAGCCCTTAGTTTTCTAGAATCTGCCTTGGGCTCTTTCAAAATAATTTCAACCTACTTTGAGCTTAATTACAACTTTCAGTTATTTTTGTAAAGAAAGTAGAGAAGCTTAATTCAAGAAAGCAAATAACAACAGAAATATGTGATTTTGAAAAAGACTTCAGTTTTTCGACTCTCACCTCCCCTTAACATATGTAATATAGCATTTCTAAAGAGAAAAATGACAACCAGGCATCACACAACACGGATTTCGCACCGAGTGGGCAACTGAACACTTCACACCCATAATAAAAGGCTCGGCACCTATTTTTTATCGTCGTAAGCCACAGCACAAGCAAAGTTTACAAAATGCACTGTCGTGTTTCAACGACCATAATGCCTTACATTTGTATAATGGGTACCTGGCCAACCTTCAGAATAGCAACTTGTGGTATACTGGGTGCTTACCTACCTCCTGAGACTAACATTGGCATAGCGGGTGCCCTGCATGTGTACCTGCATTAGTTGCCCCAAGAAACTAATATCCTATAATTAAGTTTGTTCTATTAACTATTCCAAAATAAATGGGAAGTATTTTGAAGAAACACTGAAAAAAAAATTCCCCTAACACTCGGCTAATCCGCGGCATTGAGTAAAAGCCATGAAAAGAGGTGAAGAGGAAGAAGAAAAGTCTACAACAGGCGCTGGACATGCCGCTGAAAAAATTAGGATTTTCATTAACTAACCTATGTGTAGTTTGCAATGAACCGGAAACAATAGATCACTTTCTTTTCACATGCTGCCGCTTCGCCTCATTGCGCCAAATAATTTTTGAAAGACCGATTGGTATGCTCGGATTGCCAGTCAATACATCCACCCTATTATCGTTTGGAGCCAGTCAGTTGGGTGTGGGCCGCAGTGCTATTGTGTCAGCGCTACATAAATTCATTCAGGCAACTGGAAGGATACGCTGCTAGTGGTACTGCCAGAGATATCCAATTCTTTCTCCCCCTTCCTCATTCTTGTTAATTTGTTTTATATATTCTGGTTTATCGCATTCTTCTGCAATTTTTTCACGTTTTTTAAGGGAACATTATTATTGTTCCTATCTAATTTCTCTTTATTATTTTTATCAAGCGTTGTAAAAAATGATCTATTATGAGGTACAGTGTGGCCAATCCCCCATGTGGGTATGAGCCAAGAACTCCTAGGAGACAAGACATGACAAGACATGCCGCTGTGACTGGTGACTGTGCTGTGCAGGCCTGATGATTTTTTTTTCTTTCTCTCTTTTTTTTCTTGGAGAAACTGCTTATAGGTACAGAGTGGCAGTAATGTCTGTAGGGGCAAGCTTTCATGGGAGGATGTGCCATGCAGGCTTAAAAAACTCTTGATATGACCTTGAGTCATATTTGACTGCAGGTTTCATTCAAACTGAACAGTGGGAAAGCTTTGCGGCAATTCTCTCGCATTGAAATAGACAAACTGCTAGAGGTTTGAGGAGCTGCAAACGCACCCACTGCACCAAGGTAAAAAGTCCAGTCAGAAATTTTCATGCATTTCACAAACCGTTACACTTGCATTAAAACAGTTTCTGAAAATGAACGAGTAAACTATTCGAAATTCTGCCAAACATTACATCTCTGCTTTGTCACAATAGCAGTCCCTAAAACAAACCTGATCCTGAAAAAAAGCAAAATCATCCCTAAATAGAGTGAACTACATGAAGTTTCAGGAGAATTGGTTATGTTGTGCTATTAAAAAAATTTTATGTTGTACTAGTTAGTACAACATGGCACCGCCACAGCTACAATTTAACCAGCGACTTTCAAGTCAGCAGCCTATGCAACCGCTACACCACTGCAACAGACTAAATGCAAATCTTATTTAGGAGACTTATTGAATATTTCAAGAGCTTCTTATCCCATACTATGACTATGAGGCTTTATCAAAGAAATTATTGAAAAGTCAGAATATCAGACAAACGCCTGTCTGTCGGCAAACTGAATCACAATTTGCACTGGCCATATGAAATGAGGCATAACATGGTAACAGGTCATTCCAGTTTTCTGCCATGTTCAGAGAAAAAAAAGATGTGCTTCGGGTTCACAAAATACTACAAGAATAAATAACGTTTAATTGCAAACAAGTAACTAATTATATGTCTTTATAAATATGATAGCATGATTATACGCATATATATATGATACCACTGAGTGATGTATATCAAAGTGTTGCTATTTATAGAGAGATGTTTCACATGCATGGATGTACAGTACAGTTCACAGTTAAAGGGAACACTCGAATGAACACCACCAATATTTCTGGCCATCTAACAGCAAGTGAACCAAGAAACAATCTTGATGTACAACACTAGTCTGTCAAGGGGAAAAACAGTCGACCACAAGTAGACTTAAGCAAATATAAGCCACTATGCTTCTGTAAGATAGCGAAAACCAAACGTGCTGCGCACTCAGCTGTTCCCTCTAACAGTAGACCTGTCCATTTTTATCTTTACACTGCTACTAAAATTTTTGTACTTGTATTGCACACGATTACTTTTTACCATTTTGACTGTACAATAATAAATATTTGTCCTTTCTAAAAAATTCAAGATGAGACTGCCACTATGTCCCAAATATCTAAAAAGTATATAATATATAAGTCCCAGGGTTCATTCAAGCTATGAGACAGCTGCATGATTCTCAAGATCAGTGCGAGAGCAGACTCACAAACACATGCTTCAAAATTTATTGACTGTAGGTTTTAACTGATACGAAGTACATTCACAGCACAAGCTGTGCTGGTGCGCAAAACCAGAAAGACAAGCAAATTAAGGTGAGATACGAGTTGAAAAATATGCAATTTTGGAGAAAATTACATTTTCCAAACTTTCATTTTAGGAAAAAATGTTATTTTTTCAAAAATTATTTGTTTTTCTGTATCATTTGCTTTCACAAGTTAAGTTTCTGTACTTTTGTGACAACAAAAATTGAAGATTGTAATTCAACTAGAAGTAGTTCAAAACTGCCTTGAAAGAGCACAAGGTGAATTCCAGAAAACTAAAAAGGTATAGTTTTCAAGAGTTCTCTCGCAGTTGTCACCAGGCTACTTTCTATTGCACTTCGCATGAGGTGTTTCTAAGGGCACATGCTCAAAATAACCATGATATTCAAGGTACAGTGCATAAAAAATAATGAAAACAATCAGAAGGGGAATAGGTAACTGAGAATGATTTCTTAATACTAGCTTCATATTTGTTCTTGAAACATGCGAGGGGCACAAAATTATTAATAATAATAATAATAATAATAATAATAATAATAATAATAATAATAATAATAATATATTATTATTATTATTATTATTATTATTATTATTATTATTATTATTATTATTATTACAAGGATTACAGGCCAAATTAGAGGGAAGTGGACTTGGCTTCAACCTCTCTTTAGTCAAACAAGGAAAACTCATTGATCAGGCACTACCTGCATTGATGTTGCAGATCATATAGTGCTAATGGCCGACAACAAGGAAGATTTGCAGAGATTGATGGACATCTGCGGTAATGAGGGAGATAGGTTAGATTTTAGATTCACTAAGAAAAAACAGCAGTCATGATTTTTAATGATAACGAAGGTAGTGAGCTTAGAATACAGGAGGTCACGCTAGAGATAACAGATAAATACAAATATCTGGGCGTATGGATAAGCAATGGGACCGAGTACCTGAGGGAATATGAAATATACGTGACGACTAAAGGTAACAGGAATGCAGCAGTGATGAAAAATAGGGCACTGTGGAATTACAATAGGTATGATGTTGTGAGAGGAATATGGAAAGGGGCTGTGGTTCCTGGGCTGACGTTCGGCAATGCGGTCTTGTGCATGAGATCAGAAGTTCAAGCAAGATTAGAAATTAAGCAACGTGGAATAGGTAGGCTCGCTTTAGCTCACGGGAATACACCAAATCAGAGAGTACAAGGTGATATGGGATGGACATCATTCGAGGGGAGGGAAGCTAGCAGCAAGATAAAATTTGAGAAGCGATTGAGAGAAATGGGGGAGGAGCTTTGGGCTAGGAAGGTATCCAGCTACTTGTACATGAAGAATGTCGATACAAAATGGAGGAAGCGAACCAAGAAATGGACTGGTAAATACTTAGAAAACAGCAGGTGGCCAAACCAAAAAGAACTATCGGTTAAGAAGAAAGTGAAGGAAACGGAGACTGACATGTGGAGAATCAGCATGATTAAGAAGTCCGAACTAGAGATCTATCGAACTTTTAAGGAAGAAATTGCCAAGGAAAGGATCTATGATAATACTCGGGGTAGTTCTCTACTGTTCGAGGCCAGGACGGGAGTACTGCGAACCAAGACATATCGGGCCAAATACGAAGAAGTAGACACAGTATGCAGTGCGTGTGGAGTGGAAGAAGAAACTGCCGAACACTTGATAATGTTCTGTAAAAGGGCTTCACCCTATAGTTCAGGATGATGGCGCAGAGTTTTTCAAAGCACTGGGGTTTAGGGACAGGGAGGGCAAAATAGACTTTAAACGGGTAGACTTAACTAGAAGAAGGTTATTTGATTGGTGGCTAAAGTCAAGGCACGAGTAAAAATTAAACCCTTCACTGCAAAGTACGAATCCTCAACCACACTATTTAAAGGAAAAAACAAAGATAAATCTAATGATTAGTTCACTAAGTATTACGGCTAGGTGGCGCTAGCCGCCGCCCGGTCTAAAGGATACAGCCACATCCATCCATCCATCCATCCTCGATGCACTCGTTCGCCTTCGCTGGACGCATCGAGACTCTCTAACGCATCGCTTCCGGAATACAATTCACTGACTTTCTCGCGCAGAACATCAAATAAACGTTTTGTTCACTCTTTCTACACGCAACAATATCGTCTTTCGGCGACATTTGCAGTGAAACATGCAGATACGGGGCTAATTATTTTGACCTAGTGCATTCTAGGCCCTTCAGTGGGTGTTCAAAACACTTTCCGCTGTGGCCAAGTTGAGCGTCATAAGTTAGAGCTGCAATAATGCATTACATACTTTCCAATTGCAATGACATACCAGCGTTTTTGAGAATTACCCACGCACGTTTCTTGGGGCTCGAAACTATTAAACCACACTCCAAAAAACCGCCGACTTTGTAGAGGAAAGGAACAAGTAACATGCATCACTTTGTTTGGAATCATGAAAAAAAAAAGTAAACGGCGGTACGTCACCTGCGAATGTTAGCTGCTTGACGGTAATTACACACATTCCTTCGTGCCGTCCACTCTGTGCATTTGACGTTCCGCGCACCATTGATACCACGAATCCTCTCGTCACTGACGCCTCAGATGACACCTTCGCGAGTGTCTTCAGTCACGGCCGCTGCCGTGGTTCGACGAACTCGGCGAATCTCTGCAATGTCAAAGCCACATTGGCGCTTCAATAACGGCGCACGAAAGTTCTCAGACAAGTCAACAAAATGAAAGTGGCGGGTCCGTCCACCACCACATGCGTGTCTTTTCTCCATGACCACATGAAGTCGCGGTCAAAACGTAATAAAAAAAAAAACGCGCATTCGGCGCCGTCTTGTGGCAAACTGTTCGCAGCACACTTAGATTCGGTTTCGAATTCGAGTTAGACGCATGGACAATTTTCTGGTGTATTTCTCTTGTCATAAATCAAGAGAGGTGTTTACTGATTGCATGTATACGGCAAGCGAGTGGTTGCATACGTTTTGAGGCAGGATATTGTGTGCAACAAATTAGTTGTCATTTCTTTGAACGTTTTTTTTTTCTATTTCGTTTTAAGCACTGAACGTCCCGCGAGGAGTGTTCTCGTATTTTTCTCTAAACTTGATGTTTGACAAATGCAACGCGCGTTATGAGTGGCATATGTCAAAAAATAATAACAATACTGCTTCAGAGAGTTTTTTTTTTTGTAAGGCTTTCGAGGCTCCGTATGCTTGCGAGAGTTACCGCTGATTATTTTTTTGTGCTTATTGTGTGGTTGTCACCCGTTTTTTTAGTTTTTTTTTGTTCAACTCGAAAGAAGTCCAATAAAATTACGGCCTCATGTAAATAGGCCGACGCCCCAGGGCTGACAAATTTTCTGCGTGCTTAATGTGCACAGCTTCGGTTTCGCCTCTATTGGGGCCATTAACTTAGGTGATTATTTTCTCTAATGAGGTGCGTTTTCCGAGATATTGAAAATCTGGGTGTATCAAACTATAAAGCTTTACAGCTTTTCAATACAGATAACTACCAAAAATCAAAAATGATTAAAGTTTTTTTTTATAGTTTGTTGTATGAAACTCAAAGGTTGTAACTTTAGGCGCGGCAACGTATTTTCGCCTCGGCGTAGACTTCATCCATAAAGATGACAGGGACCCGACTGTGAGAATTTTTATGAAATCACATGTATCATCTACAACAACAACAAAAAAACGTGCCCTATGTGCATGGAAATGATTGGTTGAACTTCATTCAAGCTTGATCCAAGTTATTAATTGCAAGGAAGGGATAATTAAAACATTTATGAAAGAGTTTCCTGAAGGTTGTCAGCTAGTGGACAATGCAGCCTGAAGAAGCTTTCGTGAGTTTCATCGTACCTTATATATATATATATATATATATATATATATATATAAGGGAAAGACGTGTATACCTAAGGGCTCCTTTTTCCGTGTTTTAACACAATATTAATGAGGTATAACAGACAGTAATGCCAAAGAATGTACAGGGGAAGTTATTAGAACCAATGGAATGTAAATAAGAAGAAAGAAAAGTGGATGAAAGAATAACCAGCCGTGAGCAGGAAACGCTCACGGCTGGTTATTTTTTTCATCCACTTTTCTTTCTTCTTATTTACATTCCATTGGTTCTAATAACTTCCCCTGTACATTCCTGGGCATTACTGTCTGTTATATCTCATATATATATATATATATATATATATATATATATATATATATATATATATATATATATATATATATATATATATATATATATATATTAATGACGCGGTTCACCGAGACCATGAGACAATCTTGCTTCTTTTCCGGAGAAGCTACAACCTCCTTTTGGAGCTGCAAATCAGTCTTTTGGAGCAGTTGCCTGTAACACACTTCTAAACAAAAATTTTAAAGAAACATTAAACTGCAGTATATAGCGTTATCATATTTTAACAAAATATGCAATATCTCAAATGACAACAACTTGGTGCTCCTCTTCATGTTACGAGCGAACGTCAGAAAACAAGCATATGTGGGGAATTAGTTACTGATGCAGCTTTTGCCATGTGTTAGAAAAATGTAACACTCTGCGAACTTTAACGTGCAACTTTAGATATTTATTTCATATACTCAATGTTTCGGGTTTCGTGAATATACATTGCTATCAACAATTAAATAGCTGGATTTATGAAAATGGATGACTAATAACAAGGGTATATCATTTTGCATGTTTTACTTCATTCGAAAATTTTATGCTGATGCGATTCCTCTAGATAAGGACAATCCCGACGCATACGTTGATATACCTACATTCAGTTGCTATACCTGCTTGAAATACGTTGCTGCACGGAACATTTTTTTCAGGCTAGGGCATGTGGGAAATACGTATTTCCACAATTTCCTAAAGTGATGGAACATCTTTACATACAGTTGCTCGACGTATTTTGTTACAGTAAGCTAATTTGCACAGCAGGAGTGCTGCTGTTTGTATCTTTAATTTAGCATTTTGTGGATATGTTTAAAACACTTCTCTATATTACGTATTCATTATATTGTTACGGATGTGATGGGTTTATTTACACTGAAAAATGTCAGCGCTCTACCGTCACTGCCGAATCACCATCGATCTCTTCTTCTTTCTCGCTCTTTCAGTCCGCGTTACACTTCCCTCCGGGCCAGACGAAGCTCACCGAGCGAGTAGAAGCGATCGGTTGTTGTAGGGCTTCAATCGGGCAATGTGCACAATTTGCGTCTTGCGCGAACGCCGGTTCTGAGCTGTCACTTTCGCAACAGCGTAAGTGATGTCACTTAGGCACTGAGTAATGACGAATGGTCCTGAGTACTTAGAAACTTCTGGCAAAGTCCCTTCTTTCGAACGGGCGTCCACAGCCAGACCAAATCACCTGTAGCGAAAGTCACGGGCGGGTGTTTTGCGTCGTAACGGTCTTTCGCGCGAGCGTGGGCGGAAAGAGTTCGGAGCCGAGCAAGTCGACGAGCTTCTTCGGCGCGACACAAATTCTGCGCGACACTGGCGTTTTCGTTCGTCGAAAAAGGAAGTATGGTGTCAAGGAAACTTTGGGGATGACGAGCATACAGAAGAAAGAAAGGCGTATAACCCGTGACTTCGTATTTCGCGTTATTAAAGGCGTATGTAACAAAAGGCAATACGGCATCCCAGTTCTTGTGATCCGCTGCGACGTACATTGAAAGCATGTTGATGATGGTACGATTGGTGCGCTCAGTGAGGCCGTTGGTCTGAGGGCAGCATGGCGTGGAATGGCGATACTGACACCCACAAAGCCGTAGCAACTCTTCGACAACGTCAGCGGTAAACTGTCGGCCGCGATCACTTATTACCACACGAGGGGCCCCGTGACGGAGTATGATCGAGTGTAGAAGAAACCATGACACATCAGATGATGTGGCTGAAAAAACCGCCATCGTTTCAGTATACCGCGTAAGGTAATCTACGCACACAATAATCCAGCGGCGGCCGGTGGTAGACTTGGGGAAAGGGCCCAGTAAATTTATACCGACTTTTTCGAATGGAGATGTCGGTGGCTAAACTGGCTGCAGTGGGCTGGCCAATGGTGTGGTAGGTTGTTTGTGGCGTTGGCCGACATCACAACTTGCGACGTAGTGCTTGGTGGTCTTCCAGAGTCGCGGCCAGTAAAAACGTTGTCGGATAGGGTGAAGTGTTCGGGCAAATCCAAGGTGCCCAGACGTGATGTCATCGTGCATGGCTTGGAATACCGCTAGACGCAGGCATTCTGGCACGACAAGGAGTAGTGTGGAACCTTGGCTAGAGTAATTCTTGCGATATAGTAGGGCGTCATGAATCACGAATGGCGTGGCGCGTTTAGAGCTACGAGCCACATCAATCATTGGTTTCAGCGAAGGGTCACGCTGTTGCTCGTGACGGAAGACGTCCTAATTTGGGAAGTTGGATGAGATTGCGGCCAGGTAGTTGTTGAAATCATCATCATCAGCATCCACAGTCGGAGATTGAAGACGAGATAAGCAGTCGGCATTTGCCTGACATCGACCGCTCTTGTAGGTCACAGAATAATCATATTCTTGAAGCCGTAAGGCCCAGCGAGCCAACCGACCAGCTGGGTCACGTAGTCCGACAAGCCAACAAAGCGAATGATGATCTGTGACGATCTTGAACTGCCGGCCGTACAAATAAGGTCTGAACTTTTGGACGGCAAAAACAACTGCAAGACATTCCAGTTCGGTGACCGTATAATTCCTCTCCGCCTTAGTCAAAGTACGACTTGCATACGCCACGACGTGCTGGTGGCTGTCGTGATATTAAACTAGCACGGCATCAACACCGATATCACTAGCATCTGTATGCTGTTCCGTGAGTGCCTCCGGGTTTAAATGGCGCAAGCGGGGCCCGGAAGTAAGCAAATACTTCAGCTGCTCGAAAGCAGCCTGACACTCAACGGTCCATCGGAATGGGGCGCTTTTGCGGAGCAACTCTGTCAGAAGATGAGCAAGCTGGGCGAAGTCTTTGATAAACCGACGAAAATAAGAACACAGGCCCACGAAGCTACGGAGATCCTTCACAGACGTCGGTTGCCTGAAGTCTCGGACAACACTGATTTTGTGCGGGTCTGGTCGTATACCGTCCCTGTCGGCTAGATATCCAAGCACAAGGGCTTGACGCTTACCAAAATGACACTTCTTCGCGTTTAAAACGAGACCGGCTTGTTTGACGCATTCTAGAACAACGCTAAGCCGATGGTTGCGCTCGTGAAATGTCTTGCCAAAAATAATTACATCATCGAGATAACACATACATATCTCCCATTTGAGACCGCGAAGGATGGAGTACATGAATCGCTCGAAGGTAGCTGGGGCATTGCATAAGCCAAACGGCATAGCGTTGAATTCAAATAACGCATCAGGCGTGACAAAAGCAGTCTTCTCTTTGTCAGACGGATGCATTGGTATTTGCCAGTATCCAGACCTTAGGTCGACGGACGAAAAATATGCGGCCGAGTGCAGACAATCAACAGCATCGTCGATGCGTGGTAACAGATACACGTCTTTGTTCGTGATGGCGTTGAGACGGCGGTAGTCTACACAAAATCGCCAAGAGTTGTCTTTCTTTTTTACCAATATATAACAGAAGCTGCCCAGGGACTGCTTGACTCTTGAATAACGCCTTTCTGCTGCATGTCGTTGACCTGATCGGCGATCACTTGCCGATAGGGTTTCTGGCGTATCAGTGTAGCATCTCCCGTGTTGGTGCGGTGGTGCATACAGGATTCGGGCAGCGTGGAACAACGCTAGTTTTGAGCGAAATCAAAGACTGCCGCGTAGCGTGTAAGCACCTCCTCAAGGACAATCTGCTCGGAAGAAGGCAACGACTTATTGATCATACGTTTAATCTCGGCTGAGTAGCTGGGCGCAGTCTGACTGATAGCTGGAGACTCTGAGACCATTCTGATGTCAATTGTGGCTTGCTCCTCGACCGTTCATAGTTTGAATCCGGCTGGTAGAACAACAGGCTATGAGGCTGCGTTGAGCGCCCACAAGCAAGCATGTCCGTAGATGGCTGTAAGGACAGACTGTGGGACCAGCACATTCTTCTTAATGGCGTTTGCAAGATCAGGCTCCACAAGTCCAGCGCAGGGTCCTGAGCGGACATGAGAAGAGCATACGGGTACAAACACTGCTGTCCGACCAGGGATCGTCACATCTTCAGCCAACGAAAGCGCGTCGATGGGCAGAGTCGGAAAATTGTCAACTATTGCAGCGGGCAACGTACTTTGTAGAAGAATCTCTCCAGTTCCACAGTCAAGCGTAGCGCCACATTCATGAAAGAGGTCTATCCCTAAAATGACGTCATGAGTTGCGCGAGCCAGTACATTGAATTCAACTCGAAAATTTTGTGCACCAATCGTGAGTACAACTGAACAAATACCAACAGGGCATAACGCTTCGCCTCCAACTCCACGAAAAGTTTCTTTACGATTCCACGTGAACATAACTTTGTGACCCAAGAAACGATGTTTGAAACGAAGACTCATAACCGAAACAGCAGCGCCAGTGTCTACAAGAGCAAGGGTATCTACACCGTCTATATACACACACACTTTGTTCATCAACATCACAGCAGAATGAGGAATTGACGAAACTGATCGTCCCACGACCGCACCTCCATCGGTCGCATCAGTTAGTTTCCCAGCTAAGGCGGGGAAGGTGACCGACGACGCGGACACGGCGATCGGCGGGACCGTGTCGGAGGCGGCGTCAGGTTTCGCTCGGAGGCGGGGGACTCGCTGCGAAATTCTTTAGGCCATTGCTGTCGGGGACGGTGGTCGGCCGGGTGAGAGGTCCAGGTTTCATGCATACGAGGCGGATGCGTCGAAAAACGTGGCGGCACAGGCGTTTCGTACACAGGAGGCGGATACGTCGAAAAACGTGGCGGCACCGGCGTTTCGTACATACGAGCTGGATACGTCGAAAGCGTGGCGGTGCGGGCGGCCGTCTGGGACAGAAGCGCGAAATGTGCCCTGGGAGACCACATGTGTAGCAAACGGGGACTTGTCGGCTTACATTAGCAGGAGCAGAGGTGGCAGAAGTACGCGGAGACGGGTCGTGCTCCACAGGAACATTTTGTGATGACGCATAGTAATCTTCTGGTAGAGACCTGGTTGACGACGGTCGGAGGTCCGCAGCGGCACGTCGAGATGATGACATACGGTGGTGGCCGTGACCCGTCGGGGAAAACGGAAGCCGCGGGGTGAAATCTGCAGTTTCTGTACGTGGTCGGTTTTCGACGTGGAACCAGTAAGGAGGTGGTTCCACCTCGCATCCAGTAAGGAGGTGGTTCCGGGCACGCGGCGAACGAGCATTGGTGGTGAACGTCACCTGCTTGAAGTCGTACGATCTCTTCTCGAACTACCCGACGTACGAGGAAGGGAATGTCTTCGCAGGTGGCGACGTCCATACTTGCGTAAAATTCTCCGGGTCTTCAACGCCTCGAATGCGCGACACTGCTGCCTGAAAATCGAAGGAGTGTTCAAGTTTTCTTTTGATATCAAAAAATTGTACACGTCCTCGGCGATGCATTTTAACAAATGACCGACTTTGTCATCAGCAGACATATTTTCGTTGATAATCCCGCAAAGCTTCAATACTTCTTCAATGTAGGTTGTGCACGTCTCGCCGAACAACTGAGCTCTACGTGACAGCGTTTGCACAGCTTTCTTTCTCATGGAACTCGTGTGCCCAAAGCAGGCCTTCAGTTTCATAACAAATATATCCCAAGTGGGGAGGACATGTTCATGGTTCTCAAACCAAAGCAAGGCTGTCCTAGCAAGGAAGAATACTAGTGGTGTTGCATATTTCAAGCGTCCAGTGGTATGACGCACCATGTTAACAGAAGTGACGCTCGGTGTGTGTGCACCCTCTTTCCGTTGTCATCACACCATACACATTTCGATTGATATGTGGGGTTTAACGTCCCAAAACCACCATATGAATATGAGAGATGCCGTAGTGGAGGGCTCCGGAAATTTGGACCACCTGGGGTTCTTTAACGTGCGCCCAAATCTGAGCACAGGGGCCTACAACATTTCCGCCTCCATCGGAAATGCACACCATATACATTTCAAATGGACTTGGGTACACGTTAACGTTAAAAAAAACCTCGCGTGGCCGGAATCAATCTGGGGTCTTAAACTATGGCGTGCCTCCAAAAGATATGATGGTTTTGACACGTAAAAAATTATGTCCTTGCTAAGTTGCTTGCGCCCGAGCCACGGGTGATATACAGGTGCCGCTATGAAAACAAGTTGAAAAAAAGAACCAAGGCAGATATTAAATTTTCGATGGTATCACGGAATTTGACGCGGTTATCAGGAGCTAATCTCGGTGTAACTGGAACATGCTCGATGCTAGTTGGTATTGTGCGATGCGATGACGACCAAGCAAAGCGTCGAATTCACAGTTTCAAATCAACATTCGAATCTATGCACACGCTGCGTAATAAAGCGTGGATATTATCCGAAATGAAACATGCTCTGCAAGAAACATGCATGAAAGTGGTGGACATAAAATACCTTTTTTTGTGCGCATCATTGTACTTTCAAAGGAGCTGCAAAAAATCAAAAATGTCATTGAGCTTACGAAGCGACCTTCTTAACATCTGATGAAAACCTCGGCAAAAGTGAAACTCTTATGAAACTGAACACACCGCATTGAAATGGTGCCAGAACTGAACAGGGCATATGTAAGTTTACCCCCCTATTCTAGAACGTCTCTTCACTCAACGCTTCACCTTCACTTGAAAAAGCCGATGGAAGCGCCCTCTCTAGGCAGGGCAAGTCACTGCATATTAGCGATAATGTGGTGCGATTCTCAAGCAGCGCATTGTCATTTTCAGCCAAGCAGCGATGCAGTGCTTCACTTTGTCAAGTGAAGGGTGAAAGTCGAGTCGAGGAGCATTTGTGAATACGGAGGTTAGTCTCTTCACACTGACCTCCTAATAAATCGAAAGCCACGGGACAAACTTGGCGACCAAGCCATCGAAAGCCGAACGCTATATAAAAATGCCCGCGGAAGCATGGTGGTAGTTTGCCGACAGCTCCGAGAAAAAACGACTGCCGCAGCAAATGCGCGTTTTACCGGTAACATACATATAGAATTTGCGCTGTCACCTCACTTTCAATGTCAAGTTGAAGACATCGTGTTCGACTTGCTTGGTCCCGAAAAGGTTGTCGACGAATCACTCTCGGTTCTGATAAGATTTACACCGTAAAAACGTTTTATAACCTTTTGAAACCTTCCGAGCAAGTCACAGGTGACGCTGCATGTGGAGGGTGACCAGATAACAGCGCGTACAAAGCGTGTGACTGTGCTGTGTTGGCGCAGGCTGAAAGTGGGAGCATGGTACAGATCGATCGGCTTTTGCTCGAAAGGCGGCGAAACGCGTGCGGCGCAGCGCCCCCTGGCCAAGGTTGGGAGGCCACTTACCGGTTCCTAAAAAGAATGATCATCAATGTTTCTGTTCTGTTCATGTGATAAGCCATTCAGAACGCTTCACCGGCCATAACGGTTGTTGCGCCTGCTGCGATAAACAGAATGAAAATTGGCCCCGTATCTGTATGTTCCACTACAAATGTCATCGAAAGACGATAGTTTTGCGTCTGGAGAGATTGAACAAAACGTTTATTTGATGTTCTGCGCAAGGGAATTGGTGAATGCTATTCTGGAGGCGCTGACTTAGAGTGCCTCGAGCCAACGCCTAGGAGGCGTTGCTCGAGCGTGCAGCAGAGACAACGAGCGCACGAAACACGTCACACGTGAGACATGAGCGCTATCTGGCAGTTATCTTGGAAAACAAAACGCGCGGCTCGAAGACGGGCGCGCACATCCGTCTCATACCCGTGCCACACGGGCAGAAAAAATGGCATTTACCCCCGAGTGCCTTCAGATTTATTGCCATTCGCGCGGTGCCACACGGGCTAACAAAATGGCATTCATCCGAATGCCATTCGAATGCCATTCGCCACCAACTCATAGAGAAATAAAAAGAGGTTAAGAGTGGACACTCCCGTAGACCCCAGCGGCCCAATCGACCTAGCACACCTGGTGGTTGGTGAGAGCAAGTGGCGTGGGCTTCCTGTTTCGGTTTCACTGGCGCAAATTTTGAATTACTTTGCGTAACCGACGTTTGGCTATGACGAAAGTTCATGATTTTAGACCACTTTTCACCGCCCAAATGGATAGCTTTTGTAGGTCGTTTTCATTTAGCGATTCCCTGTTTTGTTTTGTTCAGTGGTTCGTGCGAATTGGTCGTGACGTAATTTTTATTTCGATTAAGTTATAATAAAAATAATGCAGGTAATGATAATTCACTACGGTTTTATTTATCGCACTTGTGTTTTTCTTTTTGAACAAGTGATCAATGTATATATCAGTCAAAGAGACAGAGTATCCGCAATGTTTTATTCAAAGGCAAGGTAGAGTCTGAGAATATAAAAAGCACAATATGACAGAGGTAAAGAACAGATGCATCTCGCCTTACAAATAAATTGTAACAAATATTGTAACAAATACAGAGAGAACACAGGCAACGCACACATCGCTAGAGTTGGCAGAAGCCGAGAAGCTGGTGAAGTATGACACACCGGGCCAGTGGGTAAGTAATGATCTATGGCAAAAACACAGCGCACAATGTTGATGAAGAAGGAAGAAATGACATATACACAGCAATGAAGTCGCGAATCACGCCTGGGATTAACCGAAATAATGCATAAAAAAAGAGCGCACAGAAACCACACGACACAATATAGCAGAAAGGCAAAGGTGCAGTGTGCTGGCTGTGCTTAAGAACAGCTAGCCCAAAATTAAAAAAAGCAGACTTGATGCCTGCTTGTCCTCAGAAAGGTAGGGCTTTGCAGCTTGCTCACTACGTGAAAGACAAACTTTATGCTACAACACTGGCAGGTCTTGTGGCTCTTCTTATGCGTCGCCTTCATCAAAAACTTATGATCCCAAGTGATTTGCGTCTGGGTGTTGCTGTGACGCTTGCGAGCTAAAATAGATTGTAGTCATCACTTATCCAGAATTGTGGACCTTAATTGGTGCTACGAGAGCGGTATTACAGGGCTAATAAATAGCAGAAGGAAACCACTTTGGCTCATTATTTTTCACAAAGGCTCTACATCGTACGTTATCACTCACAAGCTATATAAAAATAAAATGGCAGCATCCGCAGCCCCATCAAACGCTACAAGTATGGGTATTCTTTTGAAAATTTTGATGGGCGAGATGAGGAGGTTGATGAGAAGCTAAAATACGAAAAGCGTGATAACGTGAATCGTGCCCACTTCGTACTGTGTTCCTTACCCGCTCGAAGACATTTCAACAAGCGGTTTTTTCATCGATATATTACTTGAGCTGAAGAAATAAAGCATACACAGTGACCAAGCGACCCACAGTAAAGTGTACAGTTTGCCCGCATTTGCTACAAAAATACAGACAGGATACCCAACATTCTTTTTAAGGTTATGCAAACCACTTCGAGCGAATACACAGTGTCCCCACTCCTCATAGCTGGTAACCAAAATAATGTATGCAACGAAGGAGTGGTTAGTCCAGTTGAACGGAATATAAGCATATAAGACCATAATGAAGTCTGCTGTAACGAAGTAATAACATAACAAAGCTATTGCAGGATTCGGCTCAACTCGAATACTTTAGTGTAAACCCGCCGCTAATTGCTAACCTTTGAACTTGCCAAGCTGTATGCCTGAGATTGAAGACTGGAACCTAACCCTATCTAAGTTTCGGTTCACAAAACGCACATGCCAACATAAACGAACCCGGCAAAACATTTTCAGAAACTTCGCGCGACACCCAGCAAAGCTGAAATGAAAATCGCCAACACTTGACAAATGGTGATACAAAACATCGCACACTTTCAGGTGATGTGCAGTCGCCTCAATTATGGCAAGAAAGTGAGATTCAAGTTGTTGTACGTATGCAAAAGCTGCTTCTGATGGCACAGTGAGATTCCCAAAAAGTTTGCTGGGGACGTGGTATGCTTTGAGCATTGTGAAATACTGGTGGGTACCCTTAAGCGTCTCACTGTCGTCTTTCAGTAACTGTGGGCAACTGCAACCGTCACATGCATTCCGAAGGAAGTGTTTGATGAGAAAACCAGCTACATAATATGCAGCGGAGTCATCGATAATATGGGAGTGAATGTTGGTCGCAAGTTCAGAGAGATCGTCTAGAGCGGGAAAGTCGTCAGGCTGTGGCTGTGCACACTCCTCATTATCCAAAAAGACGCACTGGTGAGCGAGAATGGCGAGAGCTGCTCCTGGAGGAGTTCACATTCATCATCCCCGACATTTCCGTATTCTGACAGCTTGAAGAGTTTTCTTATGCAGATGTGCTTCAGGCCACAAATAAATTGTGCTACATTGGGGTTGGTGTTGCAACCCTGTTTTTGCCTAATGTGGCCAAATATGTTCTCCAGAGGATCCTGTTGAAGCCTGCGTGTCAACAGGTATTCAAAATTGTAATTTTTGGAGAGGTCGTCCCATAGTTGACAAATTGCCTGAATTGTAATTTGCCAACCTACGATGGTTTGTGGTTGAAGTCTGCCAACAAACTGCCATGATGCAATCCAGGGAAGCTGGCCTCGGAGGAAGTCAATCAGCTCTGAATCATTTTTCATGATTGCATGCCGCAGCTTTTGCGAAGTTCTTTTTTTACTCGAGCTGTTCAAGGCATCGAAAATCCTGTCCATATGATCACGAAATTGAGCTGTAGTGATGGCCGAAGCAGGCAGCACCTTCGCATACATCATTGCCGTGATAGCAATCGAAACTGATGCACTGAGGACCTGAGTTGCTCTGCTGACCTTCATATTAGAAAAAGGTTTCTGATGAACGTGCCGTTCAGTCAACTTTGGAGCCAATCGCAACCGCAACTCATGTGAGGATTGGTAAAGGCTTATAATGTGCGACCAGTTAAAAATGTCATCCCCAATGTATAACTTGTGTGCTTGGACATTATTGCGCGTTGTTTTAATTAAATGCGGAACATCAAAAATGTAATACACCCGCTCACCATTAACTTCAAAAAAAGGCTTTGCTACAGTCACTCTTAGTTGGTTAGTGAGACTTACATTTGAACTGCCCTGGTCACAAATGACTGCTTTCACTGCAATATTAATGCTCCTGAGCTCCAAAATGAGTGACACCAGCAAGTTATGCATAACAGATGATGGTGTTGATGTGTGCCCTATAGTAAAAGCAACCGGTTGAACCCACTTTCTCGAAACACCAACAAGAAGAAAAACTAGTGCTGGATCAGCGATGGTTGAAGTGCGATGAGTGCCATCATCTGTAAAACACTGGACAACGTCTCTTGCAGCATCATAATACAAATTCTTTTTGAGTGCTATTTTGTCGAAAACTAAAGCACACACTCGGTCCCGTTCATTCCAAGCTTGAGTATTTGTTGCAATGGGAGAAAGGATTCCTGGAATTATGCCTGGAGTCATCTTTACATTAGCTAGCCACCTCCTTAATAAACGCCGGGAGGACAAAGAAAAATATGGAGCCAGAAATCGGTATGCTCGCGGACCTCGGAAGTTTAAGTGAAGAGCGAATTTCTTGAACCACACGGGAAACCGCTTGTCCTTGCGTTTGGGCCTCAAGCGAACATGTGCAGAAAGAAGTTTAAAAACCTCCTCGGTGACGTGCGGTCGGATAACTCCAAGGGCCTTTGAAGTCGGTGACGGTGCTTGGTGAGGCTGTCTCCGCAGTCTTTTGATAGTTTTCCGCTGTGCTGCTACTTTGGCTTGCAGATGTTTAATGGTTTGCTTGTACTTCATTGATGGAGACATTGTCGCTGGCACACAGGAACGCACTGCAATAAACAAAAAAGTTGATGTAAAAGCGAAGAACAACTAGTCCCATACGAGCACTTTCCTCGCTCTTTCAGACCCAAGGTGCACAACTTTCTGTGGTGCAAAGTTTTCGATTCGACTACCTAAAAACAAACCATTCACAATGTTGACAATGCACAAAAAAATGAAAATCACTTAGAGCCCACTCTTACATTTTGTAAGTGCACACGTAGTGTCCTTTTGAGAATAGTTTCCTCAGAATGTCCTAAACATAAAAAAGCACATTAGAAACAGCTGCAATAAAAGCATAGTCACCATTTTCTCTAGGGCACTCAGGCGTGGAGCTATTGGTGGAGACGTCTTCTGGAGGGTCTTGTGAAGCTTGTTCAGTGCCTCGGACAGTGCTGTCGGTACAATCTTGCGAGCGGCCTGCGGAAGTCTCTATATCAATCCACTGTGGTGTTGAAGTGAACATACAACTTACCGGTCACACAAGTTCCTTTTGTGACAACTGAACGACTGGTTAAGGTTTTCTCCGGCAAGACGAAGTCAGCAGAAATTCTTTCACCAGCTACAAGGGAGCTGCCACCTGCAGAGGTTTGGTCAATAGTCAATTTGGGTAAAAAAAAAGAAATCGCGACACTGAATGCACCCTGCTCATCGGGGCACCTCAATGTGTGGGAGCCGCTGAAGCCTGAAGAAATGAAATCACGACAATGTGTCAGTAAGAGGCTTAAAATAACACAAACTGAAGCTCATCCGCACCTTGCAGTGCAGCTTCTGCAGTCATGTCACAGTCACTATTTGAAGCGACGCTCAGAGAACCTGCATATATGTGCAGTTGGTACAAGTTACAAAGCTTGTAGCATGGGGAAACTTGTAGCATGGGGAAACAGCTCTTTCAAACGCATAAATTGGTCGAACGTGAAAGAAAAGAGAAGGCACCAACTAGGAAACAAGTAATTTGTGATTTTTGGAATTATCAACAGTGCCAGCTTTCACTGATGAAAGGTATATGTACATGTTCACTCAGGATTGAAGATAACGAGAAATAGCCCTTTAAAGTCTTTCAAAACAAGTTGCGCAGGTCAAGAGCATCAAAATCGTAGTTGAAACTTGTGCGGCAAAATTGTATTGGAAACGTCAAAAAAATTTGTGGGCAGCTTGCACTAGTGGCACAAGGCTAGCGAAGAAACGAAGATGATGGCCACTTGGCTAGTCCAGATTTGCCTCCGGCACACCAAGAATTATTCGTGTTCCGAGCCTTCGGGAAACGCGTCGTGAAGCATGCGAGGCCCAGCGAACGCTTCTCAATATTTTGCACCAAGCCACCGAGCCTATGACCTAGCTGCCCAGCTATGCTCAGCGCACAGACGCTCGCGTCCGTGGCAGACGCAGCACGCGTCGCCTCGGCTTGACGCCGTGCCGCCTTTGCTATACTGCATACGTTGCACAATGTTCCCGTCTAGCCGCCGTATAGAGCCGCAAACTTTCTTTTTAGCGAACCTCCCCGTCCTTACAAGCTTCAGAAAAAGGTTACAACTGCGTGAATGAGACGCCACGTAAGAAACAAACTCGCACACACGAAGCGCAACGTGTGTGTGTGCATCTTTTTATGATTGTTGCATGGTGTCTTATTCGCGCAGGTGTAACCGTTTTCTGAAAAAAATGACCCAACAAGCCCAACAACATGTAATTCAACAAGCTTCGCTTGAAAACGTGCCTCACCTGTTATCTCACGCATGAAAACGCCGACGCAGCCGACGTTGACGAAAGCGTCCCGCTGTCAGTCATGCATGGGCTTGTCCCTGGGTGGATGGTGTTTGTGACAGTACGGCTGAAGAAAAATAATCGCGTAAGGTGTGTCGAATAAATTGTTTTTATGTATAAATAAGATACCAAATTTGGGCGTATAATTATTATTTTGTAAAAACAATTTTGTTGCATTGATTATAACTGTTTTTTTGCACTTGCGCCCTCTGACGTTTGGTGAGAGCACTAGTTCGTTACGTAGTCGTGACGCACTTCCTAAGGCCAGGTTTCGCGGAGTGTCCCCTCTTGTCTTTTCCTTTCTCTATGACCAACTGCCTTCGCCAGAACTCAGTTGACTGAGAAATGCCTACTCTCGACGACACAGCTCGCGAAGTGCGATTTACCTGAAAGTATATAAAACAAATCATATTGAGCTGAAAATGAAATTTCCCGTCTTTTATTTGCACTAAAGTCTTAAAAAGATGATTTGAACGTTATACGAAGAAAATAAAGTATTGATAATGAAACGCTTGTCAATTTTAGTGTTTATGTACGCTGTGGATCTGACTAGTGTTGGCTTAGGTTGCTACGGTCGGCTGCAACGTTGTAAAACAAAGCAAGAAACTAAAACTTAGGACAGCGTAATATGCTTATTTCTACATTTGATTATTATCTGATGTGTATGAAGCTTGTAAATGCTTCTTAATTTTTTATTGCTATTCACTCAATGCTCACTTGGAAGGTGCTGTGATCGACATCATCAAGTCAAATGTCATTCGCTTTGGTCGTGTAGCAGCGCCGGTGAAACAAATGTAATTCGGGAACTGAAGGCTTTCGCCACCAAATGTCATTTTCTATGTCCGTGCGGCACGGGTATCAGAGGTGATAAGGTGTAGAACGCAAGGCGACGGGTAGGTGCCACCACCATGTCATCTTAGCAAAGCGTTGGGTGGTGGTGAAAACATTTAATAACCATTAAATGGTTACAGAGAGGTGATTGGGTTGGGGCCTTATTGGCCTCCTACCCTCACAGCACTAGGTGGAACCCCTATTCCGGGGCTCCATTGGCAAGCAACGCCGCCCGCGCCCGTTGAACCAGAGCCTCTTGGGCCTTCAGGTCTTGACAGCCGAGCAGGGCCGCCTCCCAGTCCTCTCTCGTGGGATTGGGGTTGGGGGGGATAGATGGATTAGACTGGCACGCCCAGACGATGTGAAAGGTGTCAGCCACCTCACCACAGAACTGGCACGTGCCATCAAAGGATGAATTGAAATGTTTTAGCACCGCCGGGCACAGTACAGTATTGGTAAACAGTTTTAAAAGGAGGCGCTCGTCAGCGCGATGCAGTCCCTTACAAGGGTCTGGATAGCGCCGGTGCTCCTCCTTGTAGTAATTGGTAATATCTTTGAATGAAAGGGCCGAATTGTCTGATTGCGAGTAGGCTTCCAAAGACAGGGAGATAGCCCGGGAAGAGAGTGCGCGGGCGGCCTGATCGGCCTGTTCGTTACCCCTGAGTCCTTGGTGACCGGGTGCCCAAACCAGATTTCGCGGAGTTGGATTAACGTATCGGCAGCTAGGTTCCAGTATGCGCTGAGCAAGCGGTGAAGCCCACCCTAGCTGATAGTTCCGACAGGCCCTTCGTGAGTCGGTGATGATATGTTTAGAAGAGGGATAGGTGAGAGCCAGAGCGATGGCAATCTCCTCCGCGTGTGTTGCGCTGTAGGCTTTGAAAGTGAGCCCGTTTACGGTGTTTGCGTTGTGTATGACTGCGGCAGTATACCACCCCCCATGGTGCGGGCCGGCAACGTCCACGTAGCACACGTGTTCCTCTTGACCAAAGTGTCGCTGCAACGCTTCCGCGCGCGCCTGGCGGCGACCACTGTGGTTTTTTTTGGACATGTTGCGGGGAAGGGGTCGGACCCGGAGGGCGCGTCTCCAAGGTTCTGGCACTCTCACCCTTTCCTCAATATAGTAATCGTGTTTGATGTGTATTCGGTCCAAGAGGCGGCGACCGGAATGGGTCTGTGCAAGGCGCGTGTATTGGTTAACGAGGTGGGCTTCTCGAAGTTCCCGGTAGGTATTCACCACGCCTAGGGCCAGAAGTCTCTGGTTGGACGTGGTGATAGGGAGGTCGAGAGCCCGCTTGATAACTTTACGGTGGATGACCTCGAGTTGATCATCCTCGTGTTTGCGTAGGTGCAAGTAGGGAGTCGAGTAGAGTATTCTACTCGTTACGAAAGCATGGGCAAGCCGCATTGCATCCCTGCTTCGTAATCCACCCCGCTTGTTGGAGACCCGGCGGACCATACGGCCCACCTGGTCTCCCACCGTGCGAAGTTTGGCTATTGTGGTGTCGGCCTTGCGTTGGTGGTGTATGAAGAGGCCAAGGACGCGGATCTCCTTGGCCTCACGGATCGGTCCCGAGGGAAGACTGATATGAAGCTGAGTTGTGTCCTGAGGGGAGGGACGTACGTGCACAAATTCTGACTTAGCCGGGGCACACTGGAGTCCGCAGTAGGTTGCGTAGTCGTCGACTACAGTCGCTGCTGCTTGCAGGCATCACTCCATGTGACCCAGGTTACCTTGCGTGGCCCAGATCGTGATATCATCCGCGTAAAGAGCGTGATGTATCCCTGGTAAAGAAGCCAATTTGGGGGGAAGATGAAGCATGGCTATATTAAATAGGAGGGGAGAGAGGACCGCGCCTTGAGGAGTTCCCCTCGAGCCGATGACGTAAGGCCCATGTTCCTCATCTTGTATGCGTATGTAGACTTGACGGTCTGTAAGAAACTGTCTAACATAATTGAATGTTTTATAACCACAGTTGGTCTGACTGAGGTGGTCAAGTATTACCTCATGCTTCACGTTGTCGAATGCCCCTTTAAGATCCAAGGCCAGGACTACCTTGTCATTGTGGGGGCATTCAACAGGATCTAATATGTCATGGTGGAGCTGTAGAAGTATATCCTGGGCTGACTTCTGAGGGCGGAATCCAAACATGGTGTCCGCAAAATTGTGCTGTGTTTCTAAAAACTCGGAGAGTCTGTCGCGCACCATCGTTTCCATCAGCTTGCCGACACAAGACGTGAGGGAGATGGGGCGAAGGTTCTCCACGTCAATAGGTTTACCTGCCTTCGGGATGAAGGTCACGAGAGCTGATTTCCATTCAAGAGGGAGAGGAGTTTCTCCGTCCCAAATGCTATTGATGTATTTGAGGAGCGTGGCGTAGGCTGCGTCGGGAAGATTGGCCAACAGTTTGACCGTAACCTGGTCACGCCCTGGTGCAGTGCCACGCTTCATCTTGCGTAAGGCCGCCTGGAGGTCGTGGAGCTGGAACGGGGTGTCCAACTGCGTGTTCTTTTTGCCTGCGTAGGAGTATGCGGCCGTCCGGGGGTCCTTGGTGGTGCACAGGTATCGGTCGCTGAGCGTGTTTGCCAGCTGTGTTGTCGTTCCTGTAAAGTTGTGCATGACCTTATGTAAGTGACGTTGAGTTTCCGTGCGTGTTTGTGTTGGATCGATGAGAGCGCGAAACAGGCGCCACGTGTTGCGACCAGACATCTGGCGTGCAGCCGTGTTGCACCTGTCCACCCAGTTAGTGTCGGCTAGCTGAGCAGCATATTCCGCAGCTTGCTCCGTGAGTTCTAGGATGCGTTTCTTGAGGCGTCTGTTATGTTTCTGTTTTTTCCATCGTTTGGTGAGGCTGCGGCGGGCCTGCCAAAGATGGAGGAGGTGGTTGTCCACGTCCGTTTGAGTTTCCGTGAGCTGTATCAGCTGTTCGTGTTGTTTCAGTGTAGACGTCAGTGATTTAGACCAGGTGTCGTATCCCGACTGGAGAGGGTCTACAATAGGTAGAGTGGTGCGGAAAGTTGTCCAGTCTGGGATACGAGCTTGTGTAAGTGGGCGTTTTAAGGGACGCATGTACACGGTTGTGTTTAATACACAATGATCACTACCGAGAGTGTCCTGTGTGTTCAGCCAGTCGGCATGGCGTATGTTGCGTGTAATTGTGAGGTCCGGGCAAGTATCTCGTTGAACAGAGTTGCCTACACGTGTTGGGCTGGCGGGATCAGTGTGGAGGGTGAGTCCAAGTGTAGAAAGAAGTTCCGCAAGCTTCCTTCCACGCGTGTCCTCTCGTGGGTAACCCCATAACCTGCTTGGGGCATTGAAGTCGCCGACGATCAGGAGGGGGTCCCGTCCTGCCACCTGCATAGCTTGTGTGAAAGTTGCGCTGAACGTGACGTTCTTAAGCTTTGGGGGACAGTAAATGTTTAAAATATGAACAGGTGGGTCAGATCGCCTTATAGGCAGCACCGACACCATCGTGTATGGGAAAGGCGGTGTTGTGGGGAGTGTGACTTCCTGGGCGGTATATTGCTTGTGAACAAGTATACATGTCTCCGGGTTGTGTTGAAATGTAGTGTAATTTGTGAGTTTGACGTCCGTGCCGGGTTCCTGAAGGGCAACCACGGCAACGACGAACTCAAAGGTCTCAAGATAGAGGCGGAAATGAGCCCGCTTCTTGTGGTTCTTGAGACCTCTGCAGTTCCACTGTGTTAGTAACAACGGCTGAGTTGCTCAGGCGTTGGAAACTTTTCCCTTTTCGTGCAAGCGTTGCATGGTCAGTGCCGCGTGATGAACGCTACGGTCCTTGCAATGACTTATGTATCCATTTTCTAGTAAAAGACGCACATACAAAATATATACGTGTTGTTATGGTGCCTCAGATGTGCGTGATAATTGCTTTCTAATTGACAATGACACAAGCATGAACGCTGAACCTTGAGCGACATTGGTGAGCGCTGCGGATGGGGTCGGCCGTTTGGGATATCCGCTGATGCCGTTTAAAATGCCCAGTACCGTTAAGGATGGACAAACAAACAAACGAACAGACAAACAGTTCAAACTTTTTGCGTCGAAGGTCCTCAATAAAGACGATCGCCTTTAAAATTGGAGCACCACAAAAGGAACTATCTTCGTGAAAAGTGAGAGTTCACAAGTTTGTCTGACAGATGCGCTATATTTTCTTTCACAGATGTCCGAAAGAACTAGCCTTTGGTAAATAAGTATCTGCAGAGACAGAAGCATGCGTACCCTATTTTGTGTCTTGTTAAGATCTAAAACAGGACACTCGTAGACTACGAGTACTTTGTTTTCTGCCTAACTAACAGGAGGTCATAATGGCTGGCTTATTGCAGTGATGCTTGAATACTCAACGATCGATCGCTTGATTATAATTGCATACATTCTGTCATTACTGGTGAAGGCTGCATCGATCTGTAAATAAAAGTCGGCAGTATGAGAGAGCTTACCGCTCTCCATAGTAGAGTACATGTAGAGTACATAGTAGAGTACAGAGTAGCCGCGGTTTTTTTTATAAGGCGGGTAGCATTAAAGAGATAGTTTCGCAGAACTTCCGGCATCAACGTCGTTGTTCGTGGGTGAAAAATCACGTTGTCCATAATTGAGAAGTCTAGAATGATGCAAATAAATTGAATAATGAAAATATCCGGGTCCGAGTGAGTATTGCACTCAGGCCTTTGCAAGGCGAGCAGGTGTTGTGCCACAGAGCCACCGTATGTGTCGACACTGTCTTGAAAAGGAACGCTATACGAATGTCATGCAGTGGGAGGACTCTCCTTAACGCATCATATATGGCGTGGCAGAAGCGTAGAATTGCGCCAGGCGTAAAACGTTCCGAACTGAGCCACAAGCGGGTGGTCTAAATACCCACCCATTACGAAGTGTTCTTACAGATTTGATCATCATCAACAGCAGAGCCATCGACAATGTGAATAACTGCACAGGTTTGCGTGTTGCCCTACGGACGTGTAGTAGGCCCTTCGCCGACTCGCAAAAGGAAAATTTATAGTGTAGTGAGCCCTTATCAACTGTGCATGCAATAATCATTCAATATAACTTCAAACTGCCCAAGTCACGCAGACAGTCGTTCATTTTGTTATGGCACGGTACAGGCATGCGCAGAGAACCAAAACATGCTAGCACTTGAGAAAGCGATGCACTTGAGGCCCAATTATACTTTCGCGGTGTACTCTTGAAGGCGTAGCTGAAGTGTCGTCCAGTTTTCGAAGACAGAAGCCTGGTATATGTACGTCTGAAAGAATAAATGCGAAGTACAGTAGATGTCATGCGAGCGAGTGTGCAATGCGTTTATACAGTCGTAGTGGCGTTCACAAAAATTTAGAAAACATGTCACTATGGTGTAACCAGGTCAAACCAAACATTTCTGCCAATAGCACTGTTGTGCTGCCTTTAGAGAAATGAGCAAACCATTTGTTTACACATGCTCAACATCATTTCATGTCTAATTTTAGGCAAGGACGACACCGCTATAAGCCTGTGCATCGTGTTGTGTTGTGGCAGAACACAACGCAGACACGCTGCTCGACGCCGTCGACACTCTGGCCGCATGCGCAGCGTTATCATTTGTGCAGGGAGCACCTCTGATTGCGGCGGATACGAATATTTTAAAAAATTGGCAGCCACTCCACGAAGTGGATGGTGATGGTGGAGCAAAGCTAAGTCCCAAGGCCCGTCTTGTCTTTTGAAGTCACCGACAAGTATAAAGGATGGACAGAGGGATATTAGCTCGGACGGACGGACAGACAGATGCCCGAAATGGCGGGTGGTCGGATGGACGTATAGTAAGACGGAGAGGTGCACCAACAGGGTATGGTGTATTTTTAAACCACATGCATAGTACGAGCGCTCCATGTACGGTATAGGTCACACATGTGTTGCGGTCCGACGAGATTCTACTAGAACGACCGTATGGACAAACATCGTGCGAGCAAGGTGCTTCACTCCTAAACATAAAGAAAGGTGTTCGAGCAACCTAGTCTAACCCCACATCCAACCAAGCATGCAGATAAGGCTATTTCTTAATCGCGGTCTTGCGTTATGGCGAAAATTGTGCGCGCATGCATCAATCTTCCAAACGAGTACGGCGGAGAAAACGTTACGTGTCTGCTTTAGCTAAGATATAACACTAGGAAGGGAGATATTGGTTACTGCTTATTTTTTGCTCGCATATGTTGCCGGGTTTCTCCAAATCTGCGCAAAAATGATGCAGGAACTGCTCACCACGCGCGGCGTGACAACAGTGCCTCGTATTCTCGGTGTGTAGTCAAGAGCCCATATATAATTGCGGTGACTGAGTTTCTGAGCAATAATTACATGCATGTTTCGCTCTTGTGCTCGAACATCTGTAGGCTGTCAATGATTAGGTTTCAAGGGACGACCAAAAACACCATGTGCTGCTCTTCATGCTTACATACAAAAATATGTATAATCATTGATGTGAAAACGACACTCACATAACACCCCGAAGTCTCTCTACAAATATATATAACCGAAGCACTGCTTGAACAACGGGGATCAGCCTTTATTCAGTGCTGAGCAACTCATATATACAAGACTGGTGTGACGTCACCAGCCGTTTGCAATGCTCGAGTACAAGTCTTTTGGCCTCGGCAAGGAATAATGATCGGTTTTTAAAACCGGGTTGATCGTTATTTTGTAGTCTGCACAAATTCGGTGCCATCGTTTTTCTTAATAGTCACGATGGGAGTGGCCCAATCACTGCGAGTGGCTTGCTTTAATGTACCCTTCCACACCGTACTCATGATTGTCTTTCTAGGGGCCCTCGTGCTGCGAAAAGGACCGGTCTAGCGCGGCAAAACACTGGCGTGCAGCCTTTCCGAAGAAGAACTTTCGCCTCGAAACCCCGTATTTCGCCCAGTTCACTCGAAAACACGGAGTGATATTTCTCTTTCAGGGCCTGCACCCTGTCCTCACAACGCATGTTTTCTATTCCGTGCCAGTCTAATTTGAGACGTTCGAGCCTATCGCGACCCAACAGCACCGGAAGTCGCCTGCCTTCATCTTTCACTGCAATTACTGGCAAGGTCATTCGCTGGGTATTGTGGTTGACCACCACCTCGCACTGTCCCTTAAGCTGCAGCTGTTCTCCCGTGTATGTGCGTAACGATACTCGGGACGGGGTACACGCTTTCTGGAACTATCGTTACGGCGGCGCCCGTGTCAATCTGCATCTGCAGTGGTCGGCCTTCTACCCCTGTGCTAACCTAGTAACAAGACCGTGCCATGTTTACGAAGTGCCACACTTCCTGCTCCGTTTCTTCCTCCAGTCCTACCACGTTAGTTCGGTTGTTTTGTCTGGGCTCATCCCGACACATTCTCTGCAAATGTCCTCTCTGATCTCATCTGCGGCACCTGAATTCTTTGTACCAACACATCTCTGAGGAGTGGTTCTTGCCACATCGCTCGCATTTACTTTTCGCTCAAGCCTCACTTGAAGTTCCGTAGCCTTCCCTTTTCCTTCTTTGCGGACTTTTCAAGGCATTTATATTGCCATCATTATCCTTCAAGAGGGCGGAGTCGCGTGCGGCTAACTCACGCGCCAAAGCAGTTTTGCACGCATTCTCGAACGTCAAATTTCCCTCGGCGAATAACGCCCGCTGACTATCCTCATTTCGTCTCGGTTGCCAATTCTATTGTTTCTTAGTTTTTTTTTTTCAATTTGAGTGATAATGGTACGAACCCTGGCAGTCGCGGTGGTGGCGGTTGTGGACAGCTACTGCGCATGCGCCATCTGTTCTGATCTAATAACAGCTTTCGATGTAAAATCATTAGCGTTCACAAACAGCTTTTGTAAAACCTTCACATCGTTACACAATGCGAAACATCCTCACTCTAGTAGAAGTAGGTACTCTAGATAGCTTTTTTCTTTAAGTCCGTACATGTAAGTCATGATTATTGCTATAGTGCGTGGCTGCGGCTACACTTAATTTGTTTGCATAAAATACAAAGTCACCTGTAGGAACGATCACATACCCAGCTCTCCAATATAAGAGATGCGTCCAATCAAACGCGAGATTTAACAAAATCTGATATCCACGAAAATAAATGCCCACACACAGCATAAAGATTTTGAAAGATGTGGAAAGAGATCGTATGTCACTCGTAAACAGTCAACCGACTGCGACAGCCTGACCTAAAATGTATAACTTGACCGCTAACAGATTACAATCCGTTCATAGTCCAAGTCAGGCGTGGGCAACGTACGGTCCTCGGCCGGACTGGTGAACTTTTCCCTCTCCTCTTTTATTGTCTTATGTGAAGGCCAACATTGATGTTTTTGCTTCAAGTGGCTTCTTGCTTGCAACACTTGTTTGCAAATTGCAACCTTGTGACATTGCGCTGAAACTCAAGGTCAATTGTATAGTGATATTTCAGTTTTTTTATTTTTTATTTGTCAAATTTTTTCGCCTTTCACTGCAGCCCCCATCCCACTTTGCCTTGCGGGTTTTAAGCAATGCAGCCCTCCGCCTAAAAATGTTGCCCCTGCTCTAAAGCATAAAGTTGGGTAAAGGAGACGCCACTCTCAAAATATTACCGATTTCTTTATGGTAACATACTTCATACAGTAGGTCACATTCTATCTGAAAAGAGAGAGAGGTTCATGAAAAGACGCAACTTCTGCAGTCCAAGTCCTGTAACTAGAAACATGCATACCTGGATAGTTCTTGCAAATCGTACATGGGACACCATAGAAGTCTGCGAAAGCCCGTGACTGAGTACTAACAAAAGATAAGAGATGCCGTTCAGACTGGCATGATATAGTATGTTCATTCAGAGTAGGGTTTCCGAAATCGGGATGAATGCAGTACAGCAAGAACGATCGGTAATTGGCAATGTCTGTCTGATGATTTCGTTGTCTCAGTGTACGCAGCTTATTATTATGACGGTGATGACGCCAGTGTCTTCTGCTGCCTGCAGTGAGGACGACAGTTAAGATTACCATCATGACCGATTTGCCGTACTGACAAGAAATCGCATCTACTTCGGGCTTCCGGCTTAAGTTGATTCGGTAAATAGGCTAAAAGGCTCCCCGCTTTAGAAAAGTAATTGGTTCACCGATTTTTTGTTTTTGTACTTTACTGCAAGGCAAAGTCAAAGCATTTGCAGAGGCCTAGTTGCCGCCCACTTTACAAAAAAAAAGCCTGAGCGGACTCTCTCCACGCACATACCCGCGCTGACAAAGACAATAAAGAGGTTACTTGCAGCATGTTAATAATACTAATTGGGCAATGAAAAGAGAACTACATGGAAAACTATGAAACTACGGGACAATATTTGTTTCGACGAGATTAGACCTTTCAAAATCGGAATGGAGAAAGCATTTTCATAACAGCAGGTGTCAGCACCTCTAATTGGATGTACTGAGAAAACCTTTCATACATACTGCACGAGATACACTTGCAATCGTTTCGGTACTAACGGTGGCGTTGGCCACGATGAATGCAATTTAAGAATCTGAATATGGGAGAACAAAGAAACACTGTTAACCGTTTACTGAGAGCAATAAAAAGCTGCTGTAATGCTGCAGCGGGCGTAAAGGTGTGGCACTTCGTACAGAGCGCTTCTGAGTGGCTAATTTATACTCTATGAAGGAAAACTTAAGAAAAAACACCAATTTGTTGTTTAGAAGACGGAGTTTTTAATGAGCAGTCAACAGTGTTTTATATGACCCTCTCCAGACGAAAATTTTGTGAGATATACAAGGATATACTCAACCATTATATGTGGTTTCACGAGCGTATAC
Source organism: Rhipicephalus annulatus (assembly GCA_013436015.1). Taxonomy (NCBI): domain Eukaryota; kingdom Metazoa; phylum Arthropoda; class Arachnida; order Ixodida; family Ixodidae; genus Rhipicephalus; species Rhipicephalus annulatus. The sequence goes on along the minus strand of WOVY01000324.1, from coordinate 93,495 downwards.
CTTCTGTCTTCCCTTTAATGTTATTCACGACTATAAGCTGTAACATGACTGTTCATCATTATGACAGATAATGTATCTGTTGCATTTTCAATGAATGAAATAAGGTGAATGGCCTAGTGCAAACGATGCGACTCCTTCGCATCTTGGGACGTATCTTTGGGACGTAGACCACGCGCTTTTATTATCGGCGCAAGACGCCACGATCTCAGTATACGGGTGCGTGGCTTGGCGGTTTCTTTCTTCCTCGAATCGATATCCAACGGAGTTGCTTGGTTCATACCTAACAGCGATGTTCTTGACTTTATGATATTCATCCCTCATACTCAGTTTTGCTGCTCGGATCTGCGTAAAGTTTTGCTCATTCCTCCTCCTCTTACTCGTTCGCAACTGTAGAACATGAGTTTGATTAGCCGTACAATATAACCAAAGTAACTCGAAATGGGGACGTTTTTGTTAAACTCTGATGAAAGACGCATGTTTTCCCCCGAGATTAAAGGTCTTTGATGATGCCGCCAACCCGATTCAACTTACTGTATCCTTGCGTACTTCTTTGTGATGACGCTCTTGGGAAGCGCTAAATTACGGTGTTGATTATTACTTTTCTTCATCTTACTTTTCGCTAAGAATGTTTTTGTACTCATAGCAGTTATTGGTTGTTGCGTCCCTTTCAGCTGCTTGTCTACATTAGGCCAAGTGAAGGGGGTCTCCATGGGCTACCTTTGACCCAAATGAGGCACTCCAGCCGAAAGCACGATATGCCTCTTATTCGCAAACAAGCGTTTCCTCGAGGGGCTGCTGTTCTCACTGGACTGTAGCAAAAAGTAGGCACTTATTATGCCATTGGTAAACAAGCGTTTCCTCAAGAGGCTGGTGTACTCGCAGGACTGTACCAAAAAAAAGCAGGCACTTCTTATGCCAATTTTCATATTGTTCTCACGCAAGGCAACATCAAAGTGTAAAAAGAGAAACGAATGAAAAAGAAAATAGCCTCTGGTGACACTACAAATTTCTAATGATCATGGTAGTGTGGATATAATACAAAAGAACACAAAGCTTCCGCCTAACTGTTGAAATAGGTGCAATACTTGTCTGCTCCTTTTTGGAACTTAGTTTAATTCGCGAGTCCCATTTTGGGAACGATTCTCTACTAATTTAACTGATAAGGGCGGAAGTAGGTATCAAACCTGATCGATCTTAGGGGCTGTCCTGTAATAATCAAGAAAATCACAAACCAACACCCCGGAACAACAATATTTCATACACCAAGCACTAATGCCCCATTTTGACCTTATATGCAGCAGTATTACTAAAACGAGTGACAACTAGTTGTATGACATTCACTATTCGCTGCCGAAAAGCACCCGCTGGGCAAAAAAAAAACGACAAATTACCTTTATTGTGTTTATGTCGCTAATTATTACCAAGAAAATTGTTACTAATTGTTAGAAGCCAAACGCAACGCTTCAATACTGCACTGCAGACCATCGCCTGCATTATAATTCTGCCACTTGTGACTAAGAAGTGGTTCAATATAACCTGCCGCCTGATGGTCCAAGAGAGAAGATACTGTTCCATAGAGCAAGCTTAATGCCCCATTTTGAGTATATATACAGCAGTATTACTGAAACAAGTGACAACAAGTGATCACTAACTGCTCTTACATCGAAGTTGAATACTGATTTGAACAATATCTTAGCATGGTGCCGCCTTAATTCGCTGAAAATAAATACCACCAAGACTTCATTCATGCTTTTTCATACCAGTCACAGAACACCAGAAATTCTTCCCACTATCATTCTTGATTCTCTTGTCATTAGTGCAGCTGATGAATGTTCATTTCTCGGTGTTACTTTAGATTCTAACTTAAAATTTACGAAACACATTGCCCATTTGAAGCGCAAAATTGCTCCTGGTATTAGAATTTTATTAAAAGCCAGGAAATATTTCAGCAAACCCACACTACTAACACTGTTTTATTGTTTCATTCACAATCATCTGAACTACTGCATCACATCATGGGGTACCACATATGCAACTCACATAGCACCGCTGCAACATTTACAAAATCAGGCCATCCGTATATTAACGTTCAGCTCATTCAGCTGCTGTGTGTCCGACATTCTTCATAATAACAGAATCCTATTATTAAACAACCTTGTTAAATACAATTTATCCATAGTGTTATTTAAAATAATGAAGAGTCCTCCTCCAGTAAACATATTTCCAGACGCTGTTCTAGTAAACACCAACCGAACAAGATTTGCAGCTAACAACAATTTAGTATTGTCATTAGTCCATACTAATTATGGAAAACACTCTGGTTATTTCACGTCCTTATCAACCTGGAACAGTCTTCCCCTTAACGTTAAGCAGTCTTCATCATTAGCTATTTTTAAAAACACATTATTTACTTTTCTGCTGGATACCATAGAATTCTAAGATGTGCAGTATTATCAACACCTGTTCATAATCATGCACTCTTAATGGTGCCACAGCCACTCAGCTTTTTCTTGCTTTTTTCGTTCCTCTGTTCGTTTCATCAATAATATTTGGGTTTTTCTTTTATCTTTGTATGTTCTTTGCAGTGTTTTGTTGTACTTAAGATTGTTAAAATTTGTTTTTTAGTCTGCATTTCATTTATTTGTATAACTTATTCCTCGTTGCTGCATTTTACTTGTGCATATTTATCACATTTTATGACAGGAGGTCCCCCTTCAGCCAAGTGCTCTGGGACCTCCTTCTGTATGTTTATGTAAGCATGCATGTTTTGTACGAAAGTAAAAATAAATAAACTGAACATCCAAACTGAAACTGAATGAGTTGTCAGACGCGCATTATTCTCTGCTGAAAAACCCCCGGTGGAACCTCGCGCTGACGTGTTATGCAGGGAATGTGAGGCAAATGCAGACTTCCTACTAGCTGGCGCTGCTTGTGGTTTTTCACTAGGTTTTTTTTATCTCCTCGAAAACAATAACTACGGTTCTGAAACTTTCCGTTTATCTTACTGACAAAGTATACCATGTATGAATACAAAATCCATATTTTTACTCGATACGCTACAATGCGAGAATTAAGCTTCAATACAAGTCAAAATAGTAATTTTCTCAACTTTGCGACAATATTGTGGCTATATGTTTACTTCATTTGCCCCAAAGTAATTTAGTAATTTAGTATACGAACATATAAGGTAGAAAATGTAAATTTTCTTATCTGCCACTTATCCAGAGGATGAAGAAGTCAAGGACTAGGCGGTGCCTGCGCTCGAAATCTTGGTTGTTAATCGCCTTACTGTGACTGTAAATATTGTAAATACACTTGTTTTCTGTCATCACCCTGTAACAATATATTACTGGCGAAAGAATTAGTGTTTTTATAAAGAACGCCAAACATGCTGCGTATTGCAATTTTTCACCAAAGCCAAAACGAAAGAAAAAAAACGAGAATAAATAAATTATCATAGTCAGGAAAGAGTAGCGCCTTGAGAATAACGAAAAAAAGTGTTTCATGATAAATACTCAAACCAGTAATTCTATATAAAATATTTATATTGACACAGTTTCACTCGGCTGCCTGAAGTTCGAAGCGCTCTCTAGACGACACAATTGCTTTCGCAATTTATACCTGCCCGTTATTTTTTCAACATGATCGCAGGTGGTAGAATATTGACTGAGCTGAGTACACTTCAACATATTATATATATATATATATATATATATATATATATATATATATATATATATATATATATATATATATATATATATATATATATATATATATATATCTATATATATATATACTCAGGTAACTATACACTCAGGTAACTTGCAATCATGGCTGAAATTCAACATGTCTTCTTTAAATTTATCTAAAACCAGCTATATTACTTTTAGACCAATTCATACTGCAGATTTATTTAATATTTAAGGTAAACATCCAGTTTGGACACGTAAAAATACATGAGGCCGATTCTATGAAATTTCTCGGTGTCTGGCCCACCAGAACCTTTCCTGGAACACGTATGTCTCAAAATTCGTGTCTGAAATAGCAAAAGTGTTGGCTGTCTCCACAAGGTGACTAGTCTTGTACCCGTATAGCTGAGACTACATATGTATTATGCACTTGTATATTCTAAACTAACCTATTGTATTCTGGTCTGGGGAACAACTACGACTACTAACTATCAGAAACTACAAGTGATTCAAAAGACAGCTTTTCGGTGCATTCATGATTACTGCGGCAGTCCCCAGTATCTTCCCACTTCACCAATGTTTCGTCACTATGGTTTGCTTAAAGTGAAACAAGTCTATTTTTTCGTCTGTTGCAGCACATAAAGGCAATGGTTTACATATTTAAATCAATACTTTGATTAATGATACATACTATTTTCGAAAACAAAGCCTGCAAGTCCTTTAAGACGCGTAGTAACTATGGCAAACAAAAATTAACTTATCAGGTGATTGTGGCTATGAATAAAATGTCTACAAATGTGGATTTTATTGTTTCAATGAAAATATTTGAAAAGTAAAAAAAGAAATATTTACTCGACTCTGGTCTCTGTTGGTATAATATTTTCACTGCTATATGCTTAAGAACCGTATATTTTGTTGTTACTTGCAAGTGTAGCTGGTTTATCTATTCAATATGTCATGTATGTAGTTATGTATGGGCAATTAGCGCGTAGACAGGATAACCACTAGTCATTAAGGGTAACTAACTGGATTCGCAGAGAAGGCAAGCGGGTTAGGGGGAGACAGAAGGTTAAGTGGGCAGATGAGAATAAGAAGTTTGCGGGTATAAATTGGCAGCAGCGTGCACAGGACCGGGTTAACTGGCGGAACATGGGAGAGGCCTTTGTCCTGCAGTGACGTAGTCAGGCTGGTGATGATGATGATGATGTATGTAGTTATGTTGTTTGTTAACTGTCGCCAGACTGTACAATGGAGCCAATGCCTCTGCCAGGCACCCCAGCCTTTAGCCCCGGCTTCCTCCTTTGTATGAAAGGAAAATAAACTTCACTTCACTTCATTTATTGTAGCGGCACCGAACGCTAAGAAGAGGCAGGTGGAAGCAATACATGTTTTTTGATAGAGCATTTTACTAGACTAACAATATTTCTGAAGATCCATTCACGCAAGCGTCTCGCATTGACTACGTTCGTATATATGCCCCACGCGTTCGCAGGCCTACGTAACAATACACATGTATTCGTCAATAACAGTATACATGCAACCTAGTATAATAGTACAATCAATGTTTCCTTTCTACCTAAAGGTAGAGGCAATAAGCTAACAAACTTTTTCTAAATATAGCTTGAGCGCCATTTCAATATATACGAAATTTTGTGTGTTCTTGCTTCCGTCCCACTCTCTATCTCTCATTCTCTTTTTTTTACTTACTTTTCTGTCTCCTATTTCCCTTCCCCAAGTGCAGGGTAGCAAACCAGATACTTGCTTTTCGGTTAACATCCTTGCCTTTCTTCATACAATCTCTCTCTCTCTCTCTCTCTCTCTCTATATATATATATATATATATATATATATATATATTGTGAAAAGGTTAATTAGTCGTTAACGACAACGGCGAGACAGCATGATGAACCGTCCAGCTGAGACCGGCACAACAGCGAACCGAAGCACGAGCCGAGAGAGCCTGGCGTTGGCGATGCTGCTCACTGCAGGCACATCTTCTTCTTCACAATACGAAATTAAAACTGTCAGCGAGCACAGAACAATGTCACAATCCTGGTAGTTCACTTGCGATATTTCTTGCTGCGGTCGAATGAATACACTTTGAGAATTCCTTATATGCACACAAATACTCGATGTGGCTACGGGTTGTTTTCTCTGTGATGATTGTGATACTTTTACCTGAAGAAACTGAACTAGTCAGCGTGTTAGAGTTTTATTGATTAGTCGAGCGTGCAGTGTCCGCAAGTAGAGAATAGAGTGCGGGAGAACGAAGTTGTCATGCCACTCTAATTCATGCTGCCGTTTGCAACAGGGCCTATGCGGCGAAACCTCGCATGGTGTTTAGTCATTGCATGTACTCTTTTCCTCGCGTTAAGTCTCGTCGTAAAGCCTAGAGTTATTGTACATAAAACAGTGTGTTCGGCGAGTGCTGGTTGCAAAGTGCAGGGGCGACAATTGATTTACGGCAGAAAGAAAAGTGGCCATCAGTTCGTCGGCAGTAAAGTTCACTCAGATTTTTAAAAGGGTTTGCGTAAATGCACTTTCCTTTCAACCAAGGAATTTCGTACATAAAAGGGCTTCGTCACCACCAGTCATAAAATGTTCAATAGGTATACTGCCTGACGGGAACATATTAATAGCGAGAGATCGACAGATCTCGCACGAGGCAGCCTCAAAACAAATTATGTTAGCGCGAAGCATCTTTGCATTAATCGATGAAACGGTAGGAGTTCACACACCATTTCACCTTCCATTACGAGAACTGAAGGCATACATGAAAGCTACAAAATAAAATGAAAAAAAAAAAACATAATTCTAAACTTTTAGTTAACCACTCTTTTAGGCAGCAAGTTTAGGAGAGTGGGGATGCTGGCCACATTGAGTTAGTCGGGGTGCTAATAGTGTTCGGGAAGACTTGAAGCTTGGTGAGCGCTTGATCAAGAAGGACAGCACCATGTCATCTACTTTTTTTTCCATACCTCCACAACATGTGACACTCATTTAAAAAAGAAAGGGGGGGAAGTTGTTAAGAGTTAGTAACTGCCCTATTATATCCCATTTAATGCCTTTTAGCTCCTCGAATAATACAGCTAGACTTCCCTTACTAGATAACGTTCTAACGTTAAACGTTGCTAAGTTCAAGTTCCAATGGTGGCCTGTCCGTATCCAGAGATTCCTAGCACCCTCTGCTGCTTTGCAGATCTGACCGCCACCGTGGTCAGTTGCTCCGCAGCTGGTGGGGACTGAGGGCCGTGAGTTAATTGACGAATGCCTACGGGAGGGGGTGGCCAGATACTGCACCAGGGTGGCCAATCCTTCTCTGGTGAGATCATCGGTGCGTACCGGCTTTAAGCCGGTACGATCAGACAGTAGCATCCGGTTCACCCTTTTTAAATTTCCTACTGGCCGTTCATGGTTTACAACTACAATAACATGAGAGAAAGTCAACATTGTCATTTTGTGCAGGGGCAGCAAGGTCAGTGAAGCTTACTTAAGGTAAACGGTAGTTACGTTAGGGTAAGCTAAAGTAGTTACCACACAAGTAGCAACTGTTTAAACTTTCTCGCGTGTCTAGATTTAGTTCGACGTATAAACAATACCAGATGGTCAAAACTTCGAGAGCCCGTGCACTAAGGCGTCTCTCATAATGATATCGAGTACTTGAGAAGTACAAGCTTCAGCAGTTATCTCTACGTTGATAAATACTGCTATTTTCAAGTATGTCTTTATTTTAAAAAGTGTTCTTTGCAATGGCAAGCGGCACCTTTCATGTACACGTCAATTGAGCGGGGCCGTTATACTATCTCAAACCGAATGTGCATGGTGTGAAATCTTGCTCATGTTTTTTACCAATAGGAAAGCGGAACAACTTACTTCCGTGCCTGTGCCAACCACGATGACGACGATAGCAGGTGACTTAGCGTTTAATTTCTCGTATATTTTCGCAGGACACTCCGATAAGAGGTCAATCAGCGCTAACCTTCGACATATCTATATTCATGAGAGCTAACAGACAATAATGCCAATTACAGTATAGGTGGAGGGGAGTAATTGTTAGAACAATTGTAGTGTAAGTGTGAAGCAAGAAAAGTGAACAAAAAATTGGCAGATCCCATGTACAGTGGGAATAGAGGATAAGCGAAGCACGAATGAGAATTGTTGATATTTCACTTTAAAATCAGCACAACGTTACGAGGCGGAATTAAATGATGCCGTACAAGACTTCCGTGTCATGATTATCATGTCTGGGTGTGTCGTTTACCTTCATCATCTGTTCACGTGACATGATACCAAATTTAGTATTTGTGGAGCTAGCGAAACGGCCGCCCGCACGCTATGAGCGTGGTATGTTGTCATGTTCTTACGTGACACGCGTGTCAAGATTATCATGTTTGCACCAATCATATATATTTCGTCATCCATTGACGTCACGTAACACCAAATTTGGTATATGCAGAGCTAGCAAAATGACCGCGAGCGCATCATGAAGGGCCCAATACACTCCACAGTAGCGATGACGTGCGCTGCGCACAGCGACGCAACGTTTGCAAAACGTGAGCACTCCATAGTCTGACGCCAGGCGCGACCAGCGTCCGTTGGCGCCGCCCGACGGCAACCGGCGCAAAATGCGAGATGCTGCATTTCGTGACAATGCGTCACCCAGATAACACTGCGTCTCCCTCTTTTCGTGACGGAGGGACGTCGGACGCGCTGAAATGCGCATGCGTCAAAGCAACGCAGCGCGGCGCGCGCCTGCGTGTATGTGGCAGGACCGGTGCCTGGCGTGGCAACACCGACGTGACGCGACGAAATGAACGCCGGCGAGCACGCGCACCGCGTCACTTCGAAATGTATCAATTGGCGCCTTGACTGTGGCATGTAGTGATTGATAGATTTGATTGATTTGTGGGGTTTAACGTCCCAAAACCACCATATGATTATGAGAGACGCCGTAGTGGAGGGCTCCGGGAATTTCGACCACCTGGGGTTCTTTAACGTGCGCCCAAATCTGAGCACACAGGCCTACGACATTTCCACCTCCATAGGAAATGCAGCCGCCGCAGCCGGGACTGTGGCATGTAGTAATGTTCTCATATGACACGCATCTCATGATTATCATGTTTGCACCAGTCACATACATATTTACATATGATATACATATGATTGACACATATGATATACATATGATACATACATATGATTATCATGTTTGCACAGTCACATATTTTAAACATGCGGGTGTTAGTGAGCGCCATTCGCAACCATGGCGGCAAGAGTATAATTTTTCGGTCGGCTGGAGTGACGTCACACGTGATGTTTTTTTTTCTTTCTATCTGGCAGCTGACCTAATGAAGTGGTCAGGGGGATAACCGCCGCTTTGGCTCAATCAGTATAGCATATGTAGCGTCATTCGAAAGTTGCTATTTCGGTCCCTGCTAGCAGCCACTTATATTTTCGTCAACTTCTTTGTGCACATTGCACATTCCCTGCTAAAAACATTCCCCATGCTTTTCTACGCATACCCTCTCTTAGTTCACATTAAACTTTTATCTAACAAAGAAAAAAAACGAGCCATAAAATTCGCTTTTTTTGTTTAATGACTTGAAGCGTTTCATCACTTGGACCGCAGGGAGCGTTCAAGGCTTGTTAGAATGACTTAGAGATCAACACAGCGCACTTGCCTGACTACACATTGACTCGTCAGACTTTGATGCATTTGAAGAGCTTGAGCAAAATAGGAGAAAAAAAAAAACAAGCAGTCGTGAAAAGAGAGAGAAGAGAGCAAGTTCACTAAAAGTAGTGGGTCCTTGGAATACAGTTTTTTTGCGCGTGTGCCTATATTTTTTTCTATTCCAATTAAACGTTGAAAATCCATCAAAGGTCAGTATTCTCACTGGGGCAGCAAAATATCTTGAGTGCAACTCAGTAGACACCCGTGAAACTCCGCAGCCATACGTTTAAACTCAATAAGCATGTCCTTCCTCTCTTTCGGTAGTTTATCAGTTTATCGCTATTGTTTTCCTTTGTCACCTTGATAAACCTCAACGTCAATACAAGGCGCAAACTTCTTTCATCTATCATTTGACTTTCGATAAAAAAAATAACTTCAAAATTTGCAGAGTATACTAACATGTACCAATTTGGAGGAATCACGTTTTGTGGCATTTGTAAACAAGTTGTCAACGCATTTTAACCATTGGCAATATGCGCGAAGCGTGAAGTACAACCAAAGCTCTAAATAAGTGCTGTCGTCCGCAGTTCGATTAACTACATTTCATGTCGAACCACAAGCCCTTATGTACACAATGACTTAAAACCTTTTTCGAGCCTAAACCCGATTCTCTGGCGAGCCATTCCCTCTGCAAGTCAACAGAACCTTTCGTGCTCGCAGTCAACTTGGATCCACATTGCTGTACCGAACGCAGTGGCAAATTTAGTTTAGGACGAATGGTTTACTCGTCTTAATTAGATTACGCGGCTCGACAGCGCGAGCATGTAGTAAACAGCGGGACACACTTGTGTACCATAGAGTTTCCTAAAATTAACTATAGAGAACTCTGGCGCTGTGATCATTCAGTGACCGTGGGACTGATGGGTAGTACACGGATTTGCCTAGTCTTCGCACTTGCGGGTGACCAATCCTACTTGCGGCTACGTTCATTGCTGGCTACGGTTTCGTTCTGAAGGAAAGAACCAACCCTTCTGAGGTTTGTGACTCGATTCCAAATGATAAGCCTAAAACAATCAGGTGGTCAAGCGCCACCACTGAACATTTGCTGACTTTTGTTTCGCGAGAAAACAGCTCCAACGCCACGAACACACACGGAGCCAGAAGCAGGCCAGAAGTTCGAAGATTAGACAAATACGTGTGTACCCATAATTTTCATGCATGCTTGCTGAAGCGCCGTGCGTTGCAGCTCTCACAGACACTAGCGCCAGAGTTCCGCTTGGTGTGTATTAGGAAACTGCATGATGTGTACCACAGTGAAGAGCCCCGGCATAAACATAGATGAAACTCTACCCCCTCGCTCTACGTAGCACATGCGCTGGGCGGTCACAAATACTGTAGACTGTTTGTTAGAAAAGAATCACATCTTAGAAAAAAAATAGGCAGCTTCGGGCTAGAGGTGCCATGCCGAACAGGAGGGTGGAGATGGGCACCATTCTTTGTTTTCATTCAATTTTTATCTCTTTCCTCCTCTCTTTACACTTCTTTCTAACTTTATGACCTTTTTTTCTATTTAATTCTATTGATTTCTAGTGTATATTTCTACTCTTTCTATTTTTTTCCATAAGCCTTTCTTTCACTTTTTCTATTTTTCACTTTCATCCTCTTTGGTTTTACATGCGCTGTATGCAAAGCAATGATATCATACGACCGCCCAGGCGCCTGAAGGGCTCCGAACTCCATACCATCAAGGCGCTCGAAGAGCAAGAGGAAGAATACCTCTCCGTGGCGCGAGTGTACACTCAATGTGCCCCGGATGTCTACGCTATACGTGGATTTACTAACGTCACGCCAATCTGCATGAGAGGTGGATAGCACATGACAGCCCGGGTCCCTAAAGCGTACCGCACCTAATATTGCTGCGTTTTCCCGTTCCGAAAGGACGATATGATTACAAGAGAAACCGCAATGGAGTGTTCCACAAATTCCTAGCACTTTGCTTCCATCTAAATCCTAGCTCACGAAATCGAACCCGTGAGTTAGCAGTTAAGCACAGCGATTGCTGCGCCACGATGGCGGCTCGGTTAATCACTTTAGAAGCACGTGTTTCCTGCCTCTCCGTAGGAACGGGCACGCATATAGGATCGGTATTGTTCACAATTGGTTCAGTGTTTTTAGGATTGATATATCTGGAACAAGACACATGTGGGAATACGCCGAGATTGGTTTGCAGACCTGCCGAATGCTCATTGTAGAAGAACGGCAATTTTCTTAGCGAACCTCGTCACCAAAGTGCTGCTCCGCGCCGAAATTCGACACTGAGTTCTTCAACTTTTAGTCCCTCACATACCACGGCCATTACGTGTATATGACTGTGCAATCGCTGATTCAATTAGCGTGAATTCAGCCGAGCAACCCTACCGCAGTTAGTGCAAAGCTGCGTTATTGCGTGAAATCCGATTCCGCCATACGGAGAGGAAGACGCGTAGCTTATCGCATAGCCATGCACATGGATCTATAAGGCTCGCTTTAAGGGAGTTTGTAAATGAGGCCGAAAATGAAAATTCAATCGTCTCGCCATTACGCTTACGAATATACAGTCGCACCAGTTCATCAGGGCGTTGTAACAGAACGCAAGCTAGTGAACATTTGCCAGGCTCCTTCGGGTGGTGTTAACGCCTTTATTATGAACTCTGACAAATTTGTGGCCTGGGCTTGGGCATTTCGCTGAGTAAAACACGCTGTATCAGTGCGTTAAATTACGGAGTGACGCTGTAATGTATGAACACTAAGGCTATAACAAGCTGACACACAATAAAGGAACATGACTGGGCATCACTTTTTCTGTGTTCATATCTATAGCATTCTTTCGCTCTTTTTTATTATTATGTTTTGTTTTACGCCACACCTTTAGTCTAACGTTTTACCTGTTTGCCATTATCCCACACAAGACTGCATTTCTGGGAGGTAAGGAAAGTATCAGTGCACGGACAGGTTCAACTTACTGACAGTGTGCAGCATAGAAAGGAGAGTTTGTCCTTACTCAATAAATTTAGCAGAAAAGAGCCAAACACTGTTGGGGCTAGTACAAATCGTGTTAAACTGTGGTTTTCTCATAAGCAAAATCAAACACAGATCGCGTTCGCGAAAATGGAAGCGTGTGTTACGGCATACTCCAGCCCTAGAGTCCACAGAAAATTCTCAAATATGATGGGCGAAATATAAAGTTCCACATACATTCTTGCGCTAAACCTTGAAGCACGGTAGTCTTAGTTTATTTTTTTTATGTCATCCCGTTCTCGAACTCAAGTGCCATGCGTCGAAAGTTGTATTGTATACTCTTGCCTAGAGAGGCTTTCAAACACAAACACGGTTGTAAACTTCCACCACTGCTTGGATGAAGATTGAGTTCGGTTCAGCATTCCGGGCATTACGTTCATCACTCCTGAATGCGAGATCACTTGTTTTGAAAAGGACGGGCCACAGTACAGAGGCTGCCAGAGGATACACGTACAGACGTCATTACACGTAAAAAAAAGCAAATATACAATGTTTTGCTGCTCAAGGAGGGCGAGGCTTCAAAGCGGGCATTTATCACCGTTGCATTCACTTCTCGTCTACAGGGATGTGGCATACAACGAAAAGAAATGCCACAGTTTCTTAGCGCAGTATGCACTAGGAGCCAGTGTTACTATATTTCGCAACGTTACTGAGTCTAGTAACGTTGCTAGTAGCTTTATAGGTGAAAAAACCACCGGGCCTGCACGGAACGCGCAGCACTGTCAAAGCGGAAGCGGGAAGAGCGGCCATTCAGAGGCTTTTTTACCACTCTTAGGGTATACCTGCTGCAAGCACACTTGCAGGATACCCACTACGTCATACATCATTGTGTTGTAGGCAAGCATTCACTATGCCATCCTTCGTCATTCTTCGGAGAAGCGTGGTACCCGCTGCACACTTGCAAGGAAACTTGAGCAACTTTTTTTTTGTGTGTTGTGACTGACGATGGTGAAGACTTATGCCAGAAGCTTTTGTAATCTGCACAATCCCTCTCGGTGGGTATCAACCACCGTTAATAGGTTAACAAGATCAAGCACTCGTCGCGCAATTCACATTACGTGACACCCGGTTTTTCTTTTGCTGTTCTAAAGCGTTTTATTACTCGTAATAACGCAATTCCTTTTCGCCATTACTAGCCTGCCCAAGGCCCACTTGCGAAGGACTTCAGAGCACCAGCCTGGCCCCGCCACGGTGGTCTAGTGGCTAAGGTACTCGGCTTCTGACCCACAGGTCGCGGTATCAAATCCCGGCTGTGGCGGCTGCATTTCCGATGGAGGCGGAAATGTTGTAGGCCCGTGTACTCAGATTTGGGTGCACGTTAAAGAACCCCAGGTGGTCAAAATTTCCGGAGCCCTCCACTACGGCGTCTCTCAAAATCAAATAGTGGTTTTGGGACGTTAAAACCCCACAAATCAATCAATTCAACTGAGCACCAGCGTAGCTCAGACGGGTGCTCACTGGTACCATGCAGGGCTGGCACGCAGGGCACCCGTGTTCGAATCACATTGTGTCCTTGGTATTTTTATTTACAAAGTTTTTTTTTGTATTTCATGCGATAGTGGTTACGAACACCAGTGGCAGACAACTACGGCGCGCACGGGCCCGCGTTGTGATTTCATAGCAGCTTTCGCTGTGAAATAACTACGTGTACAGCCCAATTTCTACAATATACGAAGCACAAAATTGCGGGGTAGAACATCATAGCTGTGCAAATGCACACATTAAGTCACTAAGCGTACATCTGCGTACACAGGCTGTATACATGGTTTCCATTATGAGTCATTCATATGGCCTTATTTATTAAGGCGAAAACTTCAAGGTCCTGACCCGGCATCTACAGCAGCGGAACTATAGCTGCTCTGCGTACTGCACTTTGTGTGGTCAATCGGCAACCACCGCAACAATGGTCAATTTTCAGCGACTCAAGGGCTGCCCTACAATCTGTGCTCTCAGCACTGCGTCGCTTGTCGTACGAACTGCTTGTTTTCGAAATTCGATGCCTTCTCCACACTTCACAGGAGAAAGGGCATCATGTGACGCTTCAATGGCTGCCAAGTCACTGCGGCATCATAGGGAACGAACATGCCGATACTGCCGCGCGGGCAGCCCTTGAAGGAACACGAAAAGAAGCCATACCACTTTCGCGGACCGATGCTGCCAGTAATCTTCGACGACTTGCGCGTGAAATCACGTTTTCACTATGGCGCCCACTAAGCAAGAGGGGGGCGCTGGCGTCGATCGACGGGAGCGGTCGCATACCACGTCGGCTCTGTGAAATATCGCAATTATTTGCGTCACATCAAGTCGTTCTCCTGCAAGCCTACTACCACCGTCTTCAAGAACGTCAGCCGCAACCGAAGACATCACGTCTTGTCAAGGTGGGCCGTCTTCTGACCCTCTTTTGGTCACTTGAAGCTTTCGCCAAACCACCGCGGAGTTAAGCCTAACCGCAGTAAGGGCCGCGCTGGCCCTGCCCGGGGTTTCCCCGGTAATGGCGTCTCCAAATCAAGTCACCGGCTACGATCCGGAGTCCCTACTGATAATACTGATGGATACCGCTCAAACCGAGACACCTCTACCAACCGAGGAAGAGTACCTCAAGGATATGCTCCGCGTCTGGCGCGGAAGGAAGAACACAGCAGTGGCGTCGAGAGACGCCAGGGCTCCTGCAGCCAAACAACAAGCAGCGTCTCGCCCTCAGCAAGCACAGGGCAAGAACGCGCCGAGCGTCGCCTCGCAGCGCGCCAAGCAACTCCAGTGGCGGCCGAAGAACACGCCGCGCATCGAAGAAGACGACATCATAGTGGTGCTGAAACCGCGTGAGACGCTCGACCTCAAGGCCACGTTTGGTCCTGGACAAGCCGGCGCTGCAGTCCGCAGCATCCTCGGAGCCGACGCAAGTGTGGGACTTGTGGTGTGGCCCCTCTGGGATCAAAATGTACTTGTGTGCACGCTCAAATCAGTGGACGCTGCCGAGAGACTCCTCCGGGACATTAAGCTGCCAGTCGGGGGCCGCCAGCTAACATTCCGGGGACATCCCAAACTCTCCGGTGAGTTCTGTCGGGGCGTCGTGCATGTCTCTCAAGACGAAACGTCCGAAACTGTGAAAAGCAAGCTCAGTGCTGAGCCAAATATAGTGTCTGTGCGCAAGCTTGGGGACACCCCGGTTGCGGTGATCACCTTCGCGGGGACCAAGGTGCCACGGACGCTGTTATACAACTGCGAGCGGCTCCCTGTTCGCTTGTATAAGAAGACAGTGCCTGTATGCCCACTTTGTGGCACAGTGGGCCATCGAGCAGATACTTGCCCGCGCCCGCAGCCCGGCCGCTGCACAAGCTGCGGCGTTCAGGTACCTGCTGCTACTCCTGACGGTCCCACGGAACACCAGTGCATTCCGAGCTGCCTCCTCTGCGGCGGTGGCCACAAAACTGGAGCTCCCGGTTGTGCTGGACGGTTCCGGCAGCCGGTCAAGTCGGGATCCCCACGCGGATCCAAGACGAGGACAACGGGGGGGAAGGGGGGCAACAAACAGGCTCCGACTCCCAAGACTGGCCCCAAGAAAGCACCAGCCGCCAAGTCGAATAAGCCAGAACTCAAGAAGACCGACACCGGGCACTCCACCAATGTAAAGCCTGGGACCCCGTCGGAGCCTCCTGTCTTGGTCAAGGACTTCCCACCCTTGACACCCGTCCAAACACAGGTGAGGGGTTGGGGTGGGGCAGTCTCTGGACCTTCCTCTTCTCCCTCCCCTACGGAAACCGCCCAACAGCAGCAGATAGGGGAGCTCAGGCGCCAGAACCAAATTCTTGCGCGCAAAATTCAGGAATTAGAAGCGAAGCAGGTTGGGTCATCCGAGCCAGTGCAGGAAGCTGAGACAGAGGACGGGGATGACGGCTCTTCCGTCACATCCCGCCTCACTAGCGTCTCGCGGCAGGACGCGGACACGGTAGTTGGACCAGTTTCCATTACCGGATC
Source organism: Rhipicephalus annulatus (assembly GCA_013436015.1). Taxonomy (NCBI): domain Eukaryota; kingdom Metazoa; phylum Arthropoda; class Arachnida; order Ixodida; family Ixodidae; genus Rhipicephalus; species Rhipicephalus annulatus. The sequence goes on along the minus strand of WOVY01000324.1, from coordinate 77,100 downwards.
CATCGGTCGCATCGAGTCCCTAGAGCATAAAACCGAGCAATTAGAGGCTCGGTTTTATGCGAGCAATTAGACCTCATCTTTAAACCGAGCAATTAGAGCTCATATGACGCCGCAGCTCGTCAGATGAGCTCGAAGGGGACATGGCGTCTCTTTCGCAGTCTCATAGACCCCTCTCAAACAAGAGGGGAGGCGCAGAAGCAGCTCCGGCGAGCTCTGCAAGGGTACCAAGGCACACCGGCACAGCTTGCGGATGCTCTGTGCGATAGGTATCTCTGTCGTACGGAGGACCCGCCTGGGCCGGCGTACACGTACTCTGGTAAGACTAACCACCAACTCGATGCCCGTTTTGAGTTGCATGACCTTAAAGCGGCTTTAGCTAAAATGCGCAGGAGTACGGCTCCGGGGCTGGACCGCATAACAGTAAAGCTGTTGGCAAACCTCCCTGCACAGCCTACCTCCATTTATTGGAATACATGAACGAGATCTGGGACGGCCGTGCGCTCCCTTCCGAATGGAAAACGTCACTTGTGACTTTTATCCCCAAAGCAGGCAAGGCCGTGAATACGGAAAATCTGAGGCCCATATCACCGACTTCGTGCGCGGGCAAGCTTATGGAGACGATGGTACGGGATCGCCTCTCCCCATACCTTGAGGGCAAGGGCTTCTTTGCAGACACCGTGTTTGGGTTTCGCCCACATATGTCTGCACAGGACGTCCTTCTCCAGCTCCGTAGGGCCGTCATACAGACCATAAGTATGCAACACAATGATAAAGCCATCCTCGCCCTTGATCTGAAGGGGGCTTTCGACAATGTTAAACACAGCAGCATGCTGGCTAACTTGAGCTCCACCGATTGCGGGGCTAAGGCCTTTGCATATGTCAGAGATTTTCTCTCTAAACGCCAGGCACTTCTTCGGATCGAGGACGAGGGATATGGCCCGTACATTATGGGAACACGGGGTACCCCACAGGAAGCAGTGTTATCACCGCTCCTTTTCAACATTGCTATGATGCGCCTTCCAAGCGAATTGGCCAGGGTGGAAGGGACACAACACGCAGTATATGCCGACGATATTACAATCTGGACCACTGAAGGGAGCCTTGGTGAAATGCAGGAACGCCTTCAGCATGCCGCATCCATAGTCGAGGCGTATGCCAACGATTGTGAACTCCAATGTGCTCCAAACAAATCAAAGCTTCTGCACGTTAGAGTGAAGCCAAGAGATAAGTCAGCCATACACATCTCCCTGTCTGGGGTTCCCATCAGAGAGGTGGAGGAGCTCCGGATTCTGGGCCTGTTCATTCACCACAGACTCAGACCGGACTCTACTATAACGAAACTCAAGAGAATAGGCGAACAGGTAGGGTGCATGATCCACCGCGTTTCCAACAAGCGGGGTGGTCTGCGGGGCAGGGACGCGCTTCGGCTCGCCCATGCCTTCGTGACTAGCCGGATCCTCTACGCCGTCCCATACCTTCGCACTAACAAGCAAGAAGACGAAAGAATAGATGCCATCATTCGTAAGGCTACTAAACGAGCTCTGGATCTCCCGGTGGCCACTTCCAACGCCAAACTGAGGGCGTTAGGTGTGCTCAACTCCTACCTGGAGTTGCGGGAGGCCCACCTTATGAATCAATATACGCGGCTCGTGCAGACGGCTCCCGGGCGCCGCCTGCTAAACCGCTTATATATACAGCACACTTGCACTGCAGAGGAGGCGGAGCGTATTCCGGAACTGTGGCGGCATATGCTCTCGGTTGCTCCACTCCCCAGTAACATGGATAAGCACGCGCACGAAAGCAGAAGACAGGCGCGGGCTCGGATGCTTGAGAGGCAACACGGCTCCCTCCCGACCTGGTGTATTCTACGTAGATACAGCAGGGCCTTCGCCCACGGGATTTTACACGGCCTCTGCAGTTCACCGGGAAAAGCATGTCAATGGGCTCTCGTTCCAAGCACAAACTCCAGAGCGCGCTGAGGAAATCGTGATAGCGCTTGCTGCTGCGGACCCCAACTCGAAAGTTATCATCACGGACTCCCGGAAAGCATGTACTCATTATTTGGTAGGAGAGATATCCCCCCTAGCCAGCCACATTCTAAAACGGGCTCTCGCTGATCCAGCCCCGAAACGCATCGTATGGGCTCCTGGCCATCAGGGCTTACGAGGTAATGAGGCCGCTGACGCGGCCGCCCGAGCGCTTACCCACCGGGCTCCTCACCTTGGCTCTTATGACTCGGAGGCCAATACACCGCTGCTGCGGTTCAAAGAAATTCTGACCTATTATCGCGACACTCACTGCCTTTACCCGGCTCCTGCAAAGGGGCTGAGTAAGGCGGAAGAGCGAACTCTAAGGCGCCTGCAGACAGGTACTCTACTCTGTCCTGCAATCCTAAAACATTTCGATGCGAACACAGATGGGCGGTGCCCACACTGTGGGGAGACGTGTGATATCTTCCACATGGTATGGGCATGTCCGAAAAATCCCCACCTACCCCCTTCCCCTACCCCTTCCCGAGAGGCATGGGAGACTGCCCTCCTCAACTGCTCATAACTAGAGTCTCAACGGGCTCTCGTGAGACGGGCGCGAGTAGGGGCCTCGTCATGTGGTGTCCCGGACTAAGAACGCCGACCATGTAGCGGGGTCATGCTTTGGCTCCGTACCTCTCTCTTTTATAATAAATGTTTTTCATCATCATCACTAAGCAACGAGACGAATCGTCAACACCACCTGTCCTCTTTGATGGCTCTCCGCATGCCCACTGGGCTCGACCGAAGAGAAGGCACCCTTCTTCGTCGCTTATGTCTAGGAGTGGCATTTACAAAATATCATTCTTTTGTCATAGCAATGGCCGACAACGCTCTCTGCGATGCCTGTCATTGCGAAGAGACGCTGCATCACATCCTGTGCGACTGTCAGTTGTATGACAACCAGAGACAGTCACTGACATCCGTTCTTGCGCGCATCGACAACCAAATGTCTGTGGACACTATTCGGTCAAGTGCCCGCGAGAAGACATTGAAACAGAAGGCGACAAAAGCTTCGTTGAAATTCCTACGCGACACGGACTTGAACAAGTGGCTGTAACAGCAGGGTCACACACCGCGAAAGACAAGACTGGACAATGACTGAGTGTGCACGCGTGTGCTGCCGAATGTGCTGTGTTTGTCTTTCTTCCCTCTCTGCTCTCTATCTTTCATCTCCCCCATCCCCCTCCGGTACGCAGGGTAGCCAACCGGCTGCCTATAGGCTGGTTAACCTCCCTGCCGTTCTTTTCCTCCTATTTACCTTCTTTCCTTCAAGTGCCCGATCAAAACGAGAAAATGCACTTCCTGCAGCTGCGAAGAAACCATCGCGCACCTTCTGTGTGAGTGAACCTATTTCAACGCGCAAAGACAAGAACTCTCTGCAGCTCTGGATAGACTCGACGATCAGCCTTTGTCGGAACAAAGGATTCTGGGTCATTGGACGAGCCCATCCTCAGCCAACAAGGTTTTGAATGCTTTGCTGCGCTGTTTGCGGACAACTGGCCTCAGAGACAGACTTTAGTGTCTTATACTCTTTGATGATGCCTTTCCTCTGTCGCAGTTTTTTTTTGTAATTTCTCTCTTTCTCTTCGCAACATCTTTTTTAACTTCTTTTATTCCCCTCACCCCTTTTCCCAGCACAGGGTAGCCAAGCAGTCTAAGAAATGGCTAACCTCCCTGTCTTTTCGCTTAAACTTTCTTCGTCTTCCTCCGAGAAAATGACTAGCGTCCTTCGTGGGTGGCATACACGAGTGATGAAAAATACCACCGTGGGAAGGGGGTCAACATATGACGTCATATATTGTCAGCATATCTGATGTCAGGACGTCCTCATTGCGACGTCGCATATCGTTAAATCACACAGTGACTTCATTACTCGACAATGTTACTTGGTGAAAAATGGGCTTACAATGCCTCCAATTCTGCTGTTGCTCAGAAACCACTTTAGTTGAAGAAACCTTTTGAAGTGGTGCGCGAAAGGTTCAGTACATTGGCATAGAAGAAAAAAGATGAGGGTGTTTTTACCTCTTATCCCACGGAGACGAATTCATGAGGAATATTGTGGGTTTCCGACTTACGAATACTTCAAATGCCAAGTGTGGGTTATCTCGTGAAAGATGTGGCTGCTAATAGTTCGTAGCGGTTTGAACCAATTACTCGAAAGTAATGGGCCCGGAATGCCTTGCGGCTTCGGCGGCCACAATATCAGGCTCCGGAAACTCAGCGCTAGTTTCTGTTACAGGCAACATGTGTGCTCATAGCGGCTGTCGGCATCCTAAGATCTTCTTGACGTATTGAAGTCAACGTGGATGTTCATATTTATTGTCCTATACCTATTTTTACAAATAGAGCAATTTTATGGAACTCTAAAGAACTCATCATCTCTCAATTTGTCTTTTTCATGCCTTGTTTTGTGAATCTTGAATCGGGCGAAGCGCGGGAACGCTTCTGCCTCCGCTACCCCTACCACTTGCTCAGCGATATCACATGCTGTATCGCGTTCGGTTGTCTCACTCGGTTAGCGTGCCAAGTACGAAAGCGGCAAAGATATGGCGTGACGTGAACTGAAGCCCCGGCAGGCCTGGTGAATTAGGTCAACCAACCAATAAACGAAAAAGGCTCACTCGGGACATCACATGTTTGGCGCGGCTCTGCAGTGTGTTAACCCAGAAATTTTCAGTTCGGCGATAGTCTTCGACTATTGACTACACGCTAGCACAAGCATTTGAGTCTGTTATTTGAGCTGGTGTTCTATTGGCATGTGTGTGTGAGCAAATTCAGCTGTCTGCAAGCCTGACCGGACTAGCATGAGCGAAGTGTGGTTAGAGTAATAATTGATAACGAGAGCATGTCAGCCACTCATAGAATGTTCCAAGAAAGGCTTAAGTTCACGTTTACTTGGCTACAGAGTTTGTTCATCTTTTACTTTTGACATGTACTTAAAACAATGTGAAGCAATCATAGCCTTCTTCCTGTTGATGGAAATGTATATAGCGAGTTAGAAACTTGGTGGGTTTTTCATTCTAATACTGTCAATGAAATGCATTCATTGGATTCACTAGTGCTTTGAGAAATCGTTGATCAAGGAATGTCACTGGCGCCAACGTTCTGACAAGTGACATTTCTTGCTGAAGGCAATGCCTTGATGAAAAGAAGTCACCTATCCGAAACACATTCTCCAGTGGCATTCTTTGTTAAAAGATTCCTCGTCGCTTCATGCCGCTATTTTCCATTTAACTGCTGTCTTGTTTTGTACTTAATATCTGAAGGAAAATATTTTAACTGTCATGATAAACGTGATTCAGTCAAGCACGACGCCACCTGCTTGTGAATGTTGACCACTTTTCTGTGGATTTGGATATTCTTGAACGATCGTTTGTTCACTATGTCCGTACTTCAGTTGTGAAATAAAGCTATTGAATCTTCACATTACTTGGATGTCTTCGCTTTTAGTACGCCACGTGTGATTAAAAGAAAGACTAACTTCAGTGCGTTGATCGAGTCTTGTTTTATTGAGAAATCGATCAGGTTTTGTTCGCTAACATGCATAACACGCAGAGTAACTAAATTTACCGGCTGGCAGCGTTGCCCGAGCGGCCAGAGGACGTGCAAGAGAGCACGAACAGATTCCGCTTGCATGCGAAGTGCGAAAAGAATGCTTTCGTGGCAACTCTCCTCCCAATGGTTCACGTCCTTTCCTTCTATTTGCTGACCTCATCAGTGACGTCATGGAGGAAATGTTTTGTTTGCGAATTATTTATGGTAGGATACTCGGCAGCCGCCAGAGGTGGAAGCAGCGCTGCCACGCTGTATCCCCATGTGAGTGCGCGTTTCATGGAAGGTATAGGCAGAGTTCACCCCCGAAAGTATTTTCACACCCTGAAAATATTCCAAGTCACCGCTGTTATTTTAATAAGCGAATTGTTGCAGAGAATTACGGGACAATAAATAGCCCTTTGGTGGTTCTTACGGCACTCAGTGCGATGAGCAGGCTTGACTTCAGTTGGATGCAGCCGTGACCATTTGAGTGTCAGTAGAGAAAGTTACCCAGAAACGAGGATTGACTAGCATTAGCAAGAAACCATGAATATAATCTTGGCACGAAATCAACTGTACCAGTCTTTCCCAAAGTACATTCTGCAGAGAGAGCCAAGGTCTTGCGGTAAGGAACTCTCGAACAAGTTACGTGAGTGCCCTTGCTTTTATTGCTTACTTTTTTGTTTGTTAAGCTTGCTTGCGTAAGTGATCACCACTGCTGATGCAGGCATCACCGGAAGGTATTTTATTTCCCTCGGATCGTGTCTGCGAAAGGCAACCGCTGTTACAGCAAGCCTTTCGGGTATAACAGCACGAGGGTGTCCCCCATAGCGGTCCACAGCTGCGGTAACCCGACCTCGCGGACGATAAGAGCGACGTCTCCGCTCTGGCAGCCGCACCCGTCCATGTGAAAAGCCTAGTGAAGAAACTTGCACGGGCGGGCCGTCTCGCTTTACTAAGGAGAGCCACAGAGCGCAGACGGCTGTTCCTAGTGCGATCTGTCGGCGCCATTTGCTGAAGAAGAAGCATGATCGGCCATATTGTTTCTCCAGCTATACTGCTTGGCGAGAAGAGTACTTTTAGTGAATCAAAGTCTCTCTCATAGAAATCTATCTACTATCTATCTATCTATCTATCTATCTATCTAAGCTAGCTATCTAGTCTATCTAGCTAGCTATCGATCTATCGATCTAGTCTATCTACTCTATCTATCTATCTATCCTAGCTAGTCTATCTATCTAGCTATCTAGCTATCTAGCTATCTATCTATCTATCTATCTATCTATCTATCTATCTATCTATCTATCTATCTATCTATCTATCTATCTATCTATCTATCGATCTCATCTATCTATCTATCTATCTATCTATCTATCTATCTATCTATCTATCTATCTATCTATCTATCTATCTATCCTATCTATCTATCTATCTATCTATCTATCTATCCGAGGCATTTGACAGCGTCAATAGATCGACAGGCTCAATACATTCACTTAGAAGACAAATAGGATGGATGTCTTCTTCTTCGAGTAATCTTGGGAGAAAGCATAAAGGAGCCCATTGGTTTTTGGAAAATAAGTTTAATCGCTGACACTATAAACTCTGTCTAACTTCAAGTTTAGGCGAATACGCTCTTTCATATCACATCTCGCATGCTATAATGTATTCACACTTTTCTCTCTTCTAGCAGTACTTTCCAGGTAACAACGTCCGCGAACACTCTGACTTGGCGACCTGTATTGTAGGTTTCATTCAACAATAAAGTTTTCAAGGTTGAACAAATAAAATTACGTTGTTTCTCCCTCTCCGCACCAACTAAGCCTCATGATTACTTGGACAGCTTTAAGCTGGCAGCTTTACTCATTTCGAAATTCCATCAGGGACGATGTTAGAGGCCGTGATCGAAAATCTCCTTCTTGCTAGGGCTGAGTGAAAACAATCATCTGGATGATATTCGGACGTTAGTGACATCCAAGGATACATTCCGTGTATGTTTTCAATCAAGCCTGGTGTGTGCGATCGTCCAAGCATATGGGCACCTGCCTTCCAGATCTGTCCTCCGTACTTCATCTTCAGTACATCTTCTGAACCTGTACTTTAGCCCAACCCCAGTCAAAGGCACTGAACTGCACACAACTCGGACAAGCCGTTTCGCAACTCGCAAACGCTTCCACTTCTCAGAGACAGATGGTGCTGCAAACAGCGTGGCGTATCGCAGCGTCAAATCTCCCGGACCTGCTCGCTTTCCCATGAGGACTGTAGTGTTCCCTCACTAAGTCAGCCTAATATGCCACGGCGACGCTGCACCCAAAGAGCAAACGCAGCCGACACATGCACGGCAAGATGCATCCGGCATGGTCGATATTGCAATTTGTGTGTGTGGCGTGCCTACTGCGCCTTTTCACTGCTGCGTCGGCTGCTCCGTGTCCGCAAGGATGCCTCTGTGTCGGAACGACCGTTCGATGCATGTTCCTCAATTTGGACCACGTTCCCAGGGTTCCAGAGAACACAACCGTTCTGTAAGTTTCTTTATGCAACCCTGCTTCAAGATCATAAAGCATATTTTCGATGCGGCACGAAGGATGGAAGCTCAACCAAAGGCGACTGCGTCATTTTTATTTTTATTATCATTAAACTAATCGCGGGCCCCTTGCTTGTTTCTCTGCAATTATAAGTTGCAAGTATAAGAATAAACTTTTTTTCACGCCTATACTTTGATTTTCACTGTTTCGCTTCAAGTACGATTTTGGTTTTTAGAGCCCTAAAAAGAAACAGTGACGTAGTTTAGATTGATGAATTAGACTCTGGGAACACTAATTCAATATGTTTCACACAGAAGTTCCCTATTAGCGGAGAAAATCAAGGTATAAATTTCATTTTTAATTTTCGCGCTGGAATCTCCGCGCACGACGTCAAAAAATTTCACAGTGTATTTTTTGTATTTTCGAGACAGTGTCATAATGAAATTATTTTAAAATTCATATGCTAGACAATTTACTTAATCTCAAGGGCTTAGAAGCTGCGTCAGAACCAAGAGCCACCTTCAAAATCTATGACATCACGGTGTTCTGGGGGGAAACTAAAGGTGGCGTTTCCGCCCTTGTATTCTTTTCACATGTTTCTTAGCTTACCAAGCATTGTGTCACGGCAAGAGTGGCGTTTTCGGCATTGTGAAATTGTACCTTAATAATACGCTAAAATTACGTTTCTATCTCGTGTCTCTTCAATCACACTCGATAAAGATATCTAATTTAGTTACCAAGAAATACGTAATGTTTTGGCACCTTTGTTTTTTAGAAGCTAGAAAAAAACCGAGTAAGATAAATCCTGCGCAAGGGTTCCCAAGTACGTAGTTGGGCCTGATCGCGCAAGTTCATTTCCAATAAATAGCATAAAGTATCAGGTGTCACTTAGGAAATTGGTTATTTGCTCAGTATAAAAATACCATGGCTACATAACCATCGTCGAGATTGGCATATACGTTTTTACCGATACATACGTTGGTTTTCCTGAAACATCGCGAGCCTTATATGGCAGCCTGAGATTTTAATAAATCAACCACAACTACTTCCTAAGGCGCGAGTAATGTTTATACGTAGATATAATGAACGCCGTTCAGAAAACATTTAGTCTAGTGAATGTTCGAGAGAACAGTCATTGTGAAGATAAGTTTCTTAAGTCCAGAAAGAATTACGAGCAATTTTTTTGTCCTTCACCAAATATCGCACTACATCACTAAGCTTCTACTGACGAATCTTTCCAGCTGATTTTGTTACGACTTCAAATTAAGGTTTGGTTAAAATAGGCCAACAACCGCGAGCGGGAAAGCGTTCCCTTTAGAGCAATGAAACCGAGTTTCTCAGTGGGCTCTTCTTTTACTCGTAGCACGTGTGGATACAGCATTCAGTAGTCTGGGAGAACCTTGCGGTAATGATAAGATGCGCTGACACGCAGCTTTCGAGTTACATACACTTACGCTAGTAATGTGAATCACTCTGCACAGCCTCACGCGAACGCGTGCTGCGCTGACCGATAAGATGGTGCGACTGCCAAGGCGGAGCTGTTACACCGCGTTCAGTGAAGAACAGTTTCCCATTACGCAGTAGCAAGTCAGCACGTGTCCCTACGTCGTCATGTGACGTTTTTGATAACATTCCTGAATGCTCAAATAAGAACGATAGCGAGAGAAAGTGACAAGTTGGTTGGGCCGTTGGCATGTGAACGGTGACTTGAACCGTCTTCAACAAGTAATCTCCTGCAAACGTCAAACATACTCTTGAAAACACTCGTTTCGCACTCGCAGAGATATGCAATTGCTTATCGTGGGTACCCCAGGTGGTCGAAATTTCCGGAGCCCTCCACTACGGCGTCTCTCATAATCATATGGTGGTTTTGGGACGTTAAACCCCACATATCAATCAATCAATCGATCTTATCGTGGGTAACCGCATATACCTATACATCAATATATGCTTTAATGCGTTCTGTTGCATTGATCCACGTTATTAGGCTAGCCGTAGATATAATTTAGTACGTAAATATGACTCGCGGCTGAGGACATTGTCTGCTGTTATGTATATTTACGGGAGTTCTAATTGCGACTCTGAAACGGCAATGAAATATGATACAGCCTTAAAAGCAGCGCCACTCTGTTCTTTAGCATTTAGGAACTTTTTTGCGCTTACTTTCCAAGCTCTGAAATCGCCCCCGACGTGTACACTTAACGTAACAATCACATGGAAGTAACCGTTTAGCTCACAAAAGCAGAGCGTGCAACTTCTCAGTTGACAGAAAATGCCAAAGTAGGTGTGCTATCTGTCGAAATCATTGAAACTTTCACAGTGCGGACATTTGGAAGCCAACAATACTAACTTTGAGCAAGGCAGAAAGAAGTTACAGCAGAATAAACGCATCCGAAAGAGGATGAGGATCACAAGTTCAAAGCCACACCAGTTTTTGTTTTTTATGCAAATATGAAGTTTTAAACAGGTAATAAAAGGCCAGGTTATGTGAAGTTATAAAGTGGTAGGCGGCCAGGTGGTATTTGACAGTGCTAACAAAGTGCAGCAGAACGTCCTAAACAGAGATAGCGCCGCAGCCTAGCATGCGAAGACAAAATTCGATTCGAATATCGATGCCAGACCGTTCCCAATAGTATATTTACTTAAAACACGTGAGTAAGGAGTCGTTAGAAAATAACAAAGAAAGAGAAGAAAAGAAAATGTCTGCGGTGCTGCTTCCCTGGCGACCACCTTCCGGTATTGCACTGCCAAGTCAGAGCAGGATTGGCCACCCTTGTGCAGTACTTGGCCTCTACTTCCCATTAATACGGCAATTAACCCTTGGCCCTCACTCTCCAGTGGTTGCGAAGCAACTGCCCAAGGCGACGATCAAACCTGTGACTTAGCGGAGGGTGCTAAGAATCGCTGGGTCTGGACAGGACGCCATTGGAATCTGAACTAGGCTATAGTTCAACGCTAGAACGCTATTTAGTGAGGCTAGTCTAGCCGTGCTATTCTAGAAATTATGGGGTGTTAAATGGGATGTAATAGGGCTCGAAAAGTTAAGAGGAAATGTGAGGCTTATATATTTATATATACAGTGCTGAAGAATGGACACGTCCTAAGCTACCGTGAATTAGTTAACAGAACTAGGTGCTTGGTTTCTCACACAGAAGAGTATCGCTGCCAACATATAAGAATACTATTTCATTAGTAAGAGAGTTGCAAGTATCGTAATTATGTTAAACAAAAAGGTACAAGATGAAGGTGGTACAGGCCTACGCACCTACATTGAGCCGTGGTGACCATTTGGTTCAACGCTTCTACAAAGACGTATAGTCATAAATTAAGAAAGACACAATACACTATTATGATGGCTGACTTTAGTGGCAAAGCAGGAAAGCAACGGGCCGGATATCATGAAGTGGGGGAATATGGCATTACTTCTAGAAATGTTAAATAGGAGTTATTAGTAGATTTCGCAGAACGTAATGATTTACGGATCTTCAATACCTTCTTCAAAAAACGGCCTATCCGTGAGTGGACTTGGCGAAGTTCTAATGTTGAAACTTAAACCTAATTATATTTCATTTTGTCTACACAACCAGGCATTGTATAGAATTTAGCAGTAGTTGGAAAAATCTGAAGCAGTGGCCTTAGAATGGTAAGAGATGATATTCAGGTAGATTTACAAAGCAAAGGCACGAACTGGTACGGAAGAAGCCATTTGATGAGCTAGTGGTGAGAGGGAAAGTAGAGAAATTCAGGGTTCTGCCTCAGAATAGATTCTCGGCTTTAAATGAGATAACCGACGTTAGCGTTGACACAACGAATGATAATTTCACTAGTATCATCAAAGAATCTGCAATGGAAGTCGGAGGTACCGTCACTATACAGGACACTCGCAAACTATCTCAGAAAAAAAATCTATTGAAAGACAACAAACAATGAAAGCCTCAAATGCAACCGTCGAAATTGAGCCAGTGAAGCTTTCGAAGTTAGTCAATAGGCGTATGGTAGTCGACATCAGAAAGTGTATACCACAGAGAAAATCAAGCAGGCTGTAAAAAGTGCCAAAAGCCTAAAAACTGTGATGGCAAACTTGTCTATAAGCAAAAAAAAACAGATGTATGCATTAAAAAATAAGAAAGGCAATGCCATAACCAATATGAATAGGATAGCTGAGGTGACGAAGGAGTTTTGCAGAGAGCTGTATGGAAGCCGAAACAACCAGGATGATATCGTGAGAAGCAATAGTATGCCAGAAGAATCCGACATACTATCAGTAACGACAGGGGAAGTAAGAAAAGCCCTAGAAGGAATGCAAAGAGAAAAATCCGCTGTTGCGAATAGGTAACAATGGACCTAACAAAAGATGACGGAGAAGTATTAGAAAAAGTGTCCAGCTTATATACGAAATGTCTTTTGACGGGAAAGGTACCAGAATCTTGGAAGAACGCCAACATCATCTTAATTCCTAGAAAAGAAGACATCAAGACTAGCAGAACTACAGACCGATCAGCTTACTGTCTGTTCTCTACAAATCATTCACGAAAATATTAGCAAATAAAATTAAGGCGACTACAGAGTTCGATCAACCAAAGGACCAAGCAGGATTTTGCACAGGCTACTCCACAATAGTCCATATTCATACTGTCAATCACGTGACAGAGATATGTGCGGAATACAACAAATCCCAATACATAGCCTTCATTGACTACGAAAATGCGTTCGGCTCAGTCGAGACATCAGCAGTGACGCTGGCATTACAGAATCAAAGACAAATATGGTATGATGAAAGGCAGGGGGGTTAACCGGAAAGCAAGTATCTGGCTTGCTACCCTGGTATTGATGAACCCTAGGTATGAACATACCGGAAGAAATCTACAGCTGATTCACAGCCACCATAGTTCTCCATAAAGAAAGCGACAAAATCCCAATAAAAAAAGGCGTAAGGCCGGATGACATGATCTCGCAAATGCTATTCACCGCGTGTTTACAAAAGGTTTTTAGGGCCCTATAGATTGGGAAGAGATAGGGATAAGAGTTACTGGAGAGTACCTTAGTAAGCTGTGGTTTGCTAATGATATTGCCTTGGTGAGTAACTCAGGGGATAAATTACAGGTCATGATTACTGAACTGAACACGGAAAGCAGAGGAGTAGGTCTGAAAATTATTGTGCACAAAACTGAAGTAATGTGCAACAGTGTTGGCAGGAAAAAGAACTTTGTGATAGGTTGAGAGACGCTGGAAGTTGTACAGGAATATGTCTACTTAAGACAAGTAGTAACCACGGTGCCAAACCATTAAAGGGAACTAACTTGAAGAAGAAAGATGGAGTAGACCACATTCGGCCAGTGTGCTCAAGTAATGAATGGTAATCTACCACTAACCCTCAAGAGGAAGATATATAACAGCTGTATCTTGCCGACTTACCTACAGAGCAGAAATCTTGAAGCTTACATAGAGGGTTCCCCTTAAATTGAGGACGACGGAGCGAGTGATGGAAAAGAAACTGATAGGTGTTACCTCAAGGGACAAGAAGAGTGCAGTGTGGGTCAGGGAACAAACAGGGGCTAAGGGTGTCATAGTTGAAATCAAGAAGAAGAACTGGACGTGGGCCGGGCTCGTAGCACGTAGACAGGATGACCACAAGACATTGAGGGCAACTGACTTGATTTCGTGAGAAGGCAAATGCACGAAGGGGAGACAGAAAGTTAGGTGGGCCGATGAGATTATCTCCACTGGCTGAATGATGGTGAGGTGGGCGAAGCTGTGCAGGTTTTTCGATGATACGATGAGCCCTCCGAGGAGCACCATCCTGGTCCATCCGGCGCCGCGCGCGTTTCACCACCACTTCTCGCTCTCGCACTCCGGGGTACGTTTCTTGTTGAGCCTGTTTCTCAGCTGGTTTCTTGGCGTGCACTGTATCGCGATCTGCCCGGCGCCACGCTCGCTCGACAACAGCCTCTCGAGCCACCAAGCCCGATCCGGCACGTACGGTGACGATCAAGGAGAACGAGAGATAACGGGCACTCCGGCACTGCCCCGCGCATCCCGCACAGCAGCCAATCAGAAAGTAGTGGCATATCCAATGCCATGTAGTGTCTATCGACCTAATCACCATTTGCACACATCTCTATGGGACTGCGTCATCTATAAAACTGGATGAGAAATGGCGATAGCGCCATCTAGATTATTGTCACGGGCTAAGTAGATGCCTGAGGATGACGACGACGAAGTGCTGAACGTGAACGTGCTCGGACTGCAGCAGCATTGTACGCATTTGCTCGCCAGTATATTCGCCAGTACGCATTTGCGCGCCAGTGTATACTTTATTCCCCGTAACATCATTGGTGGAAGGTGCGGGGTACCACTCGCTATACAGCCCAACGAGCTGGATCTTCGCAGCGGACGGCGCATTGCAGCTACCACGATGACTGACCAGGCTACTCAATGTCAACAAGATCCGTCAGCCCGGCAGCCGATCGTTGTGGTGCAACCTCGTGACCCAGGCCCATTCAACGGCACAAGTGGCATAGACGTCGATGACTGGCTGGTTCTATATGAGCGCGTCAGCAGCAGCAACCATTGGGATCCGACGCTTATGTTGGCGAACATCATCATCTACTTGCATGGCACGGCTAAACTCTGGTACGAGACACATCAAGAAGAGTTGACTAGCTGGGACGTCTGTAAGCGGAAATCGTGCTATCTATTTGGGAAACCCATCGGACGTCAAGTGGCCGCAAAGAAAGAGCTTGCGACTTGTGCCCAGACATCCACAGAACCGTACATCGCGTACATCCAGGACGTGTTGGCTTTGTGCCGCAAGGTCGACAAGGACATGCTCGACGAGGACAAAGTCGGACACATCCTGAAAGGAATTGCCGATGACACCTTCAATTTTCTCCTGTGCAAGGACTGCTCAACGGTGGAGTCGGTCATCGAAGCATGTCGTCGCTTTGAACAGACAAAAAGTAGGCGCATAGTTCACCAATTTGACCGCCTTCCCAACACGGCGGCTACGTCCTCTTACGGAGATTTGCCCACGCTACATCAACCACCAGCGCCGAAAACGTCACAAGAATAGTCCGTCGGGAACTCGAAGCTATGGCACCCGCTATGTCTAGCGTCAGCGCGCCAGGACACAACCTCGATGCTGTTTCAATGATACATGCCGTGGTTCGCTAAGAAATCGCGAATATGGACATTTCGCCACCTCATCAAAATGCCCCTGCTACTTCCAGCTCGGTTCCAGTAGTTGCGGCTGCCACTCCGAACCACACGTTCCCGCCACGACGAAACCCAGCTGAATGGCGCACTCATGATGATCGGCCCATATGTTTCACGTGCCTTCGGATAGGACACATCGCTCACCATTGCCGCAGCCGTTGGACCTCATCACCTCGACCGAGCTTCTATGATTGGGGGCCTCGCTGCGAACGTGCACCTTATGTCCCATCCTACCGTGCTGAGACAGGTGCAGAGCATAATCCAGAACGTCGGACCAGCCGCTCGCCATCGCCCGTGCGTCGTCAGTCCCGCTCGCCCCAACCCCGCCGTTCTCAGTCTCCCTACGACCGTCGCTCGGAAAACTAGCCAGTGCAGCCCCCGGAGGTGACGCTGCATACACGACTCGGACTGCAAATCCTCTGATTACTCCCGACCAGCGGTGCAACCTTCTTACAATTCTCGTTGATGGTTTACCTGTAACTGCTCTTATTGATACTGGTGCACAAATATCTGTGATGAGCTCAGACCTCTGCCGCCGCCTCCAAAAAGTTCTGACGCCTGCGATTGCACCTACCGTTCGTACAGCGGATGGGAGTACTCCTGCTGTGCTTGGAATGTGCACTGCGCGATTAACGATTTCTGAGCATCAAACTGTAGTTCTGTTCGCTGTACTGGAAAATTGCCCTCATGACCTCATTCTTGGACTCGACTTTCTGACTTCACACGCTGCGCTTATTGACTGTTCCAAAGGTCTTCTTCGGCTCGAACTACCATCCTTCTCTGAGACCGTCTCTGCCGGCCCACCTCGTCTACGTTCTGTCGATTTCCTCAGACTTCCGCCGCAAGCCGCAGTCCAAGTCCAACTCTCGCCATATCCTCCAGTACTCGATGGTGATTATGTTGCTGCACCAATTTCTGACGTGGCCATGACACGTAATATTGCACTCCCCAACACGGTGGTTACCGT
This sequence comes from Rhipicephalus annulatus, assembly GCA_013436015.1. NCBI lineage: Eukaryota > Metazoa > Arthropoda > Arachnida > Ixodida > Ixodidae > Rhipicephalus > Rhipicephalus annulatus. The sequence goes on along the minus strand of WOVY01000324.1, from coordinate 60,829 downwards.
TAAGGACAACCGACCTTCATTTCCCGTCCTCAATTTTGGCTTCTCAGAGCAAGTTATTCCTCACGGCATGTCACTTGCGCATCTGACACCACTGGTCGACCACACAGTTTCCGCCCTAACCACCGATTCGCCACCCGATTTTTTCATCAACGTCGCTCTCGTCACGTTCCTGTTCCGACCTTTTCAAGCCAATGCTATTTGACAAGCTCACCTCTGAACAAGTCTCTGCTTTCTGCCGTGTGCTTGCTTCTTATCAGGACATCTTTGACTTCGGCGACCGTAATTTGGGCCAGACATCCGTGGTAACCCATCGCATCGACACCGGTGACGCTCGACCCATTCGCCGACGACCCTACCGTGTGTCAGCCCCGGAGCGTGCTATTATACAGCGAGAAGTCGATAAAATGACTCATAAGAGCATAGTCAAACCCTCATCTAGTCCCTGGTCCTCACCCTTTGTACTTGTTAGAAGAAGGAGAATAGTTGGAGATTCTGTGTTGACTACCGCCATCTCAACCATATCACCAAGAAAGATGTCTAGCCCTACCGCGCATAGATGATGCACTCGATTGCTTGCACGGTGCCAAATATTTCTCTTCAATAGACCTTCGCTCAGGCTACTGGCAGATCGCTGTGGACGACAAAGACATAGAGAAGACGGCCTTCGTGACTCCTGATGGACTTTATCAGTTCAAGATGATGCCTTTTGGATTATGCAATGCCCCCGCGACTTTTGAGCGCATGATGGGCTCTCTCCTTCGAGGCATAAAGTGGACCATCTGCCTCTGCTATCTTGACGTTATTGTTTTTTCGACTACTTTCGACGACCATCTTACCCGTCTGTCCACAGTTCTTAATGTTTTCCGACGTGCCAACTTGCAACTTAACTCGTCCAAATGCCGCTTTGGGCAACGCCAAATCTGCGTACTCGGTCATCTTGTTAACGCTGCGGGCGTTCAACCAGACCCTGCGAAAGTCCGAGCAGTTCGCGACTTCCCCACACCTCGCTCAGCCAAAGACGTCCGAAGTTTTCTGGGACTGTGCTCCTATTTCCGTCGTTTTGTCGAGAAGTTTGCTGAAGTAGCCCGTCCCCTAACCTGTCTCCTCAAAACAGATGTCGCATTCACTTGGGGCCAACAGCAAGCAAATGCCTTCTCATCGCTCGTTAACATTCTCACCAGTCCACCAGTCCTAGCACACTTCGACCCATCTGCCGCCACGGAGCTTCGTACTGACGCCAGTGGCCACGGCACAGGCGCAGTGCTGGCGTAGTGGCAACAAGGCATGCACCGCGTCGTCGCGTATGCAAGCCGATTGTTGTCGCGCTCGGAACAAAAGTATTCCATCACAGAACGCGAGTGCTTAGCTCTCGTCGGGGCCATTGCGAAATTCCGACCGTACCTGTATGGCCGACCATTCTCAGTTATTACGGACCACCATGCGCTTTGCTGGCTCTCCTCACCCAAGGACCCTACGGGACGCCTTGGTCGCTGGGCGCTGCGCTTACAAGATTACACTTTTTCCGTATCCTATAAATCCGGACAACTTCACAAGGATGCCGACTGCTTGTCCCGTTACCCAGTCGATCCCCCTGACACGAGGGAAGATGAACAAGAGGCCCTCGTTTTTTCAATTACCGACTTCACCGACATAGCTGCTGAACAACGCCGCGACCCCTCTTTGCGTGCTATTATCAATGGTCTGCACTCTCCCTACCTCCACCACTCCTTACAAGTGTTCGTTCTTCAAAACGACATCTTGCACCGCTACAACGCCCGCCCTGATGGTGCTGAGCTTTTACTCGTTGTTCCTGTGCACCTTCGCTCAGACGTTTTGGCCCAGCTCTATGATGCCCCCCCCCCCCCCGCTGGACACCTAGGGGTGTCACGCACGTATGACCGCATTTGCCGCCGATTCTTTTGGCCTGGCCTCTACCGTTCTGTGCGACAGTACGTTGCTGCATGCGACCTCTGCCAGCGCCTCAATACACCTGCTCTGGCACCTGCTGGTACCCTCCAGCCCATTGAAGTACCAGATAAGCCATTTTTCCGAGTCGGCCTCGATATTCTAGAACATTTTCCCGTGTCGGCCACCGGTAATAAGTGGATCGCTATTGCTACCGACTACGCAATGCGGTATGCCGTTACACGCGCCCTCCCCACCAGCTGCGCTACTGATGTGGCCGATTTCTTTCTTCATGACATCATTCTGCGTCATGGTGCTCCTCATCAGTTGATCACCGACCATGGCAGCTGTTTTCTATCTAAAGTAGTCGACGTGCTCCTGCGATCCTGCTCTACCCAACACAAGTTCACTACAGCGTACCATTCGCAAACCAACGGCCTCACGGAACGCCTCAACCGTACCCTGACGAATATGTTAGCGATGTACGTCTCCAAGGATCACAAAGATTGGGACATTCACTTACCTTTCGTTACCTTCGCCTACAACAGTTCACGTCATGATACAGCTGGATTTTCACCTTTTTACCTACTGTTTGGTTATGACCCACCTTTGCCCATGGACACCATGCTCCAATCTGACGCCCCCTCATCGACTGCTTATGCTCGTGATGCCCTGGCCCGAGCTGACATCACCCGCCAAGTCGCCCGGGATCGTTTATGTGCCTCGCAGCTTAACCAAAAGAGTGCTTACGATCACCGGCACCGCGACGTACAGTACTCTCCGGGGTCGCTCGTCATGCTGTGGTTACCATCACGTCGTGTTGGTCTCTGCGAAAAACTGATGTCCAGTTACGTTGGCCTTTACCGCGTCATACGCAAGGTCACCAGCGTGACCTATGAGATAGCTCCACTCCATACCACGTCAGTAACAGCTTCAGTCCCGACCGATATAGTGCACGTCTCACGGCTTAAACCATACTACTCACGCCTCGAGAATTGATCGCACCGGGACGGTGCTTCTGCCGCCGGCGGGTTATGTCACGGGCTAAGTAGATGCCATAGGATGACGACGACGAAGTGCTGAACGTGAACGTGCTCGGACTGCAGCAGCGTTGTACGCATTTGCTCGCCAGTATATTCGCCAGTACGCATTTGCTCGCCAGTGTATACTTTACTCCCCGTAACAATATTCACCCGACTGTTTGGCATGCATTTCTAAGGGACAGTGCCATCTGTTGTATGATAACAAACAGGCTACTGGGTACGCCAGAGGAACGAAGGATTGTCCTAGACAATACGGAACTTCACCCCTAAAAGATCGCGACGATAACGGTGCGGTTGAAAGCACAAGACCAGGATGATTGGTGGGTCACGGAAGAGGCTTTTGCCCTTCAGTGGGCGTAGTCAGGCTGCTGCTGCCGATGATGATGATGATTTTAATGATCTGTTCTTTTCTGTAATTAAATATTGCTGTGGAAAGACTTGGGTATATTATATAGCACATTGGCTGCTTCTTTTTTTATTTGTTATGCAGCAAAAACTATGGCTACCTTAAAACAGGAGGTCGAGAAATCAAATAGTAAACTGAAACAATGAAGTGAAACAGGACTGCAATAGACATGACTGAAGTAGACACTTCCTTTTCTTTCTTGCGAATGTTACTACAAATGAAGTCAATGTTTGTGAAGTCGCCAGTTAACAATGAACTATTCACAGTGGACTCGACTGTTATGTTGATACTTCGTTTGAGTCATCTCATTTTTATATATATTGTATGACTTTTAGATGAGAAGCGTCTTAGGGTCGAGTTGAATCGGGTGTGCGGCGTGACCACCCTTAGAGCGCATGCGCCCCTTCCGCTCTCTCTCCTCTCTACGCTTCCCCTCTCTTCCGAGTCACCGGCGAAGGCAACAAAATGCCTCCTTTGCAGTGCAGCATCCACACCTCCACTACGCATGCGCATCCCACTGCCCATCTCTCTCCTCTCCTACGCTGCCCACTCCTACGCTTACCGTGGAAACGCGTTCCACTTTTTCTTGAGGCAGAGCATGTTTGCGTTGTTAGTAGCCGTTGAATGTCAGCCCACTCTCGCGTGAGCTAAGGAAAAGGAAGGACCAGTGACCACTTTTACAGCACTTATACGCACCCTCCTCCCGCTCTTGCTCGTCTCCTACGTTCCCTCCACTCTTCTGAGTCGCCGGAGAAGGCAACAGAACACCTCAGCAGCTCCACATCCACACCTCCGCTGCGCATGTACATCCACTTTCCCCTCTCTCTCTCTCTCTCTCCTCTTCGTTCCCCCTCCTAAGCTCCCCGTGGAACGCGGTTCCCGTTTTGGTGAGACGGAGCGCGTCTGCTTTGTTTGTAGTTACTGCGTAGCCGTTGGTACTAAGCCTTTATTCGCGCGGTGTGCATCCCCCGTGCAACTTTGCCTTCAGTCATGGGCTCCTTGAGCGGGAGATGGGGTAATCTTTGGTTACTTATTAACCTATTCATTATTTTGTCATTTGGGCATGACACGTTGTAATAGTGTCACTGAATTTTTTTTCCATTGATCTTTTTTAAATTGCGCTTGTATCGCAGTACACAAAAGAATATACGCTACATGAATATCAAACTTCTGCTTAATATCTCTTTATTCATTAGCATGACATAATTTTCCTAGTTTAGGGCTTTTAAAAACTATTATTGTAAATAATGGCATTGATACCATAATTTTTGTACATTTTGCAGTGGATGAACTAGCATAATAGTATATGTGTGACGAAGTTTCCTTACGCTTTGCTGTAGGTTGACATTCTGATTATCGCAAGGGAGCCATGTCTTCAAAGTGTTACACTTTGAAGACATGGTATGCACAAAGTACGCACACGTGCAGCTGCCGTTCCAAAACGGTAATTGCAGATGCCGTTTCTAAGCGAAGAAAGCACACAAACTTGACCGAGACCTTGTGTACAGCTTTTCGGGATCAAGGCGAGCCAATCCTTGACATTGAAACGACTAGACCGCGAAGAAGTGCGCCGACCATTATCGTTCAGCTATAAAGAGGCAAAACGAGACCAAAACGCGCTGAGAAATAATCTAAGACCTTGGAAGTAGCATCTCGACTGATGGCAACAGGGAGCGTTGGGTGTTTCAGCAGCGACGACACACAATCTAGTCGCCTTCAAGAAGTCATCGCAATGAAAATAATCGCCTCTATATAGTGTCACGTGTCACAAAGGGAGCGAGGTCTCTAATTGCTAGAAGTGAGTCACCGTATCAACATAAAGCACGTGACGTCGATAGCCTTGATTGGATGTTTCAAGTTTGCTACGCAGTGTAATTTGTTTCTATTCCCTGGCTTAACAGTTCAGCGACTTCAATTCGAAGTGTATTTTGACGACAGTCATAACGAGATTTCTACGTGTTGGATACTGAAAATTTAGCCAGCCATCTCTTAGGTGCTACTTAGTATTTTCAGTATTATATAAAATGCAATTATTTATTAGTTTACGTATTCATTGACAAGATAAACCGAAATGTATGATTCATAACACCTGACAAAGACCAGTTATACAAAGAAAATGCACTTTTAACATATGTTAGACCGAATAAGCTCTGTGCATGATAGTTTTAGGGAGGTCTGTCTGTTCTATATGCCCTTATAGATGTGGAAATGGAACGCCCAAAGCGCATAGAATGGATTGTGCACCCCGTACACTTGACGTGCGCATCGCATTTAGCTGATCTCTAGGAATAAATTTTCGTGCTCATTGCGTTTTAAGGTAAACTGCTGTGTGCAAATAATGATAAGGACACACACACACACAAAAAATGAGACAGGGACAAGTGCAAACTTTTAACTGAACTTTATTAATCGTCACTCTTTGAACGTACACTCACGGAAACGACATAGGCCCGTTTTCACAAACCTACCTCATCCTTTCCTCGAGTTTTCCTTATCGGTTTCAAGCCTGTATTGCACATGATGAACAAATTGGGGTAGTACTCGTGAACCAGTCATGTCATTATCTCTCACCTTGTTACCATTTTCGTGCCTTCATGAAGTATGTAGAGAGTACAGGAAGTTGAGGTAAACGTGAGGTAAAGCCGAAGTTGCTTTTTGAATACGCGCCATAGTCACGTTCTCACAAATCGGGGCAGTATTCGTGAACCAGTCATGTCCTTATCTTTCACCTTGTCACCATTTTGTGCCTTCTTAACGTATGTAGAAAGTACAGGAAGTTGAGGTAAACGTGAGGTAAAGCAGAGGTTGCTTTTTAAATACGGGCCATAGTCACGTCCTCAAAAGGTCAAAGCTTATACAAAGACACGCAAAACATCACGCTCACTATCTTATAAAGAAACAGACGTGTCGCTAACACAAGCATTGCCTCTTGCAAATATATAACAGCTTTCTATCAGTTCGTGGGCGTTCCATGAACGACCACGCAAAAAAACACGAGCTTTCACTTAGAATTAACGGGAACGGGCATTTTCCCGCACGTTGTTAAGCTCGCATGTGCTCACGGATTTTCAGAGAAGTTAAGATTTTGGGTGGGAGAAGTAATACCACTGCCCGCGAACAGATGGCAGCCTTTCATATATTGGCAAGAGTCAATGCTTGTGTTAGCGACACGTCTGTTTCTCCATGTGATAGTCAGCGTAATTTTTTTGCGTGCCTTCTTGTGTGACTACATGGCTTTTTGTAGTTTACTAAGTATGTACGAATTTGCCCAACAAGCAACTTTCTTGTAAGAAGTTTGGCTTTGACCATGTGATCACTTGGCTATGTTTTTTTTGTGAGTATATATTGGAAGGCCAACAATTAATAAAATTGAGTTGTAGTTAGCACTTGTTCTTGTCCCATCTCTTCGGTGTCCTCCTGTTTATTAGCGAACTCCAGTTTACCTTGAAATTAGAACCGACCCACCCAGCTGCAAGTTTTGCAGAATCACTCATTGCGTTTGTATTGTCTTTTTCGCATCTTTTTTCATAAATGCTCGTCCCGTAAACAACCAAGTGACCTGCGCTTCAACCAAATACAGCGCATACCGGCGAACGCATTTCAACACCTACTCAACCTAGATACCCTGTAAGTATCGGCAGCATGTCCTACCCATCACTACGTGATTGGCCCTTCCTAACTGTGCATGAATGACCTCATAAATATGGATTCATATCTACATAAAATAGAACGCACTTTTCACCCTGCCTCTTCTCACAAAAGGTATACGCACTAATTGTCTTAGCGAAATTTCATGCCTGTCATGAACACTTACTTTGTCTTTGTAAGGTATACTACAATATTCGGTTATTAGCACATGAGTTCATAAATTCATAAAACCTGGAGGTAAACTAATAAAGCACGTGCCTATTACGATGGAAGCGCCATTAACGAGCTATTTCTCATCGCAACAAGTGGCAGAGCTACAGCTAGTGTATATATACTGTATTTCTTGTTTTTCTTGCAGTATTCATATTTCTACTTCTTGTATGCCTTTCCTTGACTTTGCAATAGTTTTTTATCTTTTGCTCTCATGCTTTTCTCACATTTTCAGAATTTCATTTTTTGTACAACTTACTTTGACGCAACACTTTGTAACAGTTTCCAGATTTTTCACTCGCTGAATTATATTCCGGCAGAGTTCTGCTTCACTTCTGTTGTACGAATTCCCATTGTTGCATGTAACCCACTCTCTCAGTAATGTCTTGTTTGACCCTGCATGAGGGTACAATCAATGAAATGAAATGAAATATGTTGAGTTATTATATGTTCAACAACACTACAATGTGTACATAGTCCATATTTCCAGTGTCTGAACTGGTTTCGCGTGTTGTGTCACGAATTGTGTAAGATGTTCTTTCTTGCGTCGTATGCCGCACGCCTGCAATCACCCGAACGTGTGCAAATCTGCATGACACATGTGCAGGATGCTGGACAGCAACCAGTTGCAGATTGTTGGAAACCAGGCCTTCGAAAAGCTCAGGAACCTGAGACACTTGTGAGTACTTATAATAATAAAAAAAAAAAACTTTATACGCGTTATTTGAATACTGATTTCAATATGTTCGCAAGCAATTACCAATGAACAAATGATGAGGTTGAATTTCCCTTTCGTAGCTCACGTGTAAGACAGTCTAGTACTCTTGAACACTGTTGCGAAAATTCCGGGGCACAGATTTTGTTATAACACCTATTTATTCTTCATGGCCTTCCTGCGCTATCTATACCTAGCAATTGAAACTACACTGCGAGGCTTTTTGGCCGCAACGATCAGCAACCGTGGTGTGGCGGCGCTTTCGAATGTCGGTAATTGTTGCGTTAAATATTGATCGAGGGCGCCACAAATACACGTCAATGAAGGCTTCCCTAAAATTAAACTAGATTCAGTGAATTAAAACTTAGCAATGAGGACAACCTACCCAGTATTTGCGATATGTTCACATCCCCCGAAACGCTTGTTTTAACATTTAAACACGTCAATTCTCTCAGATTTGCTCAATTCTTCGGACGATAATCCTACAAATACCTCACAGTTGTCGAGAGGCGTGATGCCAAACTACGATCCGGAACCATAAAAAAATGTTGCGATATATTTGGTTGGCGTCGATTGTTCTCTTTAAACCGCCTAAGTTCTCAGTGAGTTCATTTTGAGCAAAACATGTTTTTTTTTTCAACGCCATAGGAATTGAACACCAATGCTATATAGTCAAGGAACCACATACGTCTACGCACCGATGTTCACGTGTATACACACACGACACAGTCTAGCTGCTGATTTCGACGTGCTTCTGTGAAGACTGCGTCCATGACATCTTCCCGGGACTAAATAAATTCAGTACTTCAATAAAAACTTCAATTCGTTCGCTACAAGTCCAGAAGATTGAGTATAAGTCTTTGCTTTCGTAACTAAGCTATGAGGTCGTCTAATATCATTTCTAACTGTTGTGAGAACTTCAAAAAAAAAAAAACTTTCTCTACAAGGTCCCTACATTCTCCTTAAGATTTACTGTATGTGGCGCATCAAAAGAAGCCATATAAGGGGCCTTATGCAGTACCATATTTTCATTGGGCTTTCTGCGCCACCTGAGCGTAGTGAGTGAAACTACACACCGGGGATCCTTGGCCGCCGTGATCGGTGACCTGTGTGGCCGTTACACTGGCGGACGCCAAAATATGTTACGTTGAACACTGATCGAGGGTGCCACTAGTACACCTCGATCAGCACGTCTAAATACAGACCCAGCCCCAAGCATTGTATGGGCGTCGGTGTGAAGCAGGGCCATAGCCTGGTGTTCGTGCAGGAGGGGGTGGAGGGGGGATAACCATACTTGTGTCGGATTATGTGTGCGTCGATGCGGGAAATTGACTTTTTCGGAGGGTCAGGAGGGGTGGCTGTAGAACACCTCAAAGCCCTTTTGCTAGGTCAACAGTGTGCATGGTGTTGCAGTACACACAGCGTGTTGCAGATGGCGCTTTTAGTAGCATTTCTTTTTTGCCCATGAGAAGGATCAGACAAAACCTTGCACATGTGAAGAAGTGAACAACAACAAAGAAAAAAAAACGCATAAAACAGAAAAGCCTGTTGTGACGTAACAAATAACATGAGCTAGGGTGAAAAAAAAGATCTAACATCGCTTGATGAAGATGTAGAGATTGAACGCTCAACGAATGAATAAGGAATAACTTCACCAAATGTAAACAATAAACTATGGCGCAAAGATATACAACAATTAACAGGAGTAAAGCTGAAGGCGATGGCATTAGGAACGATCAGGTAAAAGCCATTAAGGCCCCCTCTGCACATCTGACAGTCACCATACCTAGCACGAATAAGCAACGATGAAACACCAACATCCACGAGAGCAGCTAGAGGTGCTTCGGATCTCTTCTTACTTGCCTTTTCGTCTTCTCGAGCAGTTTAAGAAAGTTTAAAAACATGAAGCATCCGAGAAATAGAAAAAAACAGATAACAAAAAGAGGAAAATAGAAAAGTTCGAACGAATAAAAACAAATATAGGGTAAAAAAGAGAAAAAAAAAGAAATTTAGGAGGCAAGAAGAAGGAAGCTGAAGAGAAGCAAAGAATGCTGTCCAAATCCGGACATTCTTCAGGTTTCCCACCAATATTAAAAAGCTGCCTTAATTTTTATTTTAATTCTGCGGAAATCTGCAGTGCCCTCGGTTCATATCTCAGCAGTATTATGGTGCCTTCTAGCCACCATAGCAGTATGAATAAGAAAATGATAATGAAAGCGCCCTCTTAGACGTGCTGTGTGTACTCCACGCTAAAAAGGTGATGAAGTCGCACCTAGAGGACGCCACAACACCAAACAGATGACCAAAGTCCTGTCTTAGTCTTTTTTTTTTGACACATCGCAATTGAAAGGTGCAACACGACTCTCACGCGTGCTCTAATAAGACGCAGAAATATTTCAGGCGTAAGTTAATATCTCAAAACAAATATGAAAACAGAAATCAAACGAAAGTGTGAAAGCCCATTTCAGCGCCACTATATCCCCTGCTGTTGGCGCAAAGTAGCCAGTTACGGAAAGCTTTCTGGGTCTGATAAATTACCTTAAGGTCTTAATAGGCGCAGTGACGAGAGGAGGGGGGAAGTATCCCATGTTCGCAACAAACAGTCAAAGCGACGAATAAGTTGCCTGTCTCTCTTCTTTCTCCCCAAGGCTAACCACGAAAGGACTCGCTTGTCGTGAGTTCGTTCGCTATGGGTTCCCACAAGTAAACCCTAAGCTGTAGCTCCGGCCTCGATCCGCACTTCATCGACGCGAAGATTCGCTTTTTTGCCGGTCGTGCTTCGCAGTTGCGTTCTGGGAGGCATACCCCACATTTGTATTTCTGATATGGCTCCGCGATATGACATTAAGCTTTACGGGTACACGCGATCACATAAAATGCTACAAATTTGGTTCATTACTTTTGCCCGAAGCAGGGAAGATAGAGCCTGCCTATGTCTTATGATTGGAAACTTACTTCTTCATTCAACTCACACTTACACTTCTTTCTCCTAAGTGCTTTTTTACTCAACCCGTAACTGATGCTCTTTGTAATTTTTTATCAAACATATCTTAAACGTTTTATAATTATAAATTAAGCATACTGATAAAAAACAATATGGCCGACATTGCAAAATTTTCTTTCCCCCCGTGACTGTTCACACACACACACACACACACACACACACACACACACACACACACACACACACACACACACACACACACACACACACACACACACACACACACATTATATATATATATATATATATATATATATATATATATATATATATATTATGAAGATAATAATATGTTGCTTATTGACGCTAGGGCCATTTGTTGGCCAAAAAGCATCGTCAGGACACGAGCACCACCGGTACTCTAACCCTTTCTTTCAACTGCGTTACTTTCACTTCAGGTTCCTCTCAAAGAACAGAATCAGGCGCATCGAAGATGACGCATTTTCAGGACTGCAACAGCTTGAACAATTGTAAGTTACCCGGACTTTTCGTTCAGTTCAAAACGTTTTTTTTTTCATTACAAATTGTACAGAATTATGAGAAATAGCTTGTGTGTTTATTGATTTAGAGTGGTTATTGATTTAGAGTACCTCTGTGTGGAAAAAAAAAGTTTTCGTACTAAACTGTGGGAGAGCAATGAGCCATTCATTCCTTAACAAGGAATTAACAGCACATACCTGCGGAGATGGTGTCAAGAAAATAGTTTTTAACCATCTAAAGTACGTGGTGCTCGACTATCAAAGAGCGGTAAGCCGTCCCATTGATGTGAATGAAGGAAGGAAATCCTGTATAGAAAAAGTGCTTAACAATTTAGAGTACTTAGCACTCTACTATGGCGGAGCAAACGCCGTCCCACGATATACACAGACTTTAGACAATGAAGAAGGCCGTCACTAATCTGAGCTCAAGTTGTTTAGAAAAAAGTGGAAACGATTTAGAGTACTTAGTACTCTACTATGGGAGAGGAAATGCCGTCCCACGATATACATAGACTTTGGGGAATGAAGAAGGCAGTCTCTAATCTGAACTCGAGTTGTTTAGAAAAAAGTGTTAACAACTTAGAGTACTTACTACTTCACTGTGGGATAGCCAATGCCGTCCCAGGATATGCACAGACTTTAGAGAATGAAGAAGGCTGTCACTAATTCGAGCTCAAGTTGTTTAGAAAAAGTGGTAACGATTTAGAGTACTTAGTACTCTACTATAGGGGAGCAAATGCCGTCCCAGGATATACACAAACTTTAGGGAATTAAGAAGGCAGTCACTCATCCAAACTTAAGTTGTTTAGAAAAAAGTGGTAGTGATTACGAGTACTTAGTACTCTACTATGGGGGAGAAAATGCCGTCCCAGAATATAAACAGACTTTAGGGAATGAAGAAGGCAGTCACTAATCCGAGCTAAAGTTGTTTCGAAAAAGTGGTAACGATTTAGAATACTTAGTACTCTACCATGGGGAAGCAAATACCGTCCCAGGATATACACAGGATTTAAAGAATGAAGAAGGCAGTCACTTATCCGAGCTGAATTTGTTTAGAAAAAGTGAAAACGAATTAGAGTAATAGGTATTCTAACAAGGAAGAGCGTAAAGCCGTTCATCTCGCCCTTCATGAGGCCTACATATGATCTTATACATCACGCCTACTTTATTCGGTCGCCATAATAAACATCAAATTGCAGCACTGTGCATGTCAAAACCACGATATTATCATGGGTTGTCCCATAGTACTTCACAATGAAAAAATGGTTACAAGCAGCGGTTTATAGAGAGAAACATAAGCGTATGCACACAAATTCTCTTGGGTACTTAGCCTTTATTGAAACACAGCCGCTTTGGCTGCTAGTCAAACTCACATCCTCAGGTGGAACAACGCATAACTATAGGTGCTTAGGTACAAAGAAGGCCTAGTATCTTTCCACGACTCCAAAAAATGGCAGCATATCCACGGTGTGAATGATGAAGAGTGGGGCGAAGCATTCGTCCGTCCATTCGTTCTTGCTTCCGTCCATCCATGCGTCTGTCTGTGTGACCGTCCGTACGTCCATCCACCCATCCGTGCGTGCGTCTGTTCGTGCGTCCACACGTCCACCCATGCGTCCGTCCCTGCGTTCGTCCATGCAGCCGCTCCTGCGACCGTCCATACGTCCGTCCATGCGTCCATCCGTCCGTACAGCCATTCATGCGTCCGTCCATGCATCTTTCTGTGTGTCCGTTCGTCCATCTAGTCAACACTCCATCTCGCATCTTTTCATCATATATTCCGCACATAGAAGCACCGCCATCCAGTGGACATTCCAAGGACTAAATGAGATGTGGCACAAGCACACTTTCTTACGGTTTGTGCTTCGTGTCTACTTCCCACCTTTAACCACCTCGAGTTCATGGGATAATTCCTGTAGTGCAATTGAATGTATAATAAGATATATTAGCAATGTCTTGAGAACGAACAATGTAACACATAAATGTCTTCTCTGTATGTATGATTTTTTTCAGAAATAGAATTCTCTTAAACATCTTGCGCTTAGGACTTGCTCAAACTCCTACTCATCAATATTTTCCTCAACCGGATTCAATCGGACTGAGGCTCACGACAATTTCCCTCAACCATACTCACTCAAGAACTTCTCCAGAAAAGCTTGTGGAGGGGTAGTACAAGGCATCCCCCTACGGGATGCAAGCCCAGAGTTAATAACTATTAAAATGGTTTATGAACAATACTGTTTTGAACTACTTGTGAGACGTGAGTACAAACAAAAATCCAGGTAAGACCCATGGTAATGCTGAAGATGAGTAGATTAATTGGCAACCTTAATGAAAGTTACTCATACTTACTCAAGAAATATGCCTTGCTCTGTGGACTCACTACGACTCAGATTCGCCATTTTTTTGTTTTTTGTGTCGGATTCACTGGGACTCGGACTCCCTAGAATTCTTTTCAACCTGACTTACTTGGAGTCAAGCTCTACAAAGCATTACTCACTAGGAATCACTCAGACTCACAGCCCAATCTGAGTCTGACTGATTCTGAGTGAGTTGACTCGTGACTAAGTTCACTGACCCATGCTCACGAATGCCATCCGTGAATGACTCTTCCGCAGGTCTCTCCAGGAGAACGAGCTCGGGGAGATCGCGGAGGCGCCGTTTCGGATTCTGCTGTCTTTGGAGAGGCTGTGAGCTCTTGTCGCGCGTTCGTGCGCCATCCGCGGCTGAGCATTGAAATGTGGCCGCACTAGTTTGCGAACCTGTCAGTATGCTACACCCTCCAACGTCGCTGGCGCCCTCTTTTGCAGGCACCTCAACGACAACCAAATACACACGGTCCAGAAGGGAGCCCTGCAGAACCTCAGGCAGCTGAGACGCCTGTAAGAGCGATGTGCGATTTTATGCGGCACACTTTTTTTTATGATTTCGTAGTGCGGGTCGACAATCCTGTGCTTGAGTGAGCGCGTGTTTTTTCTTTCATTTTTTTATCCTTTACTATTTTCTCTTCCTCGCCTTCACAGCCTCCCACACCTTCCCAGCGCAGAGTAGCCAACCAAAAATCTTTTTTTTTTTGGTTAGCCTCCGTGTCTTTCACGTTACTTTCCTTTCCCTCATTGCAACTCAAACAAAATTAACAGTGCTCATGCTAATTTTTGATTGAGTTATTATGAACACATCTGTAAAGACTCACAGAAAAGAAGAGAGGTGAATTCTAGTGTGTTTTTTGTTTTTTAAGCTGTATAGTAATTAGCATACCATTTCCAGATCACCCAGCTTCATAATGCGTCAATTCCTAAAGAAGACAAAAATACATGAAAACAAGATAGAAGTTGAGTCTCCTCTTTGTCCGGTCTAGTTAACTTTTTTTTTCATTTTCCGGTGTCAACATGCCTTTACAGCAACCATACTCGTATGCAGATTGAATGTGTATGCTAGTTGCGTATATTGTCGTTTAAGTAGAATGTCTTCAAGGATTAGTTCATTCCAATTAAGGATCAGTAAATGCGGGGGCGAATCAAGATACAGGACACAGCGTAAAAAAGAGACAACTGTAATTGGCTATCACAATCTACTATACTGCGATAGGTCATCTAGTATGCGCTTGTTTTTTTGTGTGTGTGCGTGCGTGCGTGTCTACCTCTCTGTAATTTCTTATTTTCTTATTCAGACACTTAACAATCATTATTTTATTATTGCTTACGCGCAATCATTGTTTGACTTAAGCAATAAATAGTTACAACTATTTAATGTACGCATATACTCTGCGAAAAAAATATCTGATCTGGAACATTCAAGTTTAGTGCAAAAGGAAAATGAGGGTACAAGAGAAGACAGTCCCGTGATACACCCAAACTCAAGTGATACCAGCTAGCGAACCACTATATTTTGTTTAATTTAGAAGCTAGACGAGCAGCTATGAGAACAACGCAGTAAGTGTTGAAATAGAAGATGACATAACGTTACGAGAGTAACATAGTTGTTTGGAATCGATAGAGAAAACAGTTATGTATTCGACCATTTTGTTTGTGTTGGGCGGATGAAACGAAATTCAGCTAGATTTTCAACGCATGAGACAGGTAACCAGTGGTCAAATATGGAGAACCATTCACATATTGCAAGAGGAATCAGACCTGATCGAGGTTGGTTGAAAATTCTCCAGATAAAGAGAAAAGAAAACGAAATTGAGAAATTAAAAAAAAAATAAAAACTCGAGCTGCTTGGCTCGCCCTAGGATGGTATGGTCAGATTGAAAGTTGGATTGAAAGGAGACGTAAAAGTGAATTTGAAACTGTTTTTCTCTTGACAAAAATGTTGAGGCGGAATTTATTATTTTTGCCAATTCTTAAAATTTTAACTGACAGGACGAGAATTAGTAGCGAGAGCTATATCCTAAAAAACCATCCCTTGAAAGTACGGGAGTACCGTACCAGGATGAAATTGTCCGCTGCCTTTTTGTAAAACTATCGGGCCGTGGAATGGGCTATGCGAAGAGCGAGGGGGCTTTACGAGTAAAAATTTATCTTTTACTCTGATGTAAACCCTTGCTATTACGTTTTCAGGCTATGCAGAGTGACCCTTGAAAAAGGAATAAAGAGTACACATATTAGTAGTTGGATAAAATTAGGAAACTCTCACGTATCAGATGATATCAGCTGGTGCAAGACATGGGTGATTCGGCTCATTGTAGAGACGGGCAGGCATCTTACAGTATACATAAGCAAGCCAGCATTCGCGAATACTTGGGACAAACAAAGCATCAACAGAGCTAACAGGAAAGATGGCGTCACGTACTGCAGAGTGAATGTTTTATTACACGGAAGTCGGTTTTATGTACGCGTAGGACCCACACGTGTGGAAAAGATAGAAAACCGTCAGAGGTAAGAGACGCTGTTTCCTTAGCAATAACATTGACGTGACAGCTGTGTATTCTTTTGCTTTCTATTGCCTTTACGATAATGTAGTTTTCGAATCGATATTACCTGTTGTCCTAGTGCCCGTATAACGTGAGCGGATCCCTTGCTTCTGTGTTTTACGGACGTGCTTACAATTGGACGTACGTAAAGCAACTTCCGCGTAATAAAGCTTTCAGCTCGGATAAACGGGCTGTATGCCGTTCTCTCTCTTCTTATTGCAGACATGTCTGCGCGCTGTATTTATGGCTTGTTGACAAGCGTATAGAAGCTTTCGTTACGTCTTAGTACGATGGAATATTTCATTCGTGCGATGACGCTCGGGGGGCTTTGTTGGCCCCCACAAAGTTCTGCCAGTCCATAATGTTGTATACGCGAGCTGACGTGTCCCTTAATACGAGTGCCACGTTCTTCCCAGATTTCATGACACGAGCCCATCACCATTACCCATCTCCCTCTCCCTCCCGCTCCTATCCTAAAAATGAAAGTCTGATGTAAAGTATTTGCTGCGTATCAGTCACGTGCACGCGCGACCAACCATCAACATTAATTTTTTTCTGCATATTGCCGGAGACTGTGATGCCCTTCCTTCACATATCGCCCTCATCACTGTCATCGCTCAATTCAAGGCTGCCGTTGAAAACCTTCTTTTAAGTCATGAAATATAACTTCACCTGCCAGATTTCTTGCTCGCCCACCCCTTATGTAATGTCCAATGTGGGAGCTTTGAGATATTATGAATAAATGAATGGATAATTTTATTTTAAGAACTCAGCATCGCGATGTACATTTAGCGGTGTTATTATGCTCATAGATTCTCTAACTAAAAACAGTAAAGAAATAAAGTTACACGCTTGTGAAGCCTTACTGAACTATGGAGCTGACAAGAAAGGTCCACTAATGCAGATTGAGTCCTTTTTCCATTTTTCTTGATTATCTCCTTGATTGTTTCTTTCCTCTTTCAAAACAACCACCTTAATCCTTTTGTCTTCTTTCTTTACTTCTTTCTCACTTTCTCTATCTCTTACTCTATTGCTCTTTATCCTCCTATCCTTCGTCCTCGCCTTAGCGTAATTCCTCCTCAATCTCACTTCCCTTTGCCGCACCCTTGCTGTACTATACTACGCATGGCTGTGCTATGCTAGGAACTGTTTGACACATGCTACCCTCTTCCTGTGGCACATACCTACCGCGTTTGTGCGCACAACGCCAGCCCAACCCGACTTCAACAGCTCCGCTGTTAAAATACATTTCGTGAGTGTTAGGCTGCTGATAGTTTCATCGTGACAACACACATTTGTTGACTGTAAAAGGATTGAAAACTAACCTATATAATGATGTATTCTGCTTAATGGCATAAGAAGAAAGGTGGACTATGCTTCGCTGCATTATTATTAGTGTTTATATACTCGAAGATAACTTATGTTGACATTGACAGTGTAACGTAAGCTGCGGGGAGGGGCTTCTGCACGTTAGTGTTGCTTCGAAAGTGGTACGGCAGCTTGCGCACGATTTCGGTTTCGCTCGCTCGCATCGGTAACGCGTTTAGACAAGTCTTTACACAAAACAAATGTGAATGGAAGAAAAGTTTCGATTGGGCATTGCACACTCAAGTGTCGCATCGCGAGTATGTTTCTTGAGCGGAGCTTAACAGCGTGTTGCCGACCGCACACTGACCCACTGCGTCGTAGACGTCATGTTTACTTCGGAGATGAGGTGTGCCGAAAAGGTGGCGCTGAAAAAAAAGTTGAAAAAAAAGGAAAGCTTTCTTGCAAACTGAACAATGACCGTATTTTACCTATACGAGTTCCCGTAACTGTTTGGGAATCATAAAAAAATAAACCAGCATTTCTTTTTGCGAGGAAAGTCAGAGAATCATCAGTAAACTATAGAGCGATAGCAGGCATGCACTTCGGTTCTGTAGTTTCCGCAGGACAAAAAAAAGTTGTTGCCAGGCATATATAACAGTACACGAAGAGAGAGTCTGTATTAGGTGACGTTGTTTTCATGCAGTTGTTTTGCAACGCTACTGAAAAAAAAACAATCGAAAACCGTGACAAAAATTTTGTTGTCGAACCGCATGACACAGCGCGAGACACCGTGTCTTGCCTTCGTGCAGGCGCTTGGACGGTAACCCGCTGCTATGCGACTGCGGCCTCGTCTGGTTCACGCAGATGCTTCGAGAGAAGCAGACCATTACGCAGGCCAGCGGTCAGTGCTCCCAGCCAGACTCCCTTCGCGACAGACCACTGACGTCGCTCGACAGCGGTGATTTTGCTTGCGGTGAGTGCATCAACATCCACGGCTTCTCTCGTTCCTTGTGATTTGTTGCATTTGGAGTGTGATAAAAAATTGTGGTAGTGTCGCCTTTCTTAACAATTAGGTTTTCACTCACTCGCTGAAGCAATTCAATTTTAACTCGAGCGCCCCAGCGTACTCGGAGTTAGAGTATCATAGCGTCATAATCGTAAAGCCTCACACACCTTCTTATGCATTAGCCAAAGATGGCTCGAAAGCGAGCGTCATCATTTTTGTGTAGTTTCTCAGTCGGTTTTATTGATTCAATGATTCAGCCCCCACCCCTATGAAACTTATCTGTTCTTCAGATTGTTCTTCAGCGCCTCTGGGATCACCCCCTTTTGAGCAAGCGTCGATGTCAAGTGATGACGACATTACGAGACGTCATGTTATGCGATTGAATAGAAATCTTATATGATGAAAAAATAGAACCACAAATTTTGGTGAATAATGAGATCTAAATGACAATCATGCCAAGGAAAGCATAGGTGGCTTTATTAGAAGTAATTGTAATGTAAACGTCAAGAAAGAAAAGTGGCCGAAGCGATAGGTTGCAAGGGCAGGAATGAACCTGCGACCTTCGAATAACGCGTCCGATGCTCTACCAACTGAGCTATCCCCCTCGTCCCTTTTATGGGGTATATATGTGCATTAAACGTGGGAGCGTCCGTCAGAGCCACCAGTAGACTATGACGGCGAGTGTGGAACACTCTTTATCTGCCTGTTGGGCGTCACGTAGTATGGGAACGGAGTACGAGCTGGGAGCTGACCAATAATTCTTTGTATATCACTTGAAGGCCGCAAGCCTACCATAACGAGACTCTCGCTATGTATCAAGGAAAAAAAAAACAAGATGTGTACACGTACACTTCTTTTCTGCATTTTGGTGATGTGTGACGTCTTGACGACTCCATCGCATGATTTTTCGCATCATTTATGCTAACGTCTGCTGTGGCTTCTCGGGCTTAGTGAGGCATTTAGGACTCTCGCCTCAAAATGTATCGTGATAGCTTACCAGTTAAGGAGAACGATGACGATGAATGCTAGTTTTGAACAACCTTTATTGGAAAACTGCAAGTATATTTACATTGTCTGACTCAGAGTTCTTTCACTGCGAATGCATATAGATATGCCATCTCATTATGAGTAAGTTAGGGCAGCCGCACTTGCACAACCCTCCCCAGACAGGCAATGCTTTCTCCTTCAATACATCAGGGGTCATCCGCGTTTCTCTCTTCTTGATAGCGGAAGTGTTGTTAAGATTGTTAAGAGCAGTCCTGACAGGTTATGCAATGAGTGGCTAAGAAACCTTCAAATTTTTTTTGATCACGCGCGTTTCTTGCATTGTTCGCATGCTCCTTTAGAACATGTAGCAACAAGCCCAACTCATCCCTTGAATCAGGTTCGAGGAGATGGGTTCGATCCCCTGCCATGGTAACAGCCGAATTTTAGGAGGAGCGGTTACTTGAAAGAAAAACCAGGAATGGGAATCTTCACTCCTTTGTTCTTAGCAGTTACTCTTGTCACAATAGCCCCATCTACACAGAAATGCTGTTAACTCATTTTCACCGGGGTCCCAATGATTTTTTATTCGGTTCTTTTTAATTGGGACAAATTCGAAGTAAAATAAATGACCACACTTCAGATATATAAACATTTTGCAGCGCAAGGCTTCTCTTCGGAATTGGGTTGAGCAGCCAGTGCGAACACGGTTAGGGGGTAGTGAATTGAATTAGGGGGAGAGGGAAAGTGAGAGAGGTTCTAGGGGGGGGGATTGCTTTTGCCGTCCCTCCCTTCACTCTGAATCCACCCCTCTACGGCAGCAAAAGTTAGAGAGGGGTGATGTGCGAGCGAGAACAGCCGTGTGCATAGTTTAAGCCTGATGTTAAAGAACACCAGGTGATGGAAGTTGATTCGAATTTCCCAATCAGGCTATGTGTCCTAGTCACAGTCCAACAGAAAACTTTGTGGCTTTCATCGGGTGAAATAGCTATTGAAAAGTGCCTGAGTGAACTTAGGCCTGTACAGGTAGCAGAACTGGATACAGTCGTGGTAGTTACAGCTCAAAAACTTGCATCATTTGGTATTTTGAAGTAATGTATTGAAGCAATGTATATGTTATGCAAAACAAGAAAAAAGAAGTATGGAAACAGTCAATACAAATAGGCAACATCTTTCAAAGTGCACACAAAAAATACAAGAATGTTAAATGTAAAGGTGATCACATGGATTCGCAATATGTTATAACGGTTCTTTGTTTGTTCAGTAGAAAAAAGTCTTATTTGATATATGAATTAACAAAGTAGGGTACCGGAGTTTACTTTGAAAGTCATGTGATTTATTTGAGATACGTATTGTACAGCTAAATGTAAGAAGTGTACACGTTCAAGCAGATTATTGTGATTCACTCGATTAATGTGGTGTGCATACTGTACGTGAATCACATAGCAGTGGTGGCCTTTCTTCTGTAATAGCTCTATGAAGTGTTATGTCCTACTTGGAAGATTGAACGAGGTTTTAAAAATGGCAATTTTTTTCCTGTCTCAATTCTATAAAGTTGGGCTAATGCGTATTATACTTCCTTCAACCTACTGTGAAGGCAGGCAGAACGTGAGTTGACACATGGCGCTTAGCGGCAGTGCATCGTGCCGTGAGATGGTTGTAACATTATGGTTTCATTTGAAAGATATAAACTCATTTTTTGTAGGCCTACTGCTACGCGCTTCAATCCCTATTCTCGTCCTTATGCAACATCCAAAAAATGGTTCTCTTGTCAATCATAGTTTTCATTCTGGTACATGCTATGACTCCATATGTTTGTCTCCATTAGGGGCCACATTGACATACACTTCGTATTCATAAATTGCTTCCCTTCCCCAGAGAGGCCACGCATTGTGCAAGAGCCACAACCCCAAGAAGTGGAGTTAGGTGAAACCGCCAACCTGACGTGCAAGGCAGAAGGACAACCCCGACCAGACATCTACTGGACCAAGAACGGGTACGGCAAAGACGTCGCGGCAGCTCACACATTATCTCTGTTCTCTTCTGTTCTAACTGGCTTCCTGTGAAAACGTTAAGGTATATATTACTTCAACTACTTCATTTCTATAAGTTTTTGAGCCTAAGAAACAAGGCCACCTATAAACGAAAACGAGAAACTAAAGAAAAAAAAACATATATAGAAAACTGAAACAAAATAATAACGTACCATACTGCACCTTCCCCCAATCTGTGGTTGTTTTGTGACATACTCATTGGCAAAAGGTACGGGCTCGAAATTCGTGCATCCAAAGGCTTTCGTCTCAAGAACATGTCCACGCAAACCATGCGAACCATCTATTGGCTGCCAATCGGATCCATTTATCTTGCCAAGGCATGCGAAAAGCTTGACATCTATAGTCATACTTAGCCCCTTTGTCTTTCGTACCTTTCCTTCAATGGCATTAGATCGATCGGTATAGAGATGTCGCCGGCGATCTTTGCACAAAATTCCCCAGAAACATCAAGCTGTGAGCGACGTTGATGTAGCGCCAGAGCGGCGAAGGGGTGACGTTGTTGCGGATGCGAGTGAATACCTCGAAGAGTCCTCCATACGGGAGACAAGGGCTTTCGAGGGTCTAGCGAGTCACAAAAATTCTTCCACCGTTTGCAGCCCGTGCTGCAGAACAAACCGTAGTGACTGTAAGGCTGACCTGGAGTCTCAAAAGATGGCCCATTGGTTAGGTTAGGGGAAGGGAAGCAATTTATGAATAAAAAAGTAAAACACTTTACTGTGTCGCATGAGGTTGGGCGTGGCATTTACGAATTCGTACTCTCGTCTCCTTGGAATGGCGAGCACTTCGGCATGCAACATCTGCGCCTGCGAGGAAACGCTTGAGCACATTCTATGTCATTGCCCAGCATACCAGACCGAACGACGTATTATGGAAGCCAAGCTCTGTCAGCTGGATTCACGGCCGCTTACAGAAGAGAAGATCCTGGGACCTTGGCCGACGGCTTCCAATGCGCGCAAAGCCACGAAAGCCCTCTTGTGCTTTTTAAGGAACACCAAACTTCACGACCGCTTGTGAAAGAACTATGCGAGGCCGTGCTGTGTAGTTTCGAGCTGACTATTTATGCTTCTCACTCCTCTTCTTTTCTATCTCTTTTCGTTCTATTATTCCCCTTTTCCCCCACCCCAAGTGTAGGGTAGCCAACCGAGCCAAGCTTGGTTAACCTCCCTGCCTTTCCTCTCTATTTATCTCTCTCTCTCTCTCCTTCAATGACAGAGTTCTTCCCCCGAAAATATTTAGGACTGCACAATCTGACAGCAGAAGGGAGAGGCAGGTGCGTAAAATAAATGCGAGATATTCGTTTAAAAATTCAATGTGTTTCAAGTTTCCTGTTTCCTAGACTGTCTACTGCAAGTATACCATGCGAATCGCCCGCTACACCATGATAATTTCTTCTGCTGATTTCCGAAGTACCACTACGCATCCAGGTTCCACGGGTATACCTGAGCAGCTGCACATCCTATAATAGGTGTACTCGAGAAGGACGTGTTGTGGGGCTAGTTGGTAGGACATATCGAAATTTAAACTGCGCATAAGACAGGACACAATAGAAGATGCAGACATGACGAACGCAGACTTACAACTGAATTATTGAAATCGTACAATTATTATTATTATTATTATTATTATTTGATTTGCATACACAGATACACAAGGACACAAAGGAAATAGGGAAAGAGCATGGCTGGCAACTGCCACCTGGAGGGGCACAACGCTTGCTCACTCTTTCGGGAGGAGGGAAGAAACAGAGGAAACAAAGATTAGAGGGGAGAAAGAGGAAAGAAGATGAGGAAGAGAGAAAAAAAATGACGAAAACTTTCATGAGTAGGAGTAAAAAAGAGAGAGCGAGAGAGATCATTTATAAACGGGTGTTTAGGTCCGTTTGACTTATAAATGTAAGGAGAGCTCAGTGGGCCTGGTCGCGTCGGGAAGCACTACCACTCGGAAAGAGGTAGTCGTCTAGAGTCGCACCCTTGAGTCCCAGGAATTTATATTCCTTAATCAGCAAAGACCGCTGCGTAGCAGATGTGGGACAGTGCACTACGATATGCTCAAGTGTGTCGCAGGAGCCACAAGCTGCGCACAACGGGCTGTCCACACGCCCTTGGTGGTGTAATTGTTCACGCACCAGCACAGAGCCTACTCTTAGTTTGTACAACAGCGCTCGGGAACTACGAGGCAAGCCGCGGCCACGAACACGGGGAGGAAACGATCCATTCACCACACGTTGGTCTGGGTGCTGCTACGTATAATCATGCTTCCTTGAACAATGCACATGCTCGAAAAGCAGTCATGACCGCACAACGCTAGTACACTCCCCTCGCTAGGCCCTCACCTAAGCACGAAAATCAAGCTCGTTCTTGAAGAGATAGACAGATGTCTTACTGGTGTTCCTATGTGAGCCATATCTTGTTATTCACCAAGCTTCGTGGAATTCGCGTGCTCTTCGGGCCTTCTGTAGCCCTAAATGTTAAGCGCTGCTAAAAATTGACGCACACTTTTAGGCAGAGAGAGAGAGAGAGAGAGAGATAAATAGAGAGGAAAGGCAGGGAGGTTAACCAAGCTCGGCTCGGTTGGCTACCCTACACTTGGGGTGGGGGAAAAGGGGAATAATAGAACGAAAAGAGACAGAAAAGAAGAGGAGTAAGAAAGAGAAGCATAAATAGTCAGCTCGAAACTACACAGCACGGCCTCGCACAGTTCTTTCACAAGCGGTCGTGAAGTTTGGTGTTCCTTAAAAAGTACAAGAGGGCTTTCGTGGCTTTGCGCGTATGGGAAGCCGTCGGCCAAGGTCCCAGGATCTTCTCTTTTGTAAGCGGCCGTGAATCCAGCTGACAGAGCTTGGCTTCCATAATACGTCGTTCGGTCTGGTATGCTGGGCAATGACATAGAATGTGCTCAAGCGTTTCCTCGCAGGCGCAGATGTTGCATGCCGAAGTGCTCGCCATTCCAAGGAGACGAGAGTACGAATTCGTAAACGCCACGCCCAACCTCATGCGACACAGTAAAGTTTCAGCGCATTGTGGGAACCCGGATGGCAATCGAAGTTGCAAGTTTGGGTCGATCGAATACAGGTGCGTGTTGGAGAAACCCTGCGTATTCCATTGTAGGAGAGATATACGGCGAGCAAGTGATTGTAGTAGCCTTGCAGCGTCCGTTCTCAAGAGTGATATGGGCGTGCGCTGGTCTTGGTCATGAGCCGATCGAGCAGCTTCATCTGCGCGGTCATTGCCAACGATTCCGCAATGACTCGGCAACCACTGAAATACAATATCGTGACCTTCCGCGAGCGCTTCGTGGTAGTCGTGTCTTATCTGATGTTATGCCAGCGAGTCCTCGTCAAACGTCCGTGCCTCTGAAAAAGGCAATCTGGGTCAAGGCCAGCCCGCAGTCCGCCTGACGCGAACAACTCAACGGCGTAAACACGCGCGTCGCATCTCTGGCCCACGTGCAGTGAGTCAGCGGCGCACGTGACAGCGAGCCGGCGTCTTCGTGTCTGGGGGTCTGACGTGGCCCAGAGGCGACCCCATTGGAGGAATCTGCCCTGACGACCAGCGGCGCTTCTGATTGGACATTTTGGTTGGACCCAGTGCAAATAAAAGAAGCCCTGCGGCGCGTCGGGATCGGCGGTCCTTGAGAGAGGAGTCCCCGTGTCGGAGAGCCGACATGTGTGTGAGTCGGCGGTCTTAGGCGAAAAGCTGACCTATGTGTTAGAGAGGAGAGCTCGGCTCTTCGAGTCTCTGTCGGCCCCAGTGCCGAAATTGTAACGCATCTGTATATATGCTGTACATAAACCTTGTTTAACTCACCGTCGTCTCGTCCGCTCGTCTTATCAGCTCTGCGCAGAAGCAGTCGCGAGCTGAGAAACATACGCTACCAAACGGCTGGTGACCTTCCCGGCGGAGTTGAAAGCAGTGGCGCCTTCGGGACCGTGTTGGCGTCGCCGTCTTTCGCAACAGTGGAGGTCAGCGGTGGGATTTCGGAGGTGGCTTCGCAACAGTGGTGGCAACGGTGGCAGTTACGGAGGCAGCGTTCGCAACAGTGGTGGCTTCGGCGGGATCGGCCCGTCGTTCTCAACAGTGGTTGGCAGCTGCGGGATCGGCCGGCGTCAGCGACATCGATGCGGTGAGTGCCTGATGTTTTCCCCTCAGTTCACCAGACTACTCTAGCTCAGGTTATAGTAGTTTAGAGAAGGGCTGTGTGAAGCATTGAAGTGAGCTTTGGTCGTTTCAAGCCAAGTCGAAGCGCTTTGAAACCAAAGTTAATGCGGAGGGGGTAAACACGGGAGTGTGAAAAATTGCTTGCGCGTCTTGCTAGTAGGCTTATAGTGGGTACGGCAAGTAGATTCTTAACAGGGGCAAACAGCAAGAGGCTAGTGTGAACGATGGAGAACCTTAAAGTGAAGGAACTCGTCGAAATTTGTGAGGAACTCGGCATTACTTTGGGCCGTGCGAAACGAAAGCAAGCGATCCTTGAGATCATGAAGGATGAGGGAGTGTCGGCTGAGGAAGTCGATGAGGCCTGGGTGGATATTAAAGCACGCCGTGAGGAGGCTGAAAGGCGCGAAGCTCGCGAAGAAGCTGAAAGGCGCGAAGCTCGCGAACGTGAGGAAGCTGAAAGGCGTGAACGTCGCGAGCGCGAGGAGGCCGAGAGACAGGAGCGCCTTGAGATGAAACGACTAGAATTGGCAATCCTACAGTGTTCGCAGGCGCCTAGCGTAGCTTCTCCAACAGTTCAGGTCAGCGGTTTTAGAATTCGGGACCAACTGCCTCCGTTCGTAGTAGGCGAGGACATGGCGAAGTATCTCGTCAAGTTTGAACACGTCTGTGAGCGAAACGCTTTGGAGCGGTCTCTTTGGGCGCGGAACCTGTTAGCTCTTCTTCCCGGCGAAGTGTCCGACGCGAGAACTTGCTTGTCGAGGGAAGCGTTTGAGAGCTATGACGAGGTTAAAGAAGTGCTCTTAAGACGTTATAAGTTGTCAGCCGAGGCTTTCAGGCAAAGGTTCCGGTATGCTGAAAGGGGGAATGAGTCACACGTTGACTTCGCGTTTCGTCTTAAAGCTGATTTAATCGAATGGCTCAAGGGCGAAGGTGTTTATGACGACCGCGATAAAGTGGTGGAATGCGTTGCATTGGAGCAATTCTACCGCTGCATCGAGGATAATGTCAGACTTTGGCTGCAGGACAGACTTGGGGAAGTACAGTTAAACAAGGCAGCAGAGTTAGCTGAGGAGTATTATACTCGCCGAAAGTTGCACAGCAGGGCAGTGCGCGTTGAAAAGATGAGAGAAAAGGGAGCTTTTCAAAGAAACCTGATCAACGGAGACCCGCTCCACACCGTAATTTCAAGAAGGACCCGTCTCTTACGAAGGATAGTGTAGGGGAAGGGCAAACAGAAGCGGAGAAATCGAGTGAGGTTTCTACCACACAGGCATTTGAATCGGAAAACAAACGGAAGCCGCTAATCTGCTACAACTGTAAAAAGGAAGGGCACATCGCGAGAAACTGTCATGAAAAGTTTGCCTTCGCAACGATCCGAGAATCAGAAAAAAAACATGCGGTTGTTGGAGCCGTATCTCCAAGAAATTAGGGTGAATGAGAAAACGTGCCGAGCACTTAGAGACTCAGCCCCAACCATGGACGTTGTCCATCCTTCATTGGTGTCTCCGGATAACTTTACAGGAGAATGCGCGTGGATCAGGCAAGTCGCCGAGGAGCAGAGTGTTTCCTTACCAATCGCCACGGTTGTCATTGAAGGCCCGTTCGGTAAGCTTCGCACCGAAGCGGCTGTGTCTGCAGCGCTAAATGATCGTTTTCCTTATCTCTTCTCCAACAACTCGGAATAGCTTCTCAAAGAGCAGGGCAAATCGTTCTTCCCCAACTTAGCGTGCATGGCTCTCACGCGATCGAAAGCGCGGAAGCTATCGCGGCAGCTTGATCTGGTTCAATGCGGTGAACTCTCAAGTGACCTTGTCGGCGGGTCGACGGAACCCCAGAAAGGAAAGTTTCCGCATGAGTCATGTGAGCAGTCACGCGAGCGGCCCGTCGCCGAACCGACCGGCGCGGTTTCCGTAGAAAGGGGAGACGACATGGCGCCATTGAGTCAGAGCGAGAGGGTTGCAACGCTCTCGCCTGTAGCGGAAAGTTGGAGCGAGCTGCCGAGAGTTGATCGAGAGACGCTCATTCGAGAGCAGCGTGAGGATCTCTCGATTGAAGCGCTAGTGGAAAGCCAAATTGAAGTGCTAGTGGAAAGCCAGAAAAACGCGGCAAAAGTGCTGTCGAAGGAGCACTACGAGGAATCGGTGAAGAAGCGTGCTTTTGAAGTTGATAATCAGGTAATGCTGCTGCAGCCATCCAAAAGGAACAAGCTTGAGGTTGATTGGGAAGGGCCCGCCAAAGTATTATCGAAGCCTTGCGATACAAATTATGAGGTGCAAGTAGGAAGGCGGCAGAACAAAATTTACAACTTGATGAAACCCAATGTTCAACATCAAGCGGTCGTAAATCAGCTGTTGAATGCTTCAGAGGAAGAGGGAGCAGAAATTTGGGGTTCTAGTGATGTAATCAAAGGGGGATCGAAAGTAATCTGGGAACAGTTGAACCTAGAGCCTAGCTTAAGTGAAGGAGGACCTGAGAAAGAGGACCTGAGAAAGATTGATTCCGAGTTTGGAGACGTGTTTTCGGACCGCCCCGGAAACACGAGGGTGATCGAACACGACATCGAGCTAAGCAGTGAAGAGTCAATCCGTAGCAAGCCGTATCGTTGTTCCCCTGTGCAACGTCGAAAGTGTGAGCCGCTCTTGGTGCCGCATAGGTATCGTCGCCTAAAAGTGGCCAGTTACTGAGGTGGAGCATGTTGCTCCACAGCGCAACTTTGACGTTCGCTAAAAAAAAAGGAGCTATACGCTAATGCAGACGCATTGAGCCGTGCGTTTAGTTAGTACCTTCTCAACCTTTCGGTTTCTCGTTGGCGATTCGGGGCAAAATTTTGACCTCATCACGACCTGGGCTGAGCGCTCTCGTTCAGAGTGATCTCAAGGGGCCAACTTTATGTGGTATTCTAATTCGTTGCGTTGTTGTAATTGTGAAAAATTCAAGTTCTTACTTTAAGAGTCTTGTGTCCCACATGTGCCTCTTGATGTAGAGGGAACAAAATTCCGATAGACACGTAGATAGGTATATGTTGTACTATACTTTGTCTGGTGTTCTGTCGGGTGACCGAGGGCACTTGCTTGTGTCGTGTGTTGTTTGTTGTCGAACCGTTCTTAGCAAGTTGCAGAACCATCGTCAAGTGCTGAAACCGAAGATGGTCAGAAGAGACGAGCGAAGTTGGCCAGCAAGTTGTGGCGACAAGCCAGTGGAGCTGGGATCCGTCGTCAAAAATGGGATGTGTTTCCGGAACAGTCTGGAGCTGTATTCTCCCCATGGCCCTGGAGGCGAACCTGGAGGGACCTGGCGAACGAGCGCACCTGACATCCGAGCCCCGTGGAAGCAGCTCGTCTTTCCGGTGCATTGTCTGGCGGCGGGGGTGCTGTTATGCCAGCGAGTCCTCGTCAAACGTCCGTGCCTCTGAAAAAGGCAATCTGGGTCAAGGCCAGCCCGCAGTCCGCCTGACGCGAACAACTCAACGGCGTAAACACGCGCGTCGCATCTCTGGCCCACGTGCAGTGAGTCAGCGGCGCACGTGACAGCGAGCCGGCGTCTTCGTGTCTGGGGGTCTGACGTGGCCCAGCGGCGACCCCATTGGAGGAATCTGCCCTGACGACCAGCGGCGCTTCTGATTGGACATTTTGGTTGGACCCAGTGCAAATAAAAGAAGCCCTGCGGCGCGTCGGGATCGGCGGTCCTTGAGAGAGGAGTCCCCGTGTCGGAGAGCCGACATGTGTGTGAGTCGGCGGTCTTAGGCGAAAAGCTGACCTATGTGTTAGAGAGGAGAGCTCGGCTCTTCGAGTCTCTGTCGGCCCCAGTGCCGAAATTGTAACGCCTCTGTATATATGCTGTACATAAACCTTGTTTAACTCACCGTCGTCTCGTCCGCTCGTCTTATCAGCTCTGCGCAGAAGCAGTCGCGAGCTGAGAAACATACGCTACCAAACGGCTGGTGACCTTCCCGGCGGAGTTGAAAGCAGTGGCGCCTTCGGGACCGTGTTGGCGTCGCCGTCTTTCGCAACAGTGGAGGTCAGCGGTGGGATTTCGGAGGTGGCTTCGCAACAGTGGTGGCATCGGTGGCAGTTACGGAGGCAGCGTTCGCAACAGTGGTGGCTTCGGCGGGATCGGCCCGTCGTTCTCAACACTGATATACTGATTGTTCATGTAGCCCGTGCTGCAGAACCAACCGTAGTGACTGTAAGGCTGACCTGGAGTCGCAAAAGATGGCCCATTGGTTAGGTTCCTGGTGAAGAATGTACTTTACTGCACCTTGAAGTGCTGCGAGCTCTGCTGCTGTCGACGTCGTGGTGTGAGAAAACTTGTACTGAAGCAACACATTTTCAGATGGAACAACCACTGCTCCTGTGGAGCTGTTGGAATTAGTGGAGCCATCGGTGTAAACATGTATGCGGTCGAAGTACCTTTCGTCCAACAGACGCAAAGTCAGTTGCTTCAGGGCTAGCGTTGACATGCGTGCCTTCTTAAAGATTCCAGGAACTGATAAGCGCATGTCAGGTTGACGAAGACTCCATGGCGCAGTTGCTGGATGCATGGCAAGTTTGAAGCCAGGCGGTAGTATGTCCTGATGTTTTGTCACGATACCGCAGTACGAAGAATGGGGCCTCCGAGCTGTCAAACACGCTAAATGATGTGACGTTAGCCGTGATAAATGCCGAATGTGTGCTCTCAGCGTCTCGACAATGATGTGCGTTGTGACCGGTTGTTCTTGTGCAATCACAATAGTTGACACTGTCGATGAGCATCTTGGAAGGCCAAGGCATGTCCGAAGTGCTTGGGCTTGTACGCTTTGCAGTGCACGGATGTTAGTCTTGCACGTGTTGGACAGGACCGGAAGGCTGTACCGGAGAGTTCCGAGAAAGAGGGCTGTATAAAGCTGCAACATGGAGTGCACGGATGGGCCCCATGATTTTCCGGCGACGAACTTGAATACATTCTCAATGCCAATGAGCTTTTTCTTCAGGTATGTGACATGCGGGCTCCAGGTTAGGTCACGATCTACGATGACGCCTAAGAATCTATGAGTGCTCTTATATGGGATTGATCTGCCATCGATGCACAATGAGTAGAAAGACATCGGTTTGCGTGTAAACGCCACCGCTGCGCATTTTTCTGTGGCGATAGTCAAACCTTGCTGGCGAAGGTATGTCGATGTCATTGTTGCCGCTTTCTGTAATCTTGCGCGCACTTGAGGTCGTGTCACGCCGGACGCCCAAATGCAGATATCGTCAGCGTAGAGAGATACATAAGCCGTCTGTGGCAGCATTTCAGTGAGCCCCACGAGAACCAGGTTGAAAAGTGTAGGACTCAAAACACCGCCTTGTGGCACCCCACGACTTGTGAAATACTTATTCGTAGACCCATCTTCAATTAAAACGAACATAGATCTCTTTGTGAGGTAGCTTCTTACCCATCGAAAGACACGACCTCCAAGTTCAGCTGCTTCAAGAGCATTGAGAACAGCCTCGTGGGTCACGTTGTCATAGGCACCCTTCACGTCTAAGAACAGAGCTACCGACAGCCGCTTCTGAGCTTTCTGATGCTGAACAGAGGTTACTAAGTCAATAACACTATCAACTGAGGACCGACCTCGTCGAAAGCCAGCCATAGCATCAGGATAGATGTTATAATGTTCCAGGTACCATTCCATGCGTGTAAGCAGCATCCTCTCCATGACCTTGCCAACGCAGCTTGCTAGTGCTATAGGCCGGTATGATGCCAAATCGAATGGAGACTTTCCGGGCTTCAGCAAAGGCACCAGGCGACTACACTTCCACTCATCAGGCACCATTCCATCATGCCAAGACTTATTGAAAATGTCCAGGAGACAGCGCTGTGCCTTCGGGCCTAGGTGACGTAGGGCAGTATAGGTCACTTCATCCGGACCTGGGGACGATGAGCGTCTGCATGTGTTCAATGCCGCATGAAGTTCTTCCATGGTGAACGCAACCTCCATTTGCTGATCTCGTGCGACTGGAACATCCTGTGGCATTAGATCGATCGGTATAGAGATGTCGCCGGCGATCTTTGCACAAAATTCCCCAGAAACATCAAGCTGTGAGCGACGTTGATGTAGCGCCAGAGCGGCGAAGGGGTGACGTTGTTGCGGATGCGAGTGAATACCTCGAAGAATTTTTACAGTGAAAAGAATTTTTACAGTGAACTGGCAGGTGCTTTACGTTGTCATCGCCTAGTGAATAGTGCTGTTCCAATAAAAAACTATTAATACATCTCCCGGTCTGGTCACATAGGCCATTCCACTGGTCCGAAGAAATTCATAGACAACTTCCGTTCTACAAGATACATACAGGCATCTGCGTTCCACGTCACATACTTTTTTTATTTTTCCGTGGCAGAAATTTATCCCACAAACGCGATAATTTAAAGGGTGCTGGGAAAATCACGTCATTTCCGTATTTTCCCGCCGCGCTCTTGAAGTAAAAAGAGGCATTGCGGTATCATGTTTGAAGTCTTCTTTGACCAAGTCTTGTCAACACAACGTCAGTGATAGCTTCTCCTACCAGGTGAATCGATTTCGTAACGCACGTTTCCCGCAGGAGTTACCCAAGACTGTAGCGGAGCCACCGTTGAAGGTCGTATGCCCTCCGTACCTCTGCCACGGGTGAAAAAAAAAAACATAGAGAGGCGAAAGTTTGCCGTAATGTCTTATGTACACAAGATGTCACATGGCTTGAAGAGCGTGGCGGGAAAACACAGTGCTGATGTGATTTTCTCGGTTACCATATCTTGTCGTGTTACTGTGCCATTTTTATTATGAAAAAAAAACAAAAGAAAGATCGTAGTGGCGTAAAACACGGCCCCGTGTATGTACCTTGTGAAACTAAAGTTGTCTATAATTTCCTCTGACCACTAGCACGGTCTACGTGGGGCGGACCGGAAGATGTATAAATAAGTGTTTAATGGAACACTATAACTCAATAGACGATGACAGTACAAAACACCTGCCTATCCATTGTATAAAACTTGTGCCAGAAAGTGCACGCCCATTTTCAGTAGCAATAAGCTATCGGGGCGAGCGAAGGGCCAAAGAGCACGCAAAATTCTGGAAACCTTGTGGATAACAACGCATCGCACACATCAGTGCATCAGTTAAACCCCTGTCTGTGCCCCACCGCGGTGGTCTAGTGGCTAAGACACTCGGCTGCTGACCCGCAGGTCACGAGATCCAATACCGACTGCGGCGGCTGCATTTCCGATGGCGGCGGAAATGCTGTAAGCCCGTGTGCTCAGGTTTGGGCGCACTTTAAAGAACCCCAGGTGGTCTAAGTTTCCGGAGCCCTCCCTACGGCGTCTCTCATAAAAATATGGTCGTTTTGGGACGTTAAACTCCATATATCAATCAACACCTGTCTATGCCTTCGAGAAAGAGATTGATTTTTCTACTAAGATTGGGGCCCCTAGCAGGGGAGTGCACTAGCATTAAGCAGCCATGGCTGTTTTTTTGCGCACGCGCATTGTTTGAGGAGGCTGAAGTGATTGATATGTGGGGTTTAACGTCCCAAAAACATCATATGATTATGAGAGACGGCGTAGTAGAGGGGCTCCAGAAATTTCGACCACCTGGGGTTCCTTAACGTGCACCAAAATCTGAGCACACGGCCTACAACATTTCCGCCTCCATCGGAAATGCAGCCGCCGCAACCGGGATTCAAACCCGAGACCTGCGGGTCAGCAGCCGAGTACCTTAGCCACTAGACCACCGCGGCGGGGCGAGGAGGCTGAAATGTGTTATTTAAATAAATCAGTCGGCGTTCGACTTGTCTGCATGTTCTCTGGTGTCGTGTCCAAGGAGCAGTTTAAGTTCGAATCATTTGTATTAAGCGGGCAACTCTGAAACACCTACTCTGGCGATTTGGATGTTCTGACGCCTGGTGCAGGTCTACAGTTATTCCACGCAACATTCTTACAGTGCTTTTTGTGGATGAGGAGGGGTGGGGGCGAGCAATTTTAGGCACTGACGTGGCCCCTTTAGGAACACCTTCTTGGCACGCAGAAGGTCTAGGCATGATTCTCACTCGAAGCAAACGTCTTCGTTATTTATTCCATTTGAACCATTCGATCGGAATTCTTCGCTCATGAACACCGCCGATTTTTCTCTCACAACGAACTATGTCGACAACGGAATTTCTTCTGAACTACAGCTCTTTATTGATATTGCAATAAAAATGTGCTGATTATTATTGGAACGTACTCAAACTGACCTCTACGAGCATCGATGTACGTGTTGTCCCTTTATTGTCCAGCGTAACAATGCATATATAATATCCAGGGTATGAAAGACTGGTATTAACTGAGAGCAGCCATCGTACATATCTACACAGGTATAGTTCATCTACATGTAGTTAGTTGCCTCAATGTTATTTAAATGGTATGCTAATTAACCTGTTGCTGTTGGTGACTCGCACCGTTATTCAGGCAGTTAAGCAAGGCACGCTGTGAATTTCATCGAACACTATACATCACTTGATTTGATTGATTGATTGATTGATATGTGGGGTTTAACGTCCCAAAACCACCATATGATTATGAGAGACGCTGTAGTGGAGGGCTCCGGAAATTTTGACCACCTGGAGTTCTTTAACGTGCACCCGAATCTGAGCACACGGGCCTACAACATTTCCGCCTCCATCGAAAATGCAGCTGCCGCAGCCGGGATTCGAACCCGCGACCTGCGGGTCAGCAGCCGAGTACCTTAGCCACTAGACCACCGCGGCGGGGCACTAAACGCCACTTGCTCGCGCTTGTACACTATTAGTAAAACTGCTATAAAGGCAAGTTAGTACGAATGTCTGGCTTATTACGTTAGAGTCATTTACAACCCAAAAACAAATATTAGCTTCACATACAGCTGTCACTTTGTTTATAAAAAGTGTTTAACGAAATATATTATCTTCCCTCAGTGCCCAATCTCGTACGGTATGTCTTGATTACTTCAAGTAGGTGACTTTCTTATACAAGCACATGCTCGGGTCGCTAGTTGTTGGTCCAAAACTCAAAATTCCTCGCAAATGAAAGTAAAGCATATGGCTTCACTTGTGAGGAAAGCGTTACATTTCAACAAGAAGCGAGGAACTACTAATTCACAATACACCAGCAGTGAAACGGTACTCAAGAATAACACGAAAACCATCGAGCTTGACTCTTTGCACAGGTGAATGATAAGCACTCCACTGTGCTAGCTGATAGCTTGTATTTTTGCAGCGCAAAAATACAAGCTATCACTTACAGCGCAAAGATGCTAGTACCGTGAGACAAGATCATTCAGACACGCTCTTTGCTTGCGTCCTCTTTTATGTCCATAACAGTATCTAAATCAGGTCCCGGAAAAAGGAAACTGGGCAAGAAGGTCGAGTGCCCTGGCTACGTCTGCAGAGCTTTCATCGGACGTGAATATGTGTGTACGTGAAGATACCATACGAGATATATTGCATTGGAACACTAGTCTCTATGACATCGTTGACGTGTAATTGCTACTTTATTCAGGTCATGGGCAAAAAGCTTGAAATAGCAAGAAAACCGCATAAGAAGTTATAGTGTCCTGGCTATAACCGGCACGTTCCGCCGGACATATATATGAGTGCATTTGAAGATACCACATTAGAGATCTCGTATTCCAACAATATAGTTTTCTTTACAGGGTTGACGTGTACTTCGGAGGTGGGAGCGATATTGATATGCTCGAAGACGGAACGCTGGTTATTCGCTCTGCTAAAGAAGACCATGAAGGAGTCTACAGGTGCAAAGCGGAGAACGCGGCTGGAGCGGCGACCTCCAGAACTGCGCAGCTAAGCGTCGTAGCAAATTTGGAAAACTACGTAGATAGGCAAGGTAAGTACGCGGTATAAATTTTCTGTCTCATTTTCACCTC
This sequence comes from Rhipicephalus annulatus, assembly GCA_013436015.1. Lineage (NCBI taxonomy): Eukaryota > Metazoa > Arthropoda > Arachnida > Ixodida > Ixodidae > Rhipicephalus > Rhipicephalus annulatus. The sequence continues at coordinate 25,100 of WOVY01000324.1, read as the reverse complement.
AGGTAGCCTATTTTAACGACACTACTTGTAGACGCCTTGGATTCGGGACTCACGACTAGGGTTAAAGTCTTCTTCACTTTTGGTTCCTGGGGAGGTTTCTAAACGTTTGTTTCGAAATATTATAGCTTTCTGTGATGTCAGTGCAAGAACATAGCCGCGAAGTGCCAGGATGATTGATGAGAAAATTAGGACACTAGAATAACAGCTTCTGATGCTGGCTAAGTAGCGCTTGTGTTGGGAGAAGGCATCTTAGTCGCAAACATGCAACACGACATTCATCCCAACAGAAATAATTAGGTGCGAAACGCACACAAGAGGACACACGAGTTCTCTTCTTTTGTATTTGTTTTCATGCTCCTTACTTTCTTTAATGAGGAATTTTCGCCAAATAACTCAGCTTACTACTGTTTTATACGATACTACTTGCATAAAAGACCGAAGCGTCGCAACAATGCCGTTGTAACTTAACCACGATCTAGTGAATCCGAGTATAGCGATATACTGGATATAACGAACTAAATGAAGAAAAATAGTTTTAAAATGCATATTTGGTTGGAAATGTACTTTTACAACAAGTTTTTGGGAATAACGATTTTGTTTTCGTGCACAATGCAACTTTGTTATAGTACGTGCCATTTGAGTGTGTTCTTTGCCAATATCATGCAGATTACGAAAAGCCGCGCATACTGGTGAGCCCCTCCGACGTTTCGGTTATGGCTGGCCGCAGCGTGACGTTACGTTGTCCGGCGACGGGTAGGCCCACGCCACTGGTGACATGGAAGCGGGATGGTGTGCCCCTGCTGCAGCACGCCCGTTACCACGTGTCGCTCACTGCCGGCATGCTACTCATCTCGGCCACCGACCCCAGTGACGCCGGCATCTACCGCTGCACGGCCACCTCACCAATCGGCGAAGACAGCGCTACAATTAGGCTTGACGTGCAGCGTGAGTGGTGTAACACGTACATTTTATGTATTTTTTTTATTTTGCTCCGCCGTGGTGGTGTAGTGGCTAAGGTACTCGGCTGCTGACCCGCAGATCGCAGGATCGAATCTCGGCTGCGGCGGCTGCATTTCCGATGGAGGCGGAAATGCTGTAGGCTCGTGTGCTCAGATTTGGGTGCACATAAAAGAAACCCAGGTAGTCGAAATTTCCGGAGTCTTCCACTACGGCGTCTCTCATATTCATACGGTGGTTTTGAGACGTTAAACCCCACATATCAATCAATCAATCAATCAATCAATCAATCAATCAATCAATCAATCAATCAATCAATCAATCAATCAATCAATCAATCAATCAACATTTTATGCATTTTACCAAAGCTAAAAGTAGTGTATTTAGCCTAAATTGTCAAGTGTCGGTGCCACACTTGAATATCGCAACAAACAGGTGCCACATTTGAATACCGCAACAAGTGCAAAACTTGACTGAACTCTGTCTCGCTTTGTGTTGGTTCATACGAGTGTAGGTGATCAATGTGTACATAAACATTCCATCGAGTGTGTGACAGAAAAAATTGTCGAGTATTTTATTCGAATTTGTAGAGCCTAATAAACTTTCAATGAGAAGCACAAAAGACTAGGAGTAAATTCTGAAAATATAATAATTATATCAGACAATGAAGGAAACAACTTAAGCGTTTATAATTTAGGCAATGGTAATGATTATATATATCATAATTCAATTGCTATTGCTAAATTGTGAACGTTTAACGACTAATAAACCTCTTCAATGTATATATATATATATATATATATATATATATATATATATATATATATATATAAGAGAGAGAGAGAAAGGGACGTCATAACAAAGTTAAAAAGTAAGACGGAGAGAGAGAGAAAAAGCAGGTGCGAAAAACAAACAAGATAGTCCAGTCCGAAGTAAAAAAATATTTATCTCAATGATCAATATATTGAAGCTTTCTCTTTCGAGTGGTACATTTACAACATTATTGGGCAAAACTATGTCTCAATTGAGCAGTTTCGTTTTCCGTATGTATAATATATCAATGGGTACTTGGTACATTTACCAGTTGCGTATTACGGAAGTGCATCACAAAGCTCCTTAGACAAATGTACCAAAGCAATCAAGTGAGCAAGTGACAGGTTATGGCAACTTTTTAGCAGTTTGAATCATCAAGAAAAGTTGCATTTCACGGCAGATGATTTCGCGCATCATCGTCAGCCTGATTACGCCCCCAGTAGGGCAGAGGCTTCTCCCACGTTGCGCCTATCAATCCGGTCCTGAACTTCGCGATTTCACGTTATTATACCCGCAAGCTTCTGAACATCATAGGACCCCGCCAACTTTCAATCTCTCCCTCCCGCGTTCGCCTTCTCTTGGAATCCTCTAAAGACTTCTCCAGCACAGATGACTTTCGTGAAACTTGCCGAATATGCTGTTGGGCTGTTAATTAGACAAAAAACCATTTTTTTTATTCAAGAAGAGGTTTGTGCCGATGTGTGGCGCCATCTACTCCTCTGCCCTGGCATAGAGGTCGTCATCACATATTAAAGATAACAGACACAAGGCTATACAAAGGCACATAGTAGAACAATCACTCACTGAGTTCAAGTTTTCTTGGTACAGAAATCGGCTCACGCGACGCAGAATTCGTAAAAAATACACATAAGTGTTCGCGGAATTAAAATTTTTATACAAAACGTGATAGCTCACTAAAACGTCGTAAAAGACTATCGTGTCTCTTGATAGCAGTCTCGGAAATGCTTCACTGCAACTGCAGCAAATAGGCTTTCAGAACGTTTGCTGGACATTTCGCAACTAACGCAAAGCTAGGAACACGAAGTAAAAAAAAAAAACATGAAAGAGACGCCTGTCTCTCTCCTCTTAAACTTTTTCATGTTCATAGCTCTGTGACACTCACGAAATGTTCATAAAACTAAGTGCTGTGTTTATCTCTCTTCCCTCTCTGCTCTCTATCTTTCACCCCCCCCCTCCCCCTCCCATGCGCAGGGTAGCAAACCGACTGCCTATAGGCTGGTTAACCTTCCTGCCATTATTTTCCTCCTATTTTCCTTCCTTCAGAAAACTAAAGCAACAACTCGCAAAAAAACTAGTTTTTTTACAGTTTTCAGAAAAGTTTTCTGTGAAAACGAAAACACAAGAATATTGTAGCTCAGTACAACGGTTAAAGTAACAGGAGCACATTTTTTTACTTTTGTGATATTTCTGCTTTGTGATTTGTAGATATCCTTAAACTTTTCCGTGCGACTCTGAAGGAAGTGAGCGTTATAAGCAGTTGGAAAAGTTTAGCCACAGCCTCTCCCTTTCCGCAGAAATACCGTACTTCTTGGAAAGACCACGTGAGCAAGATGTCCTGGAAGGCGAGAACGTCGAGCTTATCTGCAGCGGCGCAGGTTCCCCAGCACCGGAACTCTCGTGGTACAAGGACGGTATGACGTTACTCAAGAATATTGTAAAACGCTTTAATTTTTTTCTGACTTCTTAGTTTGCGAGCACCTAAAGAGGGCTCTTTGCATTGCTCTTTTTTTAGTGCTTTCTAAGGCGAAGTTGCAAGTCTAGCATTGAATAAGTTACGGGGATAGTGTACAGACTCACCATGGTAAGTGGTCCGATAAAATGGCAATCAAAAACAGATGCAAGGGGAGCAAACACTACAGCAGACTGAATAAACACTAAACAAACAGCAAAAAGGGCAACAGATATTGGTGAATTCACGCTTGCATTGGCGCGGGACGGGTATCTTTTCACCCTCGGAATTTGCATTTAGAGAGCGTATCTATCTATCGATCTATCGATCTCTCCGTCTGTCCGTCCGTCTGTCTGTCCGTCTGTCCGTCCGTCTGTCCGTCCGTCCGTCCGTCTGTCTGTCCGTCCATCCGTCCGTCCGTCACAAGAAGGCCTAGCTAAACAGCAGATACGCCGAAAAGCTCCTTATTTGTCTACGTTTCGGTCGGAGCCGGACATTTCTTAGACTACTCTTCAGAAAACAGTTGGACTCTGACCGAAAGACCGAGAAAAGAACGTTTACATATACAATGCATGTAGTGCCGCCCCCGGCATGCTGTCAAATACGTCTCCGATTCCGGTGCGAAGACCGAGACAGCAGTTCGGAACTAACACACGCTTTTCACCTGAAGCCTGTTTGACTGAGAGCTTGTCATAAGCGTGCTGAAAATAAACATGAATTCTAGTTAAGTTCAAAACATTTTCGCCAATTAGACAAGTTTTTTTCGTACTCATAGCTCCCCCTTCCCGCCCACACACACAGACAATTTGCCGTGTGGACCGCCACTACGTCAGCTGCCTGCTACCTGGCCCTTCGTCTCAAGTGGTTGGCAACCCCTGCTTTAAGTTGTGCAGCGTCATGATTACACAGTGTGTGAAGATATTTGTTCTTAAGCATTGTAACATCATCTGGAAGCCCCATCTTCTATATGTGTGTGGTGATTCGATGCGTTCTTCTCCTCTCGTTAGGTCAGCGCATAACGCCGGACGGAGAAAGCGTCAAGGTACTGCACAGCGGCAAGGTACTCCGACTCCAGGGTGTGGCCAGGCAGGCGCAGGGGGTCTATACATGTCACGCCGAGAACACCGCTGGCTACTCCGAAGCTCACGCGGACCTCTCCGTTCACTCGAAAAGTGAGTACTTATAACACAGAATTTGATGACAAGAATGCCAAGCATTTTTTATGGAGAAAAAATAATGTGTGCAGCTTGAACTAGTGGTGCAAGGCCGGATCCATCGGCAAAGCTATATATACTGCAATGACCTACATATCGATGAAGATAAAAGGGCGTTGTGTCAGTGAAGCTTCCGCATATGGGTGCATTCTGTATAAAGGGTAGCATGCTTTAAACCACAAGCAATTATGCGCGTGAGGTATTTTCGAAATTGATAATAACACAAACCACTTTCAACTTTAACAATCACACTGCAGTAATTCACAAGTTCAACTTATGGAGTAACATCAAGCAATGAAGGCCAAACCCCATAAGCGCGAAAATATACGCGAAAGCAACTAGCAATGCTATTAGCGACGAAGCAGGGCGACGAAGCAAGACGTGTCGCGTGGTAGTTCGCGTGATCGCTCGGTTCTCTAGATTTGGAAACCGTCGCTCATCGCCCGGGAGTGCTGTGCTAAAAGCGCCGGAACAGGACGGACACGACTGACGTACTGCCGGTTCTCTCCATGTGCCCCAATACGATCACTTCCTCTCATGCTCCTCTCCGCCCGAGTAACGTGTGCACAACGAAGAAATAACGCAATGTTTATGCATGCACGTTCGTGTAGAAGCAGTGCTGCAAGGCAATAATAAACTCCTTTTGTTTCATTATAAAACAACACATTTTATTTTCACATTGCACATTGCCAACTACGCGGAAATTTAGGTACGAGTAGACTGCCTCACGCCAGCAATGGGGAGGTTCGCTCGCCGAAGCCTCAGCGTGAATGAGGTTTGTCTGCGCAAGGGACTGTTCGCGCGAAGGCAATCTACGTCGCGTCGCTCGTCGATGTCACAAGCATTTTCGCAGTTATGGAGTTTGACCTTCAAAGTGGGCACCAAGTTGTTGAAGTACGCACTAGGGAGAGGATATCGCTGTCGTGGCACACTCCTAAACACCAAGCCTAAGTGTACTCTATTTTTGCTAATAACGCTAAGCTTTTGTATAGATAAGCTCTCCCTAGTAGCACTAAGTATGGCTAGACTTGGCTAAACTTGGCTAGACATATCACGTGACTACGTCTTGCAAGATTTTGTTTTCGTCAAGTAAAACATTGTTATGTGATTAGTCGCAGTAACATGTCACAAGACTGGCTATTACGATGTTGCGTGGTTTTGGTGACGTGACTAAGTGTTACGTGATTTTAGTCACGTGACAAGAGCTTACGTCACGTTATGTAAGGTTTAGTCACGCGATCTTTTCCGTGATGTTGCTTGATTCAATTGATGTGACTAGTTACGTGATGTCGCGTAACGTTTAGCTGCGTCTCTAGTTGTTTGCGTGACGTTACGCGATTGCAGTCCAGTGACTAGTTGACCTTCATAGTTCTTACTTTCAACGCCGGACAAATCAGTGCTCGTGTTGTGGTAGTGATAAGAAGTTGAAGAGGACGAGACTGCCCTGTACCAATTTATGATAATCATGATTCTTGTTCGTACAACGCAACGTAACAAAAAGATTGAGCTTTGCTCTTAAAACCCACAGATATTCTTGCGCATTACTCTTAGACAACTCAAAGCGACAGCCATCATCTTTTCATTCGATGCATTGACTATCCGCCACTCTCACCCGAATACTTTCTGCACCTCTCCTGGTTTTGTAATGCCTGCTCTATCGGCCCAAGTTCGCCAAAACAACATGTCCGGTAGGACGCTACGTTACATATGGGACGCTACGGTATGCTACGTTACATATGGGACGCTACGTTACGTGACGTAACAGTGATGCCATAGTGATGTTACAAACTTTGGCAATATGTGATGTCTTGAGACGTTATCACGTCTTGACGCCGACACCACGAGACAATGATCCACACCGATGGTTTAATTCTCGCGTTTCATAAGGCATCCAAGGCTTTCGCCTTTTATAGACATTTAAGAACAGAACTACTTTTCGCGTATTAATGGGGCACGATTTCGCAATCCCTAAAACACCACTGTTGGCGTGACATTGCGCTCGGTGAGCAAAAAACACGCGAAACGAAAAAGTGGGTAGCGGCGCCACCTTGTGACGCCTGTACTGAACATCGGAACGTAAGAAATTTTGAAGGTATGAACTGGGTCTTACGTAGCCTCCAATCAATAAAAATGAAGTACATTGTCATCTTTTTTTTGTCATAGACTTAGCATATGAAATTTCAGAAATATTTGTTGAGGAAATGCCACGAAAATTACCCAAATACATTTTGCCACTTTTGACATCGAGCAAAACTATTTCGGCACAATATTTATAAATGAAATTTCAATCTAGATTTCCGCCGCTGATAATGAACTTATGATGGTGAAACATATGGCAATCGAGTTCTCATGGTACGGTTGGTTAAACTAAGCCAAGCAGTTTTTCCTGCTTAGTGTCCCTTGTAAAGGTCGAAGAAGGAAGGTCGCTGGAGGATGCGAAAACAAAACAGGTTTATGGCACTATTTACACATATTTACAGCAAAGAAAGGTTAGTGTTTTCACAAACCACGAGCGTGATGGTTGAAACGTTACATAGTTCAGAGCGACGTCCAGCACTCTGCGGCGTCGTTTTAAGCCCTGTCGGGCTCCTCCTCTCCAGGTATAACACCAATCACACACACACAACAGGTGAGGGGGACGAGCATGCACGGTCCACGTGAACGTCCAATATTGAGTCGTGATCACTGCACTGCAAAGTGGCGCCATTAGGGCTCTTCCTTGTCGTGTGTGTGCCGCTACTCGAGAGTTCCCACGATCCTGGCAGCATACTTCAAAGGGTCCGCCGATTTTGTTCGCTCAATTAGCGGGGTGACTTGCGGTGGCCGTCGGTCTCCTCCAAGAAGATGCTGTCTTTGTTGGCCTCTCTCGAATGATTAACGGCGTCTTGGCGACACGACGTCTCGTCCTCCGGCTAGCACGTACAATGCCTGACGAGCATAGGCAGCCGGCCGGTCGTCTACTTGATTGGGGATTAAAAAGGAGCGCCGCTCTCCTGTCAGCTCTGGCGCCGGTCACAGCAGATTCCCCGTCGCCGGTGAATCACCGAGGTCATCAGGCACCACTGCTGCTTGAAGGGACGACATAAGGGTCCGCAGTTGAAAGTCAGGAACTCGCCTTCGCTTGTCACATGGTCTGGGTAATTACTCAAATCTTCGACAGCGTCTGGTAGACTGGGTGCCGAAGGGATTGAGAGCCTCTCCAGTGGTCCGGCATGTATACGCACCATGGCGTCTGCCCAGACGAATTTCCAGGCCAAACTTAACACCCTTTATTAAGCACTTTATACAAGTCGCAACGCAAAAAATAAGAATATAAAATCAGCACCTCATAAATTTTGACATGTCATGAGTGATTTGTCCTATTTACATGTGCGTATTTCTATTGTTTCATATGAGGTCAAAAGCTTCCTATCACAGCACGTGCTACAGGCACTCAGACAACAGCGACGCAGTGTGGCATCGATTGCACGGCTGCATCGTGGCGTTTTGCCGGATTCACCTGTTCCCAGCATAGGCATGGGGCAACGCGTGATTAACTTGGCCTTGATAATTAGGGTGTAGGGTTGAACGTCCCAAAACCACCATATGATTATGAGAGACACCTTAGTGGTGGGCTCCGGAAATTTCGACCACCTGTGGTTCTTCAACGTGCACCCAAACCTGGATTAACTTGGCCTTACGTAAGTTGGTTTTACTAAAGAGGGGCCAACAGCAGCAGGAAAAAAGAATGCCGGACCTACTGGTTTTCCACTCTTATAGCCTCCTATTGCTCATTAACTTAATATATTTACGTAATCACTATGTACCTAGTTATAACCATACATGGCGCCAGATTCGACAAGACCCTGCTTCAATCCATACACATCATATCTTTTCCACCAAACAATATAAACATTAGGCATCATGCCATAAAGGTGAGCATTGTCGCCATAAAAATTTAGTACGTCTTCCACAGTACACATACATTAGAATATAGTCGGTGTGGGTGTCTTTTGACAGGTAATTTTTTTTGTACTGGCTCCATAGAGAATAGACTGGCACAATTTTCGTCACAGAATGCATACTTTTCTGCGACAGAAAACTAGTCTCCCATGGGAGAGTACAAAGCTGTTTTTATAATGCTTATTAACACAAAATTGTTTTATGCCAGGGTCTCCCACAGCTCCACTGACTTACTTCCATCACGGAAGTGATGTTGAAAAATATATACTAAAATTTCAACGACAAAAAATTGGAAGCCAAGCATCTGCCACGTGGAATCGAACCAGCAACCTCTCGATACTCAGCGTGTGGCGCAAACCACTGCGCTACAAAACGATCGTTGTCTAGAATTCTTACGGCAGACCATTTATATACACCTAACACTGATTCAGAGTCCTAAAAGCTTCAATGCTTTAGCACGTTATCGTTATCAGTGGCGAAATCACACGACAGGCTTGCGTTGGGCGCGCTACAAAGGACGTCGACTCTGCGCAGCGCCACCTGGCTCCACGGAGCGCCACCTGGCTCCACGGAGCGCCACCTGGCTCTACGGAGCGCCACCTGGCTCTACGGAGCGCCACCTGGCTCTACGGAGCGTGGTCTCTCATGCGCGCGTGCTTACCAGACTCGTAATTCGGCAGAGGACGAAGGTTCATTCGCACGCTGCCACGGCCACGTCTACGAAAAGGATTGCGCTGCTGACACACGACGCAGGAAGAATTGTGACAGTTGTTCGCGCTTGTTCGGTGTATATTTGTGCGCTCGTTTTGCGCGTCTTTCTGTTTGAACAGCGCGCTTTGTGTGTCCAGCTCTGGCAGTTCTCAGTCCGCGCTCGTCCTGTGAATGCTAATTTTGCGCATGATTTTTGCTTGAAATGTACGTTGCAAGTTTCTAGCTGCTTGCCGTGCCCTAACGTGAATTTGCAATTTGTTGCTGACACAATGCACAAGAAACGCTGAGCTACCTCTGTAAAGACACGTATTACTTTCGTTTTATACCTATTCATATTTAGCAAGATGAGCCACGTTTTTCTTTTTTTAGATTGAAGGCTAGACAAAGTATTTTATAGTGTGGTGTTTAGCATGAAATATATGCAGAGTTACTGTTTAGAAATATTGTGTTTAGAAAAAATGTTTAACGATTTCGAGTACTTCGCACTCCGCTATGGGAGAGCACTGAGCCGTCCCGCAAAAAGCCTACGCAATTGTGTGTTTAAAAAAAGTGGGTAATGATTTAGAGTACTAGAGGTACTCCCCTATGGGAGAGCCCCAAGCCATCCCGTGATGTTTGATGCTCGATTCACAACCCGACTGCCTGGATACCTGCACATTTTCGACGACATAATATGAGCAATGAATGCTGCAATGGTTAATCACACATGGCATCCACCAAACGCCACTCTGTCAACTCTCAAAATTTAGCACATTGTTCAGACAAAAAAAGTCAACAAAAGGATGTGTCTTTTTATTTGAGTAGCTCAAGAGTCCTTTTACCGCAGCGTAGAACTTTTATCCGAGCTTACATAATATTCCGGGCATTAAGAAAATCAATCTATCAATGACTCAAAAATTTTATCGAGCTCATCATTCAGAATGCCTCGGCCTTGGGGGGGGGGGGGGCTCAAAATGAGCTTACTATGCGAAAAATACTTCAGATGCACTTTTTCAGCGTTACGAGCTTAGCGCTTTTCACAAGCTGTTCGCAGAGCAGCCAAAAGTACAGCTCTCTCGTTCAATCAGGTCTGTAGGGGCACAGCTAATAGTCCCTGAAATATTTTAACAACAAAGTTCTATTTTTCAGGCTACACTGCATAAATCGTAAACATTGTTAGGATTGACTTTTAGGGGCGAAGCTCCTTATAGCGGCACCCCGCCGCGGTGGTCTAGTGGCTAAGGTACTCAGCTGCTGACCCGCAGGGCGCGGGTTCAAATCCCGGCTGCGGCGGCTGCATTTCCGATGGAGGCGGAAATGTTGTAGGCCCATGTGCTCAGATTTGGGGGCACGTTAAAGAACCCCAGGTGGTCTAAATTTCCGGAGCCCTTCACTACGGCGTCTCTCATGATCATATAGTGGTTTTGGGACGTTAAACCCCACATATCAATCAATCCTTATAGCGGCAACCGTTCATCCCCCGTTGTATGTAACAAGTATAACACTTTGACTTCCAAGGGGGTGCCGGTGAGAGACTTCTTCTGTGCGTTGTTGAACAATAAAAAATAGTGCTCAATGTACATGTCAATGGCTGCTAATGGGTAATGAGAGACAGGAGCATTCGGCTTTTAATTAACGCGCAGGCTGCGATCACCATTAGCAGCCATTGGCATGTACATTGAGCACTATCTGACAAGAAAGGGTTCCTATGTTATACTCGCTGGGTGTAACCTCCTTAGCTTTAGAAAGATTTAGCGAGCGTTGAGCCGCAGTGCCATGATTACAATGAACTTGTATATACCATGAATGAACTCGAGGTGGTTAAAAATGGGAAGTAGATACGAAGCGCCAGCCGTAAGAAAGTAAAAGCCGAATTCTCCGCCTCTCATTTCCCAATAGCAGCCATTGGCATGTACATTGAGCACTATCTGACTGAAAAAGTTTGCTACGTCGTATACTCGCTGGGCGTAACCTCCTTGGTTTTAAAAAGGTTTAGCGAGCGTTGGGCAGCAGTGCCATGAATACAGTGAACTAGTATACACCATGAACTCGAGGTGGTTAAAGGTGGGAAGCAGACACCAAGCGCAAGCCGTAAGAAAGTGTGCGTGTGCCACCTCTCGTTTAGTCCTTGGAATGTCTGCTGGATGGCGGTGCTTCTATATGGGGAATATATGATGAAAAGATGCGAGATGGTGGTACTTGGAGTGTTGAATAGATGGACGAACGGACACATAGACAGATGCATGGATGGACGCATGAACGGACGCAGGGGCGGCTCCATGGACGAACGCAGTGATGGACGCACGAACAGACGCACGCACGGACGGGCTGATGGACGCATGGATGGTCACACTGACGGACGCATGGACAGACCGAAGCAAGAACGAATGGACGGACGAATTCTTCGACCCACTCTCCATCACTCACTCCGTGGATATGCTGCCATATTTTTTAAAGCGTGCAGGGTGATCCTATCATTAGTGAAATTAGAAGAGGAAGGCAAGGGCGCATCTCTGTGGAGGCATGCTGTGAAGTGATGGTGCGCCGCCATTCGGAAACAAGGCGTCGCTCGAGTTGGTTGTATCTGTGCAAGATGCCTCTCAAGCTGTGCGACCAGTGAGCCAACCTTCTAACGTACGTGGTTTTCCAAAGCTGGCGAAGCATATAGTTTTACACGTTCTCGAAGGGCTTCGCGTCCAGTGCGAACACAGTGCAAGAGTGGAATCACTCATGAAGAGGACCACAAAACAACCTAGACGAGCGAGCGAACGCTGCACTGTGTTGGCGAAAAAAAAAATGAAAGATCGCATGTACACAGACGATATGCGACGCTCGAATAAGAAAGGTTGATATGTCACTTTAAAATCAGCACAATGTTACGAGGATGAGGTAAATGACACCGTACATGACTTCCGTGTCATGATTGTCATGTTTGAATGTGTCGTTTACCTTCGTCATCTATTCACTGCACGTGATACCAAATTTAGTATATGTGAAGCTAGCGAAACGGCCACGAGCGTATCTTGAAGGGCCCAATATACTCCACGTAGCGTTGACGCGCGCGCACGCTGGGCACACCGGCGCTACGTTAGCAAAACGTGAGCACTCTATAGTCTGACGCCAGGCGCGACCAGCGTCCGTCCGTCGACGTGGCCCGACGGCAACCGGCGCAAAATGCGACATGGTGCATTTCACGCCGGTGCGTTACGTGGACAACACCGCAACTCCCTTTTTTTCGTGACGGAGGGACGCCGGACGCGCTGAGACGCGCATGCGTCAAAGCAACGCAGTGCGGCACGCGCCTGCGAGTATATGGCAGGACCGGAGCCTGGCGTGGCAACGCCGGCGTAAGGCCACGAAATGAACGCTGGCGAGCACGCGCACCACGCCACGTTGAAATGTATTGGCGCTTTGACTGTGGCTTGTAGTCATGTTCTCACATGACACGCCTTTCATGATTATCATGTTTGCACCAGTCACAAACCTTCGTCATTCATTGGCGTCACGTAATACCAAATTTGGCATATGTGAAGCTAGCGAAATGGCCGCGAGCGCATCATGAATGTGGTATGTAGTCATGTTGTTTCATGACACGCATGTCGCGATCATCGTGTTTAGATGTGTCATTTACTTATGTCATCCGCTCGCGTCGCGTAATACCGAGTTTGGTACATGTGAAGCTGGCGAAACAGCCGCGAGCGCATCATGAACGCAGCATGAAGTCATGTTGTTACATGACACGCATCTCATGTTTGTATGTTTGCACCAGTATCATATTTTCTTCATTCATTGACGTCTTGTAATACCAAACCTGGTATAAATGAAGCTAGCGAAATGACCGTGAGCGCATAATAGGCATGACAAGTAGTCATGTTGTTACATGATACGCATGTGATGATTTTCATGTTAGGGTCTGTCGCTTTTTCGCCATGCAATTGTGCCAAGCGCCATCAAATACAAAAAAAAACAAGAGACAATTTGTTCAGTGCACCTATTTTCATAGAGATCGGGCCACCTGTCAAATTATTGGATACGACATGCGCGTATAGAACAGACTTATGAAGTGTGCTCTGCCATTATTGGCTGAGAGTGGCCGTACCTTTCACAGCGCTCCATGCAAACAGCTTGTGAAACGTAATATAATGCAGTGGTGTGTAAAAAAAAATGCATAACAAAAAATTGGCCCCGTATCGGCATGTTGATATGCAAATGTCGTGAAAAGACGATAGTCTTGCGTGTGAAGAGAGCGAACAAAACATTTATTTATTGTTTTACGCAAGAAATTGGTGAATTGTATTCTGGAGGCGCTGCGTTATAGAGTGCCTCGAGCGTGCAGTGGAGGCGAACGAGCGCATCAAGTCACGTCACACGTGTGACGTGAGCGTTATCTGGCAGTTTTCTTGGAAAACGAGCCCGTCTCAGAAGTGATAAGGTGTAGAACGCAACGCGACGGGTAGGTGCCACCACCGTGTCGTCTTAGCAAAGCGTTGGAAAGACTTGCCTTTTCATGCAAGCGTTGCATGGTCAGCGCAACGAGATAAACGGTACGGTCTTTAGAATTACTTAGGTGTGTTTTTCTAGTAAAAGACGTACATACAGAATATATGTGTTTTTAGGTGCCTCAGATATGCGCGATAATTGCTTTTTAATTGACAATCGCACATGTATGAACGCTGAAGCTTGAGCAACATTGGTGGGCGCTGCCGATGTGGTCGGCCGTCTGGGGTATCGGCTGGTGCCGTTCAAAGTACCAAGTACTGTTAAGAGTGGGCAAACAGACAATTGTACAGACAGATAGATCAAAATTTTGGCATCAAAGGTTCCCAAGAAAGACTATCGTCTTTAAAACTGTGTTCAACATAGTCGTATTTCACACCATACAAGCTTACATTCTTCTATTTCTTGACGCGCCACTAAGCTGCAACTGCTTCAATGAAGGCACGTTTAATTTCCCTGTTATGACCCACTCCAAGTTTTAAATAGAACTCAACCATCACTTTTAAGTAGAGCGCATTTCCTAACCTCCGCTGGCGTTCACCTACACGAAATTCGCGCGCGAGAGTTCACGAGGCTACCAGACGCGGCTTGCGTGGAGCTGTACAAAAATGCACGTAGCCTTCTCCGAGTGAGTGTGGTGCGTAGAGGGAAGGGTTTGTTGTGAACTCACAATGTGACGTCATCATGACGCCCTACGAGGCAAATATATTGACGTCACCATTACGGCATCAGTGAGCATCTCCGGTTGGTCAATGGCGGGCTGTTTCTGGGGACACTGCGACACTACCTGAAGTCCAGAAAGCTTCGGCAAATGAGGAAAAGAATCACGGAGGGGCAATGCAGTGTCATTCTCTGCAGTGGGCGCAGTCACCAGGCTGTTGCTGCTGCTAGTTATTATTATTATTATTATTATTATTATTATTATTATTATTATTACGTTGGTGCTAGGTACAACGATGTTGAGATAAATTATTGCCTGTACCTCGCTATGCGGCTAATTAAATCTTGCAGCACGTCTGGTTCTCGAATACAAAGTTGTCAGCAAGCTTAACTCAAACGCTCCGGAGTGTGTCCCCAAACTGTTTGATCGACGCGAGAGCGACATAGCTTTATGGTTTTGTTGCCGAGAGATTACGAATGCATACCGAGGTATTATTTCGGCAACAGCGCCCAGCGCTTCTAGGAATCAGTCCAACCGGTTCAGGCGTCACCCCCGGAAAATCTTTTCAGGCCTGCGCCCAGCAATCTGACGTCATTTCCGGCCGGCCGACTCTCGGGGAAGCGGCAGCGAGCGCAGCGCGGGCGGCAGTGGTGACGGTTCGGCGGCGTGGTGTTGACGGTGTTTCACGTTTGTTGCTTTCCGTTGTTGTTTTGCGGCAATTTCGTTTCCGTGCGTGATGCTGGAGTGATGCGACAATGCCGAATAAGTGTTGTGTACCCGGATGCACCGGCAACTACAAAACAGGAAAGAAGATACAAGTGTTTTCCTTCCCTAAAGACGCCGACGCTCTCAAACAATGGCTACGCGCCATTCCTAGGAAGGACTTCGTGCCGACTTCGTGCACTAAGGTAAGAATTTGAGATGCTCCTGTTCTTAGCTTGTCGTTGCTTGTTCGGGTAGAAATCACCTATGATGGGAAATACTATGCGTGTGGCCGCCGGGCCTCGCGAAGCGCTGACGCCAGCAGCGTTCGCAGCAAGGATGGTCAGCTGCGCTTTGTTCACTAACAGTGCCGTGGTGTCGTCCATTCTTGCAAGCTCTCGGTGGAAGCGCTTCGTGGAGTGCGGTGACATCACGCTCCCATGTTTCCTTTCATGTTGCTTGTACCGCTTAGCGCAGCGCTTTTATTTAGATGCTTGCGAAACGTAGGTAGACTTTGTTTTAGCTACACGGACTGTAAACACGGTCATGCAAACGGGAGCGCATTTTTTTCTTTTGAGAAGTGGCGTCTCAGACGTTCTTGAAACGTTTGTGCAGGTGTGCGCGGATCATTTCGACGCTTCATGCATTGAGAAGACGACATCGTAGACGGATCCAAGGACAGGGAGAGTTATTGTAGTTGCACTCCCAGTACCACGGTTGCGTCCTGGATCTGTCTCAACGGTATTTCCCGGCTGTCCGTCCTACCTATCAGTACGAGGCCAGAGCACGAGAGAAACCCCTGACGCCAAGAGGAGCCGACAAGAAGCCTCCCAACTCGCCCGTGCTGTAGAAGAGTCGCTGGCGTCATATGAAGCGGAGCAAGAACGAGACCGGTTTTCGTCCCTCGAAGAACTAAGGGCTCGCCTGCAAGGGGTGTCAGTGTCTCCGAAGTGGACTGTGATTCATAAAGAAGACTGCTCCATGTTTTTGAACATTATCGACTATCGTGAACCTTGTTTGAATGCGTCATTGACCGTGTTTGCAAACCTTGAAGTCTTTGCCTGCTATCAAGGTTCACCAATCAAGAACCTTGGTAGCGCTGTTGTACCAGACTTAGTTCAAAAAGTAAGTTCCTTGTTGGAAATTTTGAACAACCTGTCGATGCTGTCTGAGGAGCGCTGCACTTATTGCCACCTGGCTCAAGCAATACATTCCCTTGTTTGAGCCTTGTTTCCAGTTTTGTATCTCTTTACAAGTTGTTAGCTTTTAAAGGTGCTGTACTTTTTTCTTTTTTTTTAACTCGAACTGCCTCGGTGCCCACTGCAGCAGTTGTACAGTCCGTTTTGGTACCTAAGCTGTGTACACTTTCCTTGTGCACACTGTGTACAGACATGTTGTGCACTGTGATTTGTTCTTTCTTAGATTTTTGTTTGATTTTTTCCCTAGAACATGCACCTACCTGTGGCAGTACAATTACTTTTCTTTCTGTCATTTATCATGCTGTGGACCACAATTTAGTCACCAGTGTTCTTATGTATTGTATTTTTTGGCAAGTGTTTGAACCTGATACCTTGTGTTGCTACTGCTACTATGATAAACGAATGGTATGTTTTCCTCTAACCTACAATTTAAATGAAAGTGTGCTTTTTCTGTTCCAAAGCTCGGGGATGTTTTTGCTGTTACAATCTGTTTTGTTTTCTGAGTTTTATGTGGCAAGATATTGTGTTTTGTACTTTTGGCATATTTTCAGCATTAAGGGCAACATCTTGTGTTGCCTGTCGTCTGCCTGGACCGAGAACAATGTGCACTGTGATATTTGTACAGACGGCGTCTGGCTGTGATAAATAAATACGCATTATTCCATTCACGATATTCATTATTTCTTGATACCTTGATAAGTTCCCCCGCAACGGTGGCTCAGTGGCTAAGGCGTAGCGCTGCTGAGCACTAGGGCGCAGTTTCGATACCCGGCTGCGGCGGCCGCATTTCTGATGGAGGCGAAAAGCAAAAACGCCCGTGTGTACGAGATTTCGGCACACAATAAAGATTCCCAGGTAGTAAAACTTGATCCTGAGCCCTCCCCTACGGCGCGCTTCATCGCCTGCGTTGCGTCGGCGCGTTAAACCATACAATCAACGGATACCTTGATAAATCGTGCGGACATGGTGTCAAGGAACCTCGCCCGAGTCGGTAGGCGTGAAGGGCGCTCGCGGCAAGCGCTCGCGGCTGGCGCAGCCACCCAGCGAAGGGCGGCCGGCCGGCCGGCGCGATGTGACGTCGTCGACGTCACGTCACGTGACGCGCAGGCCTGAAAAGCTTCCGGCGGTGACGGTTCAGGCTATGCTGCTCCGCGTTCGAGTTGAGCTTTGCTAACCACTGTACAACATAACGCATTACCAAACTGCACAGAGATATTTCGCCTTCAAATATTTGAGAGTATAGCATGCTGGTGATCTGTACACTGCGCCCCGCCACGGTGGTCTAGTGGTTAAGGTACTCGGCTGCTGACCCACAGGTGGCGGGATCAAATCCCGGCTGTGGCGGCTGCATTTCCGATGGAGGCGGAAATGTTGTAGGCCCATGTACTCAGATTTGGGTGCACGTTAAAGAACCCCAGGTGCTCTAAATTTCCTATGCCCTCCACTACGGCGTCTCTCATTATCTTATGATGGTTTCGGGACGTTAAACCCCACAAATCAATCAATGAATGATCTTTACACTGCGACTTTGCCGCGTGCAGCATCTCCACATTTCGTGAGTGCACCGGCAAACACCGAGGCAGACCCGGGGTCCACCGTCGAGGTGCTGTGCATGGCTGAGGGACATCCGACGCCAACCCTGTCGTGGCACAAGGACGGCGCACCGCTACCTCTCAGCGGGCGAGTCAGCGCGGGACCAGATGGCCTTCGCGTGGTGAACGTACAACCACGGGACGAAGGCCGCTACGAGTGCGTCGCCGAGAACGAGATGGGCCGAGCATCGGCCCCTTTCTACATACTCGTCCGGGGTACGTGCATGCTGTTGTCGCAGCAGGAGCAATACAGGGCAACAGGAGCTGTTTGTGGCAATATGAACCCTGAATACCCGTAGATTTAGAGTTGTCCCAATTTAGTGAGGACCCTTTGGAATGCAACAAGCTTTCAATGTTATTTTGATGGATTAGGCTGAAAGATTTGGCAGGGAATTAAGCGTCAGCAACTAGCCTACTTATTTTCAACACTTTCGTTCCTGTAACTGGCCAAATATTTTAAATAGATTTTCTTTTGAGCTACACACAACATCATGAAATTATTTCCTCGACATTACGCACCTTTCTTTTGTCCGAAATGGCGAAAATAAATTATCCATTACTGACACACAACTCAGAACGGAAGCTTTTTGCGTAGCGTTAGAAGATGATTATAGAATGAACCGGAAGTTTCTTGGGAAGCAACACATGCTGCTGCTATGGCAACCTTTGGTGTTTTACATTGGCCGATTAGGAGCACTTCCGTTAATTATTCCTTCTGCTCCATGCGAAGCAAGTCTATTCTATTAGCAGATTGAGAGTGCTCCCTGTATGTTCCATCGGCAGTTCTGGAGGAGCTCAGTCGCAAGATCCACTCCACGGAGCAACTTTTTCTACTCCGAAAAAATCGGAGGATTTGACCGGAAGTCGCAAGCGCCCGGTGCCTTGAAACTGTGCCAACTTCGGGCGCGCCAACAGACGCTGGTCGTGTTAGTTGCGCCTCGCGTCGGAGCCAAGGAGGATAAAAAAAAATGCTGGAGTGGAAATGGTTGCGCAGAAGTGAAGCCATTCCTCTGGCAAGATGATGGCTATGGCGGACATCTTACTAGGGGCATGATAAAGCATCACCGTTCAGCGATTAAAAACCCTCGCACGCCCTATGAGTTTAATGTAGGAACTTTTCCGGGTCACATAGTGCTCCAAGTGCGTCTTACAGTTACTAGTTTTCCTTAGTGAGCCTCTGATTGGAGGCAAAGTTATTTGAAGATTCAGTCATCCATACTTGTTTCTGCGTGTTATTTCGTCGGGAACAACTATCTTTTAATATAGAACGGACGCAGCATTTACATAACATATCAAAGACACTTGATCTTTAAGTGGGCACTATCAGAAAAGAGCATGTTTCCGCCATCTTGGCAGTGGCAAAAGCTGGCTTCACTTCTGCTGGCAAGGCATTGCGGGAGCTTCCACTCCAGCAATTTTTCTTCAATCCTCCTTGGTCGGAGCTCACGTTTTGCTAGCGTAGTATCTCAGTGCCCAGCACGCCCACTTATGCCAGATATGAGAAGCACGCTTCGCATTCCATTTGGACCCTGCCAATTGCTCTAGATGGAGCGCATGTGTTCCATTGGTAGATTGCCTCCTGTTGCCCTCCGCCAGAGTGGAGTGCTCCGGCGATGAGTTTGTCAACCACTCCGCATCTGCCGATGGATTATACCACTTGACACTGACAGAGAAGCCAACGAAATCATAATTGACAATATTTGAGAAGTTTAGTTCTAATGTAGTACTTATGACACAAATGACAACGAAACAAAGGGTGTGAACATATTTGAATTTGGTTGCACCCGAACACGCAACCATCGAATCACCTGTAACTTGAAAGTACAACTAATGGACCTTCGGCTTTGTTCGGCTTCGTTGCTGGTTGGCTTGGCTAGGGTGAGCCTAAAAAAAAAAAACGAGCCACTCGAACCATTCTCTTGATTTCGTTCCAAACTGCAGCACTAAGTGGAGGGATGCATGAGAGGCAAGCTTCTTAACCAGACATTTTCCTAGTCACTACACTTAACAGTAGATAACTAAGCAATTTACTCATTATTTATTCAATGTATCAAAGTACCAATGTTTAGCGTTTCGGTAGCAGCGCAGACAAACCACACATTCTCTAAAGCCGCAACTATCTTTGGTTCTAATATTAATAATAATAATGCTATCACAAAACCAGGGCAAATAAGCAGTCAAGGTACCAAGTTACTTGTTAAGCTCTTGTTCTTTCACATTATGTTCTTTATAACTGAATCAAACCAACTAGCTGAAATGCCTGCCTCGCTGGGTATAAAGGTTGTCATATTTTTTAACAATGAAATGATGAACCGTCATTATATAGGTTAATTTATTTGGAATTCATGGCGTTCCACCTGACGATTTACCACGAATGATTTCCTAGATTAACTGTCGTTACGTCAAGCTATCAAGGCCATGAAACACGGAAGTTATGCGTACAGCCGCGTTCGTGCATATATATAATGAGGGTAAGGTCTTCTTTCTTGCTCTTCTGTTTATTTATTTCCTTATTCACAATTATGTCTGTTTTTAAATACATCTTTTCGCGTAAATAACATTTCTATAGGTGCCTCATTCTTGCTCACTTTTTATATTTTATTTTTATGTTTTATATATGCATATAAGCATTATATAGAGATGCATGCAGAGAGTCGCACAATATGTCGCTCCGAGAGGGGATTGGCCCATTCTTGGGCATTCATTCGCCTTTCCGCCATCTTTTTCGAATTGAACTACTGAATAAGGCATGTAGGCTTGAAGTGATGTTAAATCAAACCTCAAACGTACAGAAACCGTGAAGTCAACAGCCTAAGATGGGGGCAATCAAACGCGTTATCTTGCAGACTATATAGAGGGATACACTGGCACGCACCCTGGTGACCGGTACGTGCTTTCCGCGCTGCACGAGGCCGAGCAGTCAGTCGACAGGGCTGTCAACAGTACACTCGAAGATTTGCTCAACAACAAGCGAAGCACCGTGGGAGGACGCCACAGGCACGCCCACTTGCTGCGCATATTCCGCTACCCGGACTCGGAGGCCCAGCGCTCCGCCAGAGCAGCCGAGGTGTTCGAGAGGGCGCTCAACATCATCCAGGAACAAGTAGCAGCCGGTATGCGATTCAACATTTCAGGTGAGGAGGCGATTGATTTTGCGCCAGTTTGACTTTATCAGGATGGTACACGGCGAAATGCTCTTGATCTCGGAGGCTTCTGTTTTGGCAATACTGGTTGTTCTGGCCCCCACTGAAACCTTACCATAACTGCGGAGGATAGCACAGGGCATGCCGAAAAGGTGGATTGACGGCGCTTGGGACGTCATCCATATAGATACTATAGCGCTTATGAAAGTGTATAGAAAATCAATGCAGCAAAGGAAATCGCAGTGCATAAATACCAATGCGCCCAGATAAGATATTTCCATTGGCTCTGGTCTCGTTACAATTCGTTTAGGTAATGTTAGGAGCACAGGCAAAGCGCTACGGCCTCATAAGACACTTTCTAAATTCATTTTTTTCTCACTAAATTGCATTGTATCGTCACCATACACGTCAAGTTTTTTCCGTCTTAATTGTCCGTTGTTCTACTAAACCAAAGATCTGTGTGTAGTATTGGCCCACAACTAACCAAGTTGTAGTCATTCGATGACGTCACAAGATGATTTCAATCGTCACTTTACTTTTTGTGTGATTTCATGTTTCTGCGGAGTCATGAAATTAAATGTCATTAGTGTTCGTGCCACCGCCAGTCGCTAGCACCAGACACCGTATTTTCGAATTTACGAGACATTTAAGGCTTCATGCTTAGTAATGAAAAAATCAGTAAACGTGTTGGCTTTCTTCTTTTTTTTCGTACACACAGACACGTCGGTTGACAACCTGTTGTCTCCCGGCTACCTGGACCTGCTGGCTGAAATGTCAGGCTGCCTGCAGCACCGCCAAGTGCCGGACTGCTCCGACACCTGCTTTCACAGTCGATTTCGCACTTACGACGGCACCTGCAACAACCTGCGTCACCCTATGTGGGGCGCATCACTGACACCTTTCGAGAGGCTCCTTCCGGCTGAGTACGAGAACGGATTCAACACACCCGTGGGTGAGCTGCTCGTTGCGCAAAGGAATACCTCAAGGAACTCCTCAGACCATGCATTTAAGAAGAATAGGTAATTTATGGACGAAGATTCGAAAGATTCAGCGTGCGGTACTTTCGGAACAAAGGAACAATCAGTTGGGTGAATGTAAATTCAGGTGGTATATACCTTCCTTTTGGACCTTACCAGAAATGCCGTTGGGTATGCTCATTCCCCGCCTTATTGTTTAACGTTACGGCGCTGAATTACCTTTGGATAAAGTGGTGTTAAGGGCCACCCAAAAAGTGTCTCTGGGACACGCATAATACACAGACGTTTGTAAACCCACCACCAGCAAGACACCAACTCTTGATGCGTGAACTGTCTGCAAATTCGCCCAGCTCAATTTGATTTCATTGTTTCCTGCAACAACCAACGCAGTTTACTCGCCAGACAGTCACTTACAGAAACGACAGTAAAACACGAAGACCAGCTAAATTCAACACTGGCTTGAAAAAAAAAATATGCCATAAGCATATGTACGTTGCTAAGGTGCAAGAGGGAGCGCAAGTTATTGGCTTCTATCCAGGTATTGTTGTCGTCATATGATTGTTCTATTCATATGACAAATGATAAATTCAGAAAGATTATCTCAAGCAATATATATATATATATATATATATATATATATATATATATATATATATATATATATATATATATATATATATATATATATACCAAAAAGTGAAAGACGGGCAAAACGAAAACTTTTTTTCCTACGTATCAGCCAGGGACCAGCCTTCATCAGGGAAAATAGGGATTTCATTGTACCCTTCGTCACCTACGCATATATTACCGCCCCTCAGAGCACTACTGGTTTTTCACCTTTATTTTTAATTTATGGTATGAAAGGCACCCTCCGCAAACCATCGACACAATACTTCCGTACAAGCCAGATCCGTCCGAGATCTTTTTCCCTGATGAAGGCCGGTCCCCGGTTGAAACGTAGGAAAAATAAAAAGTTCTGGATCCAAGGACACCTTCTTTTTCATATATATATATATATATATATATATATATATATATATATATATATATATATATATATATATATATATATATATATATATATATTCTATCAAAATGTTACATCCAGCTGTATTTCCGGCTCAATCACTTTTCTAAATAAATCAGAAGCCCCTATAAGCGATTAATTGATAATCATGCACTCGGCATGTATACGCCACCTTGTCGTTATCGCAGGATGGACTGCTGAAAAACTGGTCAATGGGCATCCCCTCCCACTCGCTCGAGCTGTGTCCACCGGCCTAGTATCCACGGAGGTTGTGGAAGGAGACTCCGAACACTCCCACATGCTCATGCAGTGGGGCCAGTTTCTCGACCACGACATGGACTTCTCTATGCCCGCCATCAGCCACGAGAGATTCATCGACACCGTCGACTGCGCAGACTCGTGCGACAAACGTCATGCCTTGTTTCCCTATCGAGGCAAGTTTTCTTTCTTCTCTTATTCTTGTATATTTCTTAAAATAATACTAGTAAAGACCTCCATTTGTATCCATGCAATTACAAACTTGTATTATCTGGTGCCTAAAGAACATTGAGGAACGTTAATAGGGAGTTTTCGAATGGGGGCCTGTTACATTGCAGGTTCTTAGTTAATGGGTGTCCGAGCCGTCGCCCCAGACTCCCACGAAAAGACGAGGCCGTTTGTACGCCACACTTTATACACACAAAAAAAACGAACACACATAACATGGACAGGCTATTTAAAGAATCTTCACTGTCTCTGTGAACTATCAAAGTCCTAAGCTAGCCGTCCCTCCTTTTAGCATGGACACAAGACATGAGGTCGGTCACCGAGGTTCGTTGCTACGTCTTGAGCTTGGCTCGCGTTGTCCGCCGGTCAACCAGGCGACTAGTTGATGGGTAGCTCCGCCACCGCAAGCCGCGTCGCGGCTGGAAACATCCGCTGGAGCTCGTGCCCGTAGCCGACAGCTCCGCGTGCTCGCACGGTAGACGAGGTGGACCAGTTGGCACGGTAGACCAGGCCTACCCACCGGCCGCGTCCCGGCCGGACACCTCTGCTGGAACTCGTGCCCGTAGCCCGACAGCTCCGCGTGTCCTCAAGCACAGGATGCTTTGAAGCCGCAGCACGTCAGCGACGCACGGCCGTGGCAGGTAGAACGTGGCGGTAGGCCGGGCTCGACGGTTACTAGGCTCGGGTCCGGAACCCAACGGCCGAGTCGAGAGCCCCGTCTTCCTCGTTCTTCTCGTACCTTCGCCGCCACGCTACTCAGCGCTCGTGCTACCTTCGTCGTTGTCTGCTTCAAGCGCGCACTTGGAATGGCGCGCACTTTGAAGCTTCGCGCACGACACATATCACAAAAGCCCCCCCTTAAATGAGTTTTTTTTTCTTTTTTTTTAAAAAAAAAAAAAACTGCTGACACGTGCGCGGTCTGTAAGCCGCTTCACTGTATATGTCCTCTGTATAGTTCACATGTCGAGGTCCAATATTTACTAAATACACAAGGAACACCGTTAAATACACTGACATATTCGAGTGTCCAAACCCAATATCACAGTGCATGAAGTCCGAACTCTTGGCTCACAATTACTCATGAAGTCCGCACCGGTATTCTCCGACCCTTTTATATGCTGAATGCTAAATGAGTATTCTTGCAATGCAGGCTCCACCTCAGGACCCTACTGTTCAAGTGTTTGGCTCGGGCTAAGTACTGTAGAGGTGGTGATATGTTTGTACAACAAACTGGTTCCCATACAAAAAAAATGTGAAACCCTGTACCGCCCATACCAATGCCAAACACTCCCTCTCTACGGTAGAGTAATTCTTTTCCCGGGGCAGCAAATGGCGGCTGCATAAGATACAGGGGGTAACAATCCGTCATGTTCCTGCATTAATATCGCTCCGATGCAGGTGTCAGACGCGTCCGGACCGAAGTACAAACCTTCGCTCCGGATCAGGAGCCTTACAATTGGTCCAGAAGCAAGGGCTTGCTTAAGTGTTTCGAATGCCGCCTCTCTTTCAG